>CM034153.1:644229973-644829973 GCA_019776745.2 Taxus chinensis | reverse complement strand
GGACCCATGAATCTAGGAGCTAACTTAGAGCCTTTTCCATAATGGATATGGCTCTT
The DNA here is from genome assembly GCA_019776745.2 of Taxus chinensis. Lineage (NCBI taxonomy): Eukaryota > Viridiplantae > Streptophyta > Pinopsida > Cupressales > Taxaceae > Taxus > Taxus chinensis. The sequence goes on along the minus strand of CM034153.1, from coordinate 644,829,917 downwards.
GTGTGGCCTGACACGAAGGAACACCTTCATGCCCACATCAAAACTATGGTCGGTCTTATGTTGATCTACGTACTTCTTCTTCCTGTCTTGTGCCTCCTGCAGTCTCTGTCTGATCAAAATCACTTGCTGCTGCATGTCGTGCAACAAAGCTGGTCCAAGAGAAACTTTTTCCTCTAGCCTATCCAAGCAAAGAGGTGTCTTGTACTCCCTACCATACAAATCCTGAAAAGGATCCATGCCTATAGAACTCTGAAAACTATTATTGTAGGAAAAATCCACTAAGTACAGGTACTCCTCCCATCTAGACTGCTGATCCATCACATACATCTTCAGCATGTCTTCTAAAATCTGATTCACCCACTCAGTCTATCCATCTATCTCAGGGTGATATGCTATGTTGAAATTGATCTTCGTCTCGAGGGCATGTTGCATGGTAGTCCAAAAATGGGAAGTGTACAAAGGATCACATTCATTAATGATCTTTCGCAGAATCGTGTACAACTTGATGATCTCATCCAAATATACCTGTGTCACTGCTCTAGCTATATAAGTGGTCTTCACCAGAGAAAAGTGATAATTTTTTTTCAATTTATCAACCGTGAGCATGATGGCGTCATGGTGATATCTCGACATTGGTAGCCCAACAATGAAATCCATGGAAATGGTGTCCCATTTCCCTTCTGGTATAGCATGAGGAAAGAGAACACCAGCTAGATGCTGATGCTTAGCCTTCACTTTCTGGCACTCTAAGAATCATGACACAAACTGGGCCATGTCTCTCTAAAGTCTCTCCAATGATATAACTGTCTCAAGGTGGCGTGTATCTTCTTCACCCCGAGATGGGCTGAATAGGGTGCATGATGTGCCTCTACCAAGATGTCCTGCCTTAAGCCTCCATCTCTGGGAATAGAAATCGGGCCTCTGTGCCTAAGAAGACCATATGCCTCTAAAGAAAAACCATAAAAATTCCCCTTGAGGGCTATCTGATACTCGATCTCTACTCAAACTGTAATGTAGAAGCTATCAAGAGGAAGCTATTGAAGGATCATGCTCCGTAAATCTATGCTCACTGAGGTGGCGATAGTCACATGTCTTTGTCTACTGAGAGAATCTACCACAACATTCTCCTTCCCTTTAACATGCTATATCTCCATATCATACTCAAAAAGAAAATCTATCCAACGTTGCTGATGAGTGTTGAGATTGGGCTGCGTGAAGAGGTGATGAAGACTCAGGTGATATGTGTTGAGTGTGAATCTTGAGCAAGCAGAAAATGTCTCCATTGAACCAAAGCATGCATAACTACTGCAAGCTCAAGATCAAGAGTTAGGTAATTAAGCTCGTAATATTTGAGTTTATGAGACTCAAAAGCCACTACACTGCCCTCCTGCATCAACACACCTCCAAGCCCTGCTAAAGAAACATCCGTGTAAATGAAAAACTCACCCTATGGATCCGAAATGACAAGAATAGGTGCTATAGTGAGGCATTCCTTTAGTGTACTGAATTCCTTCTCGCACCTGTCTGACCAAACAAACTTATTCCCTTTCCTTTGGAGGGAAGTGATGGGGTGTGTAATCTGAGAGAATTCCTGAATAAATCTCTAGTAGTAACTTGCTAATCCCATGAAGCTGCGCACCTCAATCACAGAAGTGGGTGCTTTCCAATCCATAATAACTCTAATCTTGGAAGGATCAATGGCAATACCTTCCCCATAAATGATATCGCCCAAATACTACACCTCTGTCTAAAAGAATGCACACTTCTCCAAGTTTTCGGAAAGTTGTTGCTCTCGAAGACACTGAAGAACATGGCGAAGGTCCCCTTATGCTCCTCATGCACACGTGAGTAAATCAGAATGTCATCAAGTAATATGAGCATGAAGCAATCTAAGAAGGTCCTAAATACCCCATTTATCAAACTCATAAACACTGCTGGAGCATTAGTCAAACCAAAAGGCACTGCTGTGAACTCATAGTGCTATATCTCGTACGGAAGGTGGTCTTATGAATTTCTGCCTCCGAAATCCTTAGCTGATGGTAGCCTGACTTAAGATCAATCTTAGAGAAAACCGTGGCTCCCTTCATCTAATCAAACAAATCACCAGTCTGTGGAAGGGGATAATTATTCTTAATTGTTATGTTATTCAGCTGGTGGTAATCAATACACAATCACAAGGATCCATCCTTTTTCTTCACAAAAATCACCGGTGCACCCCAAGGGGATACACTAGGATGGATAACCCCTTTCTCCAAAAGTCCCTCAAGCTACAACTTGAGTTCACAGAGCTTGGGTGTGGCCATTCGATAAGGTGCTCGTGAGATAGGCTCTGCTCCCAGAACTAGGTCTATATGAAAATCAATCTCATGTGGGGGTGGTAACCCCGGGGTAGCTCCCTAAGAAAGACATCTGCAAACTTTCTCAAAATGGGGTGATCATCTCGCAATGGTCCACTAGACCCATCCTCTGATTTGTCATTGACTGTAACAACATACATCTAAAAACCCTATCGCACACACTGCTTAAGCTGCATAGCAGAGATGGTGCAAATAGAAATGAGTTTCCTGACCCTTGAAATCACCAACTCAACTCCCAAATCATCAGCATAAGACATAATTGTTATCTCTCAAAAGTGCACCCTTTAGAGAGATGGTTGTAGGTTTTCTAAGCTTGCACAATTGATCTCTCTCTCTCTTTCGTAGATACAATGGAAACACCTCAGGTTTGTGGGTATACCTATTTTGAGGTGATTCTCTAGTATCAAGTATGGTTCCTTATTGGTGTATTCTAAACTAATTTTTGGGAGTTTGAGAGTAAAATATTACTGAAAAATAATTAAAACTTAAGGTGATACACTAAATTTGTATGAGGGATTTGACTGAGTATATGTACAACTAATATGGGAAGAATTTTGGATGCACGAGCCAATAGTTTTCTGCAAAATATCTAAGGGGAAAACACTTGAGGGAAAAATAGAGCATGCAATTACAAATAGGCATTATTAGCATTACTTACATTACATTCAAACTGAAGTTGACTATTCTATTTTTGAGAAAATAAGGGTGAACAATTTGCTAAAAATAAGATTGCTTGCTAGGTAAGTCTCTCTCCATGAATATGCAACTCTGTCTTCTTCTCTATTTTTTCTTGTTGTAAAGGCATGCAAGAATACAACTCCTTGTCAGTGAACAAAATAATTACAATACTTGCAATATTTTGCAAAATAATTCATCCAAATATCAAACTTGATTAGGACTGCCCTTGTCTCTAATGTTGAAACTTATTTTGTCTTCTAGTGATCACATGGATAACATGCTGCAGACCATCTTCAACTAATTAGCATGGGGACCTCCTTTACTGTACTTGGTTTGGCCACCTTAGTGGACTTAGCAATAATACTATGGTTTGTAACTAATACAAGGGCACTTGTAATATCCACTACCATACTTGGCCACCTTTGATTATTTACCATGACCATACTATATAGTCTGCCACCTTATAGTTGTCGGCCTTGGCATATTTCAAAATTCACCTTTTCGGTGATCATTGGGTATAATTTAGTCGGCCCCTTTATATTATTTGGAGCATGCACTATGGTTATAATTTGAAATTCATTGCAAATGATTTTGTTTTATGGACACGTGGGTTGTCCCCTTCTCCACGGTGACTCACCACTTGGTAACTTGGTTGGTGGCTTATGTAATTCAAGTTGAGTTTGCTTTGATATTTGTTGATCATCTTGGGCCCCTAATCTCTGTACCTTTAATTTGATGTCATTGATCCTTGGACTCATGGTTAGGGTTTCTGACTGGACATTAAATGTGGTCGGTGGCATCCTGATCATATTAGTTTGCTTTGAACTTTGAGGATCATTCTTGGCCTTTGATCTTTGTACTTCTAATATGAAGCTGTTGATCCTAAACCATGGTTCAGTTAGGTTGAAACTCACCTCTTGAGTTTGCATGGTAAAGAGTTTCTTCGAACCTCAAGCACATTTCATTTGGTTTTTGGTTATGCGAGCGAAGCCCTGACAAATTTTTTATTTAACGCCATTATTTTCTTCTTGATTCGAGCTCGGCTATACCTATATTTTGTAGCTCCTCCTCTACAAAATCTCTCTATCATTATCTGGTTTTCATGGTCGGCACTTTCTGGTTCTTTGAGATTTATCTTGTTTTATGGTTTCTGTGTGGCCATGAGAGCTCAACGTTGATATTTCTCCGTCGTTTTGAGATTTGGGTGTTTAGCTTCTACAGAGGGGATCATAAGTTTGACTTCCTCAATTTTTCATGGTGTGCCTTAGTCATTTCTCAAGCTTTTCCTGTAATCCAACTTTCTGAGCTCTTGGAACTCTGTGAGGTTTACTTTCCACCATGGTTGTTTCTTCGAGCTTGGTCTGTTCTGTTTGGTCTTTGGTGGCAAAGTCCATGAGATCTGAGTTTGCTTTGTGAGTTAAAATATTTGATCTCTCTGCCATATTCTTTCTTTTGATCTTGAATATGAGATAACTCTGAGAAATGGTTTCTTTGAATCTTTGGAGCTTTGTGAGTGAGAATATTTGATCTCTTTCCTTGGTTAATCAGGCTCTCTAGTACTTCCTTTTTAAGCAGTAGCCGTTTCTGAGATCATGATCTTGACTACTTTTCAACTCTTTGTCTAATTTGAAACTTTGAGGGTTTTAAAAGCTTCAACTCAATATGTTAGTTCTTGATTATTTCAATGATTCTTGATACCCATTGATCGGTTTTTGATTAATGGCCAGAATCTGTATATATATATATATTTATTTTTATTTTATTTTGAATCATTTGTACTTGGATTCATTCTGCTCTTGGTGGATGTCAAAACATTGACCATGAGTTCGAAACCTACTTGTTCTTCTATTTCTATTTCTAGTTTTCTCACGCTTTTGGGTTTTCTTATCTCACTGTAGAGGGTTGTGTTTTTACTTCATTTTCCTCTATCGGCCATAAAGTAGTTTTCTTCTGCATCTTTTTGGCCTTCTGAGTCTTTGAGAATTTGTAGCTCCTTTAAGGGTTTTATGAGTGGGAAGATTGTGGAGGTTTTCCATCATTTATAGTCTTTAAGCTTGGAACTATATTATCCTTTGAACCATGTGATTTTTTGTGAACGTGAACACTTTGTTTTAAGGTTCTTTTCTTTGCATTGAGTTTTCTTAAAATTCTATTGGCATATATCTTTGTCTGGATTACCCTTGAACGTGCTTCTGCGATGAAAACTCTGGCTCTTCCTAGTTCGAAATACTCATATTTTTCCTTGGTAAAGAAAATTGGGGTGTCATTGTTTAATGCTCATTGGGTTTTCTAAGATATTTTCCTTGATTTTCTGATGTTTTCTTTCTCAAATCTGTGAGTTCTTTTGTAAAAACTTGAGCTTATATGTGGATATATATTTCATCTCAGGTCATTGTTCATTGCCCTGATTTGTGCTTTTATGACATGATACCTGCAGATCTCTATTTTTCTTGTATCTTCACGCCTTTGAGCTTAAATTGGGAGTTAGTTAAGTGTGATATTTAATTTGTATTCTCCTTCGTTGAGGACTTGGATCTGAGGTGTTTTTCACTTTTACTCTTTTAAGTAACTGGGCACTTTGATATTTATAATTCTTGGATCTCGTGGGGATATTAGGTCCACACTGTCATTTCTTAGCTTATGTGATAACAACACATTTTCAATTGTGTTCCAGAATAACCCTTTGACCTGGATATATATGAGTTTTCTGATCAAATTTCTTCTTTGAATCAACCCTGAGCCTTTTCTGGAACCTATTGTAGCATTTTGTACGCTTAAACTTGCTTCATTTTTGAAAGTCAACTTATGCTATAGAATTTTCTTCCTTAGTTCACTGTAATCTTATTTAAGTGCTCCTTACTTTGATTTTGAAGATGATTCCTGTTACTTGTTAGAATACTGCACTCTTGTTTGTATTTCAGCACTGTATAATAATATGATGGACAACTTATTTATCCTAATTTAAATTTTATCCTTTCCTATAGCAACTAGCTTTGAATAACAACCTCTTGATCCTTTTCAGCATACTTGTACTTCCTGACCCTTTTTTTAAATTCCTTTTCATCATTATGATTGCCTAAAAATGATGTACATCTTATCCTGAAAACAATACCACATGATGGTTGTTATTTTGTAAAATTATGTGCTTGATATTGATTTCTCCATTTTCTTGAAATATGTATTGGATATCATTCTTATTTCTGTTGTGAATAACTTTGAAACATTTGATTCTAATAAATGAAAATTGTAGAAGTTAATCATTAATTTTTGTTTGAGAACCTGGAAGGGACACATTATTTTAGGAATTTATGTTTCACACATTCTTGTATGCTGAACTTTGAAGTTTTGTTGGAATGTTGTAGTTTATTTTCCTTTTTTGCTTCAGTACTGTATTTGAGCTTCATTACAGCTTTACATGCATGCTTGAAAATTTGAAATGTTGATTTTTCATGGCAAAGCCCTGTCAATTTTTTTCTAGAATTCTCTCTTCCATCCATTTCCAACTATAGTAGTTGTATTTTCTGATTTAGAATATAGAATTATGACACTTCATGTTTGAAGCTAGATTGGTAAATAAAATGAGAGATCATAGTTTTTTTATCTTGATCATAGCATGCTTTACTTGATTCAAATAACTCTTATTGAATTGAAAACATTGTAATGTGCAGGAACTGCACTTATTGAAGGGAAATCCTACTCTAGCAATCACTGTAAGATTTTCAATAACAATGTTTGAGAAACATACCATTCACAGTAATGGGAAGTTCCTCTCCATCCAATTTTGAAAGTTGAAAAGCATTGTGTTCCTTGCAAGATGAAATCATGCAAGGACCACTCGAGTGTATCAAAATTTGAGTGTCTTCCTGGCTTTGCACCATCAACATCCCACTTTAACACAATATCTCCTTCATTGAAGACTCTGAATTTGGCCTTTTTGTCAAAATTATTCTTCATTTGTTTATGATTATTTTCTATATTCAAATGAGATTTATCTCTTAGCTCTTGTAATTCCATTAAATCTACATAATGAACTTGCAATGGTTCATTTTTAAACAGCTCCATTTGATGTGGAAAATCCAATGCAAGTAACTCAACTAAAATAGGCAATCTTGCTTCCTTTCCGTACACAAGTTTGTATGGTGAATTGCCAACTGATCTTTTAGGAGTCACTCTATCTGTCCAAAGTGCTGAATTCAACATCATATGCCAAGCTCTTTGATTATCCTTGAGTGTTCTTCAGATGATCCTTAATAGATTCTTATTAGTACTCTCAGCTAAGCCATTACCTTGTGGGTAATAATTAGATGAAGCACTCAAATAAATTCCATGTTTGACAGCCCAATCTGTTATCTTAGCACCAATGAATGCTAAATCATTATCTGATATGATAGTTTCTAGAACACTAAATCTGCAAACTATTCCTTCGTAAAAGGATAGTATTGGAGTTTCATTAGCATCTTCCAAGACTATTACTTCATTCCATTGTGTAAAATAATCTGTATCAGTTAATATCCACTTGTGTCCTTATGATGATGGTGGGTTTATCATGCCAATAAAGTCAAGACCTCACTGCACAAAAGGCTGATCAGCTGAAATAGGCTACAAGGGCAGTGAAGCTAGACGTTCTTTTCTAACAAAGAAAGCACATTTTTTACACTTTCTTATCCATTCAAAACAATCCTTGAATATGTTAGGCCAATAGTAACCAGCTTTCATAATTTTCAAGGATGTGGTATGTGTTGAGAAGTGACCTCCTGTAGGTCCTTCATGGAATTTTGACAATATTTTCTGAACTTTATCACAATCAACACACTGTAGCAAGATTCCATTTATATTGTTTTTGAAAAAAACATTATCAATGAAGATATAAGGTACAACTTGTAATCTAAAATACCTTCATTTATTCTTGTCCATACCTTCGAGATAGGTGCCATGCTGTAAATAATTAACCAAATCAGTCATCCATATTGATTCCTGAATCGCGTGAGTGAGCTCAAGCTATTGATTTCCTGGTTGAACCATGATTTTTGATTGCTGATACGTAATTTCAACATGTAGTTTTGAATCATCTGGTTCTATAACTTGTTGTTTTTCCATATCAACAATTATATGCTCACACATACCTCTTCCTCGAACCATCTTAGCAACCTACATATCAACATCATACTCCATGACCTTCATTATCCAATTTTCTCTTTTCTCATTCAATTCCTTATTTAGTAAGAATGTTTTCACACTTGGGTGAGAAATAAGAACATGGATTTTATTGTTCGAAAGAATATACTTGAAATTCTTTAGTCCTCTAACTATTGAAAGTACTTGATTTTCAAGAAATGCGTACCTTGTTTCATAATCATGCAAGCTTTGTCCAAAGAAAGCAATAGGCTGCTCAATATTTTCATCATTGACTTGAGTTAATATAGCTGAGATTGTTTTAGCTCCTACAAGTGCATACATTGTAAAATCTTTATCGAAATTTGGATTTGTAAGAGTAGGAGGTAGAAAGATAGATGTTTTGATTTCCTTAAAACATTTTATTCCTTCGTTGGTACAAGAGAAATTTTTCTCTTTCTTTAGCATAGTTGTGAGTGGTTTAACCAATGCCGCAAAATCTGGAACAAATCTTATAACAAAATTAATTTTTCTAAGAGAACTCTGTAAATCCTTTTTATGATGGGGTAGTGATAGCTGTGATATGGCTTCAATCCTGAAAGGATCAATTGCTAAACCCTGATTAGAAACAATATGACCAAGTAGCTGGCCTTGATGTACTGAAAATATAGACTTTAGTGGATTCAAAGATATTCCAAATTGCCTACACAATTGAAAAGTCTTCCTTAAGTGCATTAGATGTTCTTTAGAATCTTTTGAAAATATATTAACATCATCTAAATAAATAAGGATGCATTTATTTAATAAGATCCAAAAAGTCATGTCCATTGCACGTTGAAACGTTGCACCGGCATTTGAAAGACCAAAAGGCATCCTTTTGTAAGCATAAGTACCCCACTTGGTGGTAAAAGTTGTTTTGTATCTATCTTCTTCTCAAACTAAAATGTGATTATATCCACTATAACTATCTAGAAGAGATAGTCTATCTGAACCTGATACTGTTCTCAAAATATGATCCATATTTGGGAGTGGGTAATGATTTTTTAATGAAGCCTTATTAAGATCTATGAAATCTACACATAGTCTGATTTCATCGTTCTTCTTCCTAACAGGAACAAGGTTAGCTACCCAACTTGAATGCTTAACTCGAAAGATAATACCCGATTCAATCAACTTAGATAATTCTTTCCTCATCAGAGGTTCTATTTTGGGATTTACAGGCCTTTGTTTCTGTCTATTAGGTTTATAATTTGGTTACAACTCAATTATATGCTGTGCTAAACTGGGATCAAATACTTTCAGATCTTGGTATTTCCAAGCAAAAACATCCTTAAACTCTTTGCAAAGATTAATAAATGACTGATTTTCGGTTAAGGAACATACCTTTCAAAGAAATAGCTTTTTCCCTTCATCAACCGAGATTTTTTCATAATTATCAGCGTGAGTTGACATTTTAGTCTTGACTTTTCTTAACTGATCGTCAGTGCTGAAGATGTCTTCTAATGTGACTAGACCTCGAGGTAGTTTATTCGTCTTCAACTGAACAATCTGGTCACCATATAAGTGTTGTAATTTATCCTGATTAACTGTAGAAAACTCATCTTCTTGCTCCAAAAACTTGTAAATTTGATCATCACTTTCAAAAACTTTCCAATTTGAATCATTAATCAGGTATTGAGGGCCTGACAATTAACTCTATATGAGGCTAGATTTTGCTATTTTTAATCTATTCCAGCACTTCAAAACTATCCCCAACTACTGCAAGTCTATCTGCATGCTTGTTTTCAGCTCTAGGAATAGACTGAATGTTAATAGCATCGAAATATTCCATTAAGTCTGAAACTCTGTGTCTGTCAGACTTCATTAATGGATTCTTACAAACATTGAAATTATTTACTTGATTAATAACCAACTCAGAGTCACCAAAAATTTGTAGCATGTTGATACCTTTCTTTCAAGTACATGAAAATTGGAGACTCAAAGCTGAGAAATGCCTCTCGTTTGTTGGGGAAGTGAGAATTATACCTCCTCCCTATCCCTTCTTGTTCTTAGCTCCATCAAAATGAAGCTTCCAAATCCCTTCTACTGAATCTTTTATTTAGGACAGCAAGGAAAGTGGTGTATTTTCTTCGTGCAGACAATAAACACCAAACATGTGTTCTTAAACTTCCTTAAAAGGATCATAAGAACATTCTTCCACTGTCTTTTCATCCATAAACATGTTAGAAACACCATCTAATGCTGAAACATGAGCTACCTCATCAAAATATTGATCTAGGAATGAATAATTAGCCACTGCATTTGAAGAGTGAGGCTCAATGTGAAATCTGGCCAATGGCTCTGAATTGATAGTAACTTTAGTACCATAATGAGTAGTGAAAAATAAGGACTAATTTGAAGAGACATAACCTCCTATTTTTGTTGTGAAGTCTCTAGATAAGCATAAGGCAAAATATGGAGGTAAATTCAAAATAGTGAAATCTTACAGAATGGAAACATTTGGGCAGCATGTAACGTCACTTCTAAATTTTTGATTATACCAACCGTATTAGTTACGGTTCCATCAAGATGTAAGATGCTCCTTTCTATAGGCTCATACTACAAACCCAATTTTTCTGCAATCACTTTTGGCATAACTGTGCTACTTACACCACTGTCCACCATGTAATTATGAACTAGATGTTCTCCAATAATCAATGATAAATAAAAATGTGGTGGTTTCTTAATGTAATGAGCATTCAAAACTTTCTGAACCATCCACTTAACCTCTTTAATGCGGTCTTGTTCAAACATTACAAGGACCACGCCTTCCTTCTAAACTTCCTTTTTTGTTGTATTTGAAGAAATCTGTAGCTTAGCTAGTTCACGAGAGAGTAAATCTTTTTGTCCAGGAATACTTAGAGCATCCCACATTGAGATCTTAACATTATGCTTTTTCATTATATCAACAATGTTAAAAGAAGCAACTGTTTTAGAGACAAATTAAACTATCTTAGCATAGGCCTTAGCGAAAACTTATTTTGCTTCAGCTGCCTTGGATATATGAGGTATAAATAGTCTTCTTGGATCAAGTTGTAGTTGTTTTTGATGGTCTTTATCAACTGGAACACTTGTTATTTTTTGAGGGACAACAGGGTTTTTGGTTGAATTTGGAGCTATAGATGTTGTTTTATCAGTGACAGTAGGTAGGATAGGCCTATTTTGTTGTTTTTGACTTTCAACAACTTTCCCTTGAGCCCTAGTAGTGACTGCAATGAAATCCTCCTCATTAAAACTGACTAAATTTTGTTCAAGTGCTTTCTGAATATGAGTTCCTTGTTACCCACCCTCCATTTGAGGCATGAACAATGTTTCAGATTGAGGTTGTGCAACAAGATTCAGATTCAGAAAATCATTTGGGCAAGTTACAGCTGAATGAGGTTGATTGCAAGGTTGACACCACTCTTTTGTAGCCATATTAACTGGGACTAAAGCATTAGATGAACTAGGAGCCTTTGGGTCAAACTGCCTTTATTGGTAAGGCTGCCTATAATTTTGATTCTGTTGATAGGGCTACCTATTTTGTTGATTCTGTTGATTTTGCTGATAAGGAGCCTGATAGGGTCTGGTAGGTAATGCAATTCTATTCTCAATCCAAATTAATTTATTTCCCATAGTTTGCAAAGCTTAAATACATCATCTGATGGAGCTACAATAGTAGGTTCTATGATTGTAATAGGCTGAGGAATAGGTGCTAAATCTACCAAAAATGGCATTAAAGGCCTTAGGTGCTAATTTTCTAGCTTGAATAAGACTATTTTCAGCTCGGATAGCGATATCATAAGCTGCTGGGAGTGTTTCTCCACCCATTGACTGAATCATAGTTGAGATATCACTATTTAATGCTCTAAGATAATAAAGGAAAGCATGATCAGCTTGAGGCTTGACACTTGCTGGAATTCTCTCCCAAGTTCTGGTAAAACGGATATTGAAATTGGACATAAATTCATTGGGAGCTCTTTTAATGGTAGACAATTGTTCAATAAGAGACAAATGATCTGAATTATCCTGGAACTATTTCAACAATTTTTCACCTAAGTCATCCCAAGTTCTTATGCTTCTAATTTCTAGGTTTCTATACCATTGCAAGGCCTTCCCTTTAAAAGATGCAGCTAAAATTCTTAAAGCTATGTCTTCATGAGTGATGTTATGGACTACACATAGGGCTATAACATCTTTGATATGTTCAGCTGGTGTAACCTGATTTTCACCCGTGAATGATGGCAAACTTTTCATGGCAGCATTAGGAATGTCATGGTAAACTGGGATTACTAATGGACTACCATTAGTAAAGGTTACAAAATTCCTTGGTGGTTGAATAGCCATTTGAAAAAATGGGATGTTAATAGAGAAATTGATACGTGGTGAAGGAATATTAGGAGGAGGGTTATCAAAACCAGGTCTATTATAAGGTAAAGTATTACCAACTCTTCTCCTTCTAGCAGAATTCAAGGGTAAAGAAACAAACTCAGGAGGAATTCCTCTTACCGATGATCTTGTAGTCACTTTAGGCATGGAACATGTTGCAATACTGGTCTGAAATCAGCTCTACAGAGTCGCCAAAAGATCCTAGAATCTTTAGAATAAATTGCTGCAGCTTGTTCTCGAAAGTGACTTTTAATTTGCTGTAATGCTATAGATATGTTGAAATTGTAATTTGCATGCAGATCTGATTCGTCATCCCACTGGGCATGCCAAAAATTGTTATCTCTCGAAAGTGCACCCTGTAGAGAGATGGTTGTAGGTTTTCTAAGCTTGCACAATTGATCTCTCTCTTTCGTAGATATAATGGAAACACCTCAGGTTTGTGGGTATACCTATTTTGAGGTGAGTCTCCGATATCAAGGCCAGTTCCTTATTGGTGTATCCTAAACTGATTTCTGGGAGTTTGAGAGTAAAATATGACTGTAGAAAATAATTAAAACTTAAGGTGATACACCAAATTTGTATGAGGGCTTTGACTGAGTATATGCACAATTGATATGGGAAGAATTTTTTATGCATGAGCCAATAGTTTTTTATAGAATATCTAAGGGAAAAACACTTGATTGTACTGAGGGAGAATCACAACAGTACTAATAAGTTAACATGCACATTAAAATTAAGCAGAAAATACTGAATTTGCAGCAGGGTAAGGTGATTGATCAGGGAATTTGCATTCACAAGACTAATAGAAACATACACAAGACTACAAAATAACTTGGAAAGGCAGAAAATACTTCACACTCAGAGGGAAAAACTGGAAAAATTTTCTTCAATACTCATATATCCAAAAAGTCCTCCAGTAGTTCTCCTTGTGCTTTGCAAAGGCACACAATATATAGCAAAAATAAAATTCACCCTCTTCCTAAAAATAGCCTAAGGCTTGTACTCGCCCATGCATCCTATTTTTATCCTTTATTTAATAATAGATAAAGGAAAAAAATAGAGCATGCAATTACAAATAGGCATTATTAGCCTTACTTACATTACAGTCAAACTGAAGTTGACTGTTCTATTTTTAAGAAAATAAGGGTGAATAATTTTCTAAAAATAAGATTGCTTGCTAGGCAAGTCTCTCTCCATGAACATGCAACTCTGTCTTCTTCTCTATTCTGTCCTATTGTGAAGGCATGCAAAAATACAACTCCCTGTGAGTGAACAAAATAATTACAATACTTGCAATATTTTGTAAAATAATTCATCCAAATATCAATCCTGATTGGGACCACCTTTGTCTCTGATGTTGACACTTATTCTGTCTTTCTAGTGATCACATGGAAAAATGCATTCCAATTCATGTACAATCTATCACCATCAGTGGGGGCCACTTGTGGTTGTGAACTCTTGCCTTCGTTGGGTTTGGCCACTCTTGTGGACTTAGCATATTACCATGGTTTAGAAATAATACAAGGGCACTTGTAAGAGTCACTACCATACTCGGCCACATTTGATTATTTACCATGACCATGCTATAGTCTGCCACCTTATAGTTGTCGGCCTTGGCATATTTCAAAATTCACCTTTTCGGTGATCATTGGGTATAATTTGGTCAGCCCCTTTATATTATTTGGAGCATGCACTATGGTTAGACTTTGAAAGTCATTGCAAATGATTTTGTTTTATGGACACGTGGGTTGTCCCCTTCTCCATGGTGACTCACCCCTTGGTAACTTGGTCGGTGGCTTATGTAACTCAAGTTGAGTTTTCTTTGATATTTGTTGATCATCTTGAGCCCTTGATCTCTGTACCTTTAATTTGATGCCATTGATCCTTGGACTCACAGTTAGGGTTTCTGACTGGACATTAAATGTAGTTGGTGGCATCCTGATCATGGTAGTTTGCTTCGAACTTTGAGGATCATTCTTGGCCTTTGATCTCTGTACTTCTGATCTGAAGTCATCGATCATGAACCATGGTTGAGTCAGGTTGAAACTCACCTCTTGAGTTTGCATGGTAAAGAGTGTCTTCGACCCTCAAGCACATTTCATTTGGTTTTTGGTTGTGGGCGAAGCCCTGGAAAAATTTTTCTTCGACGCCATTGTTCTGTTCTTGATTCAAGCTCAACTATACCTATATTTTACAGCTCCTCCTCTACAAAAGCTCTCTATCATTATATTTTCATGGTCGTCACTTTCTGGTTCTTTGACATTTATCTAGTTTACATGGTGATGAGAGCTCAAACGTTGATATTTCTCTGTCGTTTTGAGATCTGGTGTTTAGATTCTGTGGAGGGGATCATAAGTTAGACTTCCTCGAGTTTTCATTGTGCCTTGGTCATTCTCAAGCTTTTCCTGTAATCTCGTCTTTCTAAGTTCTCAGAACTCTGTGAGGTTTACTTTCTGCCATGGTTGTTTCTTCAAGCTCGGTTAGTTCTGTTTAGTCTTTGGTGGTGAATTCCATGAGATCTGAGTTTGCTTTGTGAGTTAAAATATTTAATCTCTCTGTTATATTCTTTGTTTTGATCTCGAATCTGAGATAACTCTAAGAAATGGTTTCTTTGAATCTGTGGAGCTCCGTGAGTGAAAGTATTCAATCTCTTTCCTTCATTACTTGGGATCTCTGGTACTTCCTTTTGAGGCGGCAACCATTTTTGAGATCATGAGCTTGACTCCTTCGTGACTCTTTGTCTGATCTGAAACTTTGAGGGTTTGAAAAGCTTCAACTCAATAGGTGAGTTCTTGCTTATTTCTATGATTCTTAATACCCATTGATGGGTTTTCGATTAAAGGCCAGGATCTGTATATATATTTTTATTTTGAATCATTTGTACTTGGATTCATTTTACTCTTAGTGGATGTAAAAAAATTGACCGTGAGTTCGAAGCCTGCATGTTCTTCTATTTCTATTTCTAGTTTTCTCATGCTTTTGGGTTTTCTTATCTCACTGTAGAGGTTTGTGTATTTACTTCATTTTCCTGTATCGGCCATAAAGTAATTTTCTTCTGCATATTTTATCCTTCTGAGTCTTTGAGAATGTGTAGATCCTTTACAAGTTTTCTGAGTGGAAGGATTGTGGATGTTTTCCGTCATTTATAGACTTTAATCTTGGAACTATATTATCCTTTACCCATGTGAGTTTCTGTGAACGTGAACACTTTTTTTTAAGATTCTTTTCTTTGCCTTGAGTTTTCTAAAAATTCTATTGGCATATATCTCTATTCTGGCTTTACCCCTGAACATGCTTCTGCGATGAAAAATCTAGCTCTTCCTAGTTTGAAATACTTGTATTTTTCCTTGGTAAAGAAAATTGGATCGCCATTGTTTAATGCTCATTGGGTTTTCTGAGAAATTTTCCCTGATTTTCTGATATTTTCTTTCTCAAATATGTGAGTTTTTTTAAAAAACTTGAGCTTAGATGTGGATAAATATTGCATGTCAGGTCATTGTTCATTTCCCTGATTTGTGCTTTTATGACATGGGTACCCACAGATCTCTGTTTTTCTTGTATCTTCACACCTTTGAGCTTGATTTAGGAGTCAATTGTGTGTGATATTTACTTTGTATTCTCCTTCGTTGAGGACTTGGATCTGAGGTGTTTGTCACTTTTACTCCTTCAAGTAACTAAGCACTTTGATATTTATAATTCTTGGATCTCGTGGGGATACTAGGTTTGCACTGTCATTTCTTAGCTTATGTGATAACAACACATTTTCAATGGTTCCCAAATATCCCTTTGACCTGGATATGTATGAGTTTTCTGATCAAAGTTCTTCTTTTGATAAACCCTGAGCCTTTCTTGGAACCTATTGTAGTATTATGTACACTTAAACTTGCTTCATTTCCTGAAGTCATACCTATGTTGTAAAATTTGCTTCCTTAGTTCACTGCAATCTTGTTTAAGTGCTCCTTACTTTGATTCTGAAGATGAATCTTGTTACTTGTTAGAATACTCCACTCTTGTTTGTATTTCAACACTGTATAATAATCTGATGGACAACTTATTTCTCCTAATATAAATTTTATCCTTTCCTGTAGAAACTAGCTTTGAATAACAACCTCTTGATCCTTTTCAACATGCTTGTATTTCCTGACCCTTTTTGAAAATTCCTTTTCATCATCATGATTTCCTGAAAATGATGTACATATTATCCTTAAAATAGTACCACATGATGGTTGTTATTTTGTAAAATTATGTGCTTGATATTGATTTCTCCATTTTCTGGAAATCTGTACTGGATATCATTCTTATTTCTGTTGTGAATAACTTTGAAACATTTGATTCTTGAGAAATGAAAATTGTAGAAGTTAATCATTTATTTTTGTTTGAGAACCTGGAAGGGACACATTATTTCTGGAATTTCTGTTTCACACATTCCTGTATGTTGAACTTTGAAGTTTTGTTGGAATGTTATAGTTTCTTTTCCTTTTCTACTTAAGTACTGTATTTGAGCTTCATTACAGCTTTACATGCATGCTGGAAAATTTGAAATGTTGATTTTTCATGGCGAAGCCCTGTCAAATTTTTTTCTAGAATTCTCTCTTCCATCCATTTCCAGCTATAGTAGTTGTATTTTCTTATTCAGAATATAGAATTATGACACTTCATGTTTGAAGCTAGATTGGTAAATAAAATGAGACATCATAGTTGTTTTATCTTGATCATAGAATGCTTTACTACTTCTCTATATCACTTACTTGATTCAAATAACTCCTTTGAGCATGTAGTAGCCAAAAGTAGTATGATGAAAAGTTGTAAATGTTGGTTTACATGGCGAAGCCCTGCCAAAATCTTTCCAGAATTCTCTTCATTCCTTTCAACTGTAACCTTTCTTTTCTAGTTAACTTCAGCTTCCAAAAACCTGATTCTTCTCCTTTAGCTACAACTGAAAAGTGTTCTTCTATTTACCAGTTTCTCTTCTACACTGTAACTTCTTCCATTTCAGAATGGTTATTGAAACTTTGAGTTACATTCTTCCTTTTATTGCATGCACTTATGACTTGTCTATTTTTCCTTGGCTGCAACCTGTACCTGCACACTTAGGAAAATAGTTAGAAAATAATTAGGCTTTTTGGCCTCTCTTATGTCCATGTTTTTCTTCTTTTCTCTTCTCTTTCTTCATTCCTTCTGAGTGAATAAAGCATGTATGTAGTTTTTTCTTCAAGTAGAATACATCTCCTATTAGGAAAAGATTCATATGCACAAATAGGACAGTGTAGGAATATGAATTGATCCCTGAGCTCGTAACTGATAGTTAACTTTTCTTCTTTTCAGGTACAATGGCTTCTACAATGGAGATGAAGAAGAAACAAAAGATGGAGATGAAGATGATTCAATCAAAGAAAAGAAACCCCAAGGAAATGATGGGTTCACTCATACTCCTTTGGTTTCTCTTTCATGCATGTGTACCTTTTATTTCAGTAGCTGTACTTTACTTTTCAGTTACATCCCACGGTTTGTGTGGGAAACATTTGAAAATTCCTTATGAATAAAACATTGAATTTTATAAATGAGTTGTATATTTCTTTCTACATTCTAGCTTCTCTGTATGGATTGTATAATGAACTAAACAACTCAGTAACATAATTGAATGTCTTAATCATGAAGGAAAGAACATTGATGAGAACTTGTAACATTCAGTAATGAACCCTGATTTTCTGATATCTGCATTTTTGTTTGTTGCTTCAAGACTCAGCACTTCACCTACTCTGTAATTTTTCATCTTCATCAAGACAACACAGTTGTCCTTTGGGGCTTTGTGTTCTTTTGCTGAAGATGGCATGAAATTGTAGACTATGTGATCTGTTATGTTTTGTGACAGCACACATAACTGCAGATTTCATTTAATCTTGTAACTAATTCAACAATAAGTAACATAAAAACCTCCTTAGCTTTAGGTATACTTCACCCAATAATTTTTATTGTAACGACGAAGTTTAGAGTTGCCCATTTTTGGACAAGTGCAAAAATTGTCAACAATAATCTTGTGGTAACAATCCATCCTGGCCCTGTGTGCAGACAACCAATCCATACCCAAGATGTCTTCATATGAGCCCAAAGGAAGGATACAGAGATCCGAGGTAGTGGTGAAAGGTCCCAAATCTACCACACACTCCTTAACTAATGAGTCTACCGAGATCTTGCCTCCACAAGCCATCTCAACATCCCAACTATGACCCTACCTAACTGCCACCAGCCTGCATCGTCTACTAAAGATGGTGCAATGAAAGAATCAGAAGAACCAGAATCAAACAAGATGGAGGTAGGAATACAACCAATGCTACCTGTAGTCTCAATAATTGTACTCTACTACTCTAGTCTTAATAGTTCTCAACCGATTCATACATCCTATGACTGCGCCCCATATCACCAACAGTAGGCTCTGAGATTTGTGTCTTACTCTTGTTATTAGGGTTCTGTGGGTAGTCTCTCCAAAAATGTCTAGTAACACCACAACCAAAACAACCACCTGATCCTCTCCCTTGTGTAGCAGGTCCAGTTGGTACTCTGGAGGTTTGTGGTGTGGATCCTGATGATCCGGCTGTAGTCTACTGAGGTCTCTGCTAGCGAGCTCCTATTGAGTGAGCTCTATGGGCACCCTGCATCCTGATGGGACCCCTAGGAGGAGGGCCCATACTTTGACCTCTCTGTGCATCAAATATCTGTGGAGGTCTATAAGGTGGGCGGGACTGCTGTTGCTGCTGATGTGGTCTAAAAGATGACTGTGTTGAACCTTGTCCACCACGAGGAAGAGGTACAGACCCCCTTGATCTGTTGTCCTACATCTGTTGTATGCAGCTTCGAACTCGGTCTCTAGCCTGCTGGGTCTTTCCCTGAGTCTCTTTGCTATATAGGCCTTCTCGATGGCCTCAGCTAATGTTCTGTGGATAATGGATCCACACTGCACCTCCAATGTCTAGGTTCAGGCCCCAGATGAACCTGTGGATCCACACCTGCTCATCCTGCATGTAACCAACATACTGAAGTAAATCCAGAAATCTACTCTCATACTCAGCCACTTTAAGAGATGCCTGTCAGAGGTCATGGAACTCATCTATCTACTACTGTATGAACCTCCGTGACAAAAATTTGTTTCAAAAACACTCCTCAAAGAGCTCCTAGGTAAATTTCTCAGAATCAACATGGAGCTTTTTCTCCTCTGTCCTCCACCAGACACCAGCTCCATCCCTCAGTAGATGGATCGCAACATGAGATTTTGTGTTGCTAGAATAGGGAAAGAGCTTGAAGCACCCGCTCAAGCTCACCAACCAAGCCTCTACCTGAAATCCACCTATGTCACCAGAATAATGTGATGGTTGAAGCTTCAGGATCTCCCTGATGTGATCTGCAGCTTTGGTCTGACGGCCTCTAGGTCTCTCTACATGCTCATCCCTAAGCCTAGGGCTTTGAGACCTCTCTCTATGTCCTAAAACTTGGTCACCATGTCCCCTCTATGGTGATTCTTCTCTGGCTAACTCTGCATGGGATTTCTCTCCTCCATGTTCCATGCTGGGTTGAGGAGATAAATGACCCTCAATAAAAGGGACTCTATCATGTCTGGTTGCATGTCCTCCTAATGATCCTTGACGTAGAACAACATTAACATCCTGAAGAGTCTGCAAAATCTGGGGTAGGATGGCTGCTACAACATGACCTAGTGGTGGTAAGTCTAGGTCTATGTGGAAAAACCCCTCATCTCGTTTTCACCTCCTGCATAGACCAAGGTGAGAGTTAGTTCATTTTTCTAAGTTTTATTCAATTTCCATGTTTACTAAAATATGTAATTTCTAACTAAGTAGCTTTCTAGATATAAAAGTGTGATAGGTTTAAGTTTCATGTCTCAAGTTTTCTAGTGTGCCCAAAGGCCCAAGATTTTGAACCACTGCTCTAATACCAAGTGTAACACCCACTAAAAAAAACCCACTTGAGACCCAAGAAACAACCTAGGATTAGTTAGGAAAAATTATGTAATAATTTTTTGTTTGTTTAAAAGAGTCTACAACCAGGTTGCAAGGCAACAACTGTCACTAATAAGTTCCAGAACAATTCTAATCCACTAGAACATACTTTTCTTTTATTAACAATTATTAAGGGTCATAAGGTCCAAAATTTAGGGTTAGATGGTTCAATAAGGTTCAGAGGGTAAATCTTCACCACACCCACTCTCTAACAGGATTAAAGTTTCCACTTGATTTTTCTCACACTTAATGCATTCAAAAATTCCCTAAATCATTTCCATTGGATAGGAAATTTCCTCACCTTTCCATTGATATAAAGAAGTCCTCCTAACTCCTCATATTTCTCAAGTTATGGGCCGACAGGCCTTGGGGTGAAAATTTGCCCAAAAGACAGGTTCGCGGGCCACGGGGAGACTTTTGGAACATTTCCCATGCAAGGTGAAAAAATAACTTTACGCCAATGTACCCTCAGGTCCGTAAGTCCACATGGGACCCGTGGTGCTTCTCAAGCCAGCGCGGGGAGAGTGGGGTGGCAGGAGACGTTTGGGAAAATTTCCCATGCAGGGCAAAAAGCCAACATCGCGCCCACAAATCCACAAGCCCGCAAGGGACACGTGGCATCACCTAAGCCAACGTAGGGAAAGTGGGTGGTAGGGAGAAATTTTTTTTAATGCCCTAAAGGGCTAAGAGGGTAACACTAACCCACGCCTCCATGCGGCTCCTCATGCCACGTGGCCGCTCTTGATTGGCTGCGGGTTAGCGGGACGATGGAGAAAACATGGAAAATTTTCCCAAAATTTTCTAAAACACAAAAAGGCAAAAGGGACTTGCACCTCTATCGATGCCTCATGAAACCACGTGGAATCACCTGATTGGTCAAGGGCCGGCAGGGCGGCGGGGAAAACTTGGAATATTTTCCCAAAAGTTTCCCAGATGCGCTAAGTTAAAAGAAGGGGTCCGCCCCTCCGCCAACACCCTGTGGTGCCACGTGGCAGCCTCTGATTGGATGTGGGTGGTGGGGCGGCAGGGAAACTTTGGAAAATTTTCCCAAGCTCTAAGGGAAAAATTCAGGCCCGCGGGCCCACTAAGGAAATTTTTCCCAATTTTTGACGCCAAAGAAGAAAAACTTCAAAAGGCCATAAATTTTGATAGAGAGCTCAGTTTTTGGAAAAAAAGGACTTTCTGGAAAGATATTGACATCCTCTTTACACAAAGATCATTAATTTTTTATTTTGATGAATTTTAAGGGGTAAATTTTAAGAAAACCTCCTGCAAGGATTTTATAGTGCAAACTGGTAAATTTTAACTTGAGAGATTTATTCAATTTGATCTTTCTTCCTCTCTCAACATGTCAAATAGACAAGGAGAGTTTTTATTAGGAGGAATTAGGATAATTTTTTGAGGTAGATCTGTTTGATTGAAATTCCAATTCAAAATTTACAAATTTGACAACAAAACGACTGTGGAAACTTTGAACTCAGTTTTTCCAGGTTTTGAAGTATTTCCATTAAGTGTTTTTGTCTAATTGAATTCGTTTAGGGACTACTACTTCAATTTAATTATTTAATTTTTTATTTTATTGTTACATGTTCGATCTGTGCATTTTTTGTTTAGATAGTTGTCAGTTTGAAAGAACAAAACAGAGGGAAAATTTTTAAAGGATCTATTTAATTACTTTCCATCTCCCACATGTGGAAATTAATTCAAATACTAGCCTAATACATTTATTCGATTCAATCAAACCATCTACAAGCTAAAATGCAAATTTTGATTTCCAATCTTAACATTTTTTTTTTAAGAACAAAGCATTATATTTTTCCTCACACGCAATTCTTCTTTTCAACAGAGATTTCAAAACACAATGGATGATAAATTTCAATACAACAATACAAATTGAAAAAGGTAATGCAATCCTTTATTGATTCCAAAATACAACATTTCAACCTTTCTTCTTTTATTTCTTCCAAAACATATATTATATAAAGAACAAAATAATACAATTTCTTCTCACGTGTTTTCACTTTACCACTTTTCAAACAAGGATTTCATAGTGAATGTTAAACAATAATTTCCAATGGAATAATAACATATGGACAAGACAAAACCACTTCCATTAATTTAAATGAACTATTACAACTTCCTTTCTATTTGGTTTCAAAATGCAACATACAAAAACACGTATCATTATTTCACATTCTTTCCAAAAAAGAATATAGAGTATAACCCTTTTACATTTCAAATTTCGACTTGCAATCAGTACAACATCTTTCCATTACAAACATTTAGAATTTCATCCACTTCAAGTGGGAAAGGTTACAATGAGATTTCATTTCACAAGGGACTGTCAAACTATCTTTTCTCGGCTCCAGAACATCAACATGCATACTCTTCATTCTTCCAATTTGATCCCAACAGGAGTAGGGGAAAGGAAATTCTCTCCACCCAACCAAGACATCCAATGAAGAGGAGAAGCCATCCTTCTTCATTGGCCCCCGAGCCCTAACCACACTGCAATAAAATATGTGATCTAACTCATGGCAACAACAAACTTCCACAAACATACAAGAAACATTTTCATAAAGAAACACAATCTCAAATAGAATGTAGTTTACAACTACATTAAAACATGACAAACAATAAAAAGGCTTCATCAAGCAAGCCAAAGGAGCACTAAGCTATGGGGGATGCTACTTATGCCTCCCAAAGGGGAAATGGGTGTCACCACCTGAGAAAAAACCACACACACACACACACACACACACACACACACACACACACACACACACACATTATTTCAAATCCCTGTCATGCCCTTATGCCTCCCCCAAGTACCCCTTATTCCTCACATTTCCTTGTGCCTCCCCAACCTCTTATGGCACCCCATAACGATTAAAGAAATGTAAGTTATTTCTTTGTAAGGTGGAACCAAAATCTCAACTCCCTCCACCCTTATACCTCCCTAAAACACACTTGTGCCTCCCACAAAATAACCACATAGTCTTCTCCTACACCATTCCTAGGCCATTTACCCAACAACCCACAAATATACCAAAACATTCACACAAGAATATTTACATATATACAAGAAGAACATTTCAAGATCCAAGCTCCTACCTCTCCATGATGGATTTGTTCCAAGTTCTAAAACAACAAGCTTTACCCAAATGAAAACAATCCAAAACAACCAAGCACAAGCATGCAACAATCTTCCAAAAACTCCTCCAAGCAAGAGCTCTCAAAATAGCAAGAAAAATTGGCCCAAGATGAAGTCTCCAAAAGTGAAGCAACCCAAAACAAAGCAAAGAATTCAAATTTTATAGAAGAGGAAAGAGAAGAGGATGAGGAGGATCCATGTAGGATGCCACATCACACATCCTCAACCCCAACCCCCAAAAGTCAACTTCATTCTCCAATGCATAATAAATAAGTGGGTGAATAATATGACAGTTCACTTACACACTCAAGCAAGTCCATACTCCATAAGGACTGAAATTAAATTAAGTAAGAAAAGTGCAATTACAACATTCAACTTCACTTGTAAAAAAATTCATAAAAAAAGTCTAAATCTAACCCTCCAACTATAGGCAAGGCTAGTATGTAAATTTAAGAGGCACGAGACAAGTTTAACTTGTCCCACAAGCCTCCAAAATCAGCCTCCAAGGACAAATTCGAATTTCCAAGAAGGTGGAGTGTTTCACACTCAAAAGTTAACTTACACATCACTTACAAGGTCACTTACACATTCTTAAAACACTTTAAAACATGGCCAACAACTCTATTAATTACATTCTTATGACATATTTTTATTAATTAACTAAACAATATGATTATTCACAATATTAACACCACATTAAATAAATAATGAAAGGGTAAGTGCACCACATAAAACACGTGCAAAAATTAAACAAAAGGGACCAAATAAAAGAAAAAAGAAAAAATCCCTTGGTCACATTTAAAGGTGATTCCCCCCCATGGGAATCCCTAACCAAAATACAAACACACACAACAAAAAACAAGTTGCCATGGTGACCTTGTTGAATTCATCTAGAATTCCAATGTGGTTGGTCTCCAATCCCCCGATGTTTGTTGTGATATTGTAACCTACAAAACACAAATTCCTCCTTCGTCCTCGTGGCCATATCAGAACATCCAAATGAATATAATTATAATTTCAAGATCATATCTATATATCTATATCTATATCTATATCTATATCTATATCTATATCTATATCTATATCTATATCTATATATATATATCTGTGTGTGTGTGTGTGTGTGAATCACAACAATTATCACGACAATCAATAGTATCACTCATAATTTCATTAACAACTATATCATCATCAATTTTGATCCAATTTTCATTTTCTAGGTCTAATCAAATGTCCAATTATTACAAGTCCGAACAACATCCATCATATAATCATGTCCAACAGTATATCATCATCAACATACAAAATGTCTCTAATAATCATCATGCATCATAACTGAATCAAAGCAACAATAATCCATGATCAAACATTTAACATCATACTATAATAAAGTCCACAATCATGTCCATAATATAATCAACAGTATCATGATTAGTATCAAATAGGTGTCAAAGGGAAATTGGCACTACACTGTATGATTGCATGAGAACATAATTTAGTAAAAAAATTATATTTCACTCTATTTTTTTGCAGTGCGGTAATATAATGATAATTTTTTTCTAGGAATTTAATCTTAACATCACCCTGTTTATGGAAAAAAAAATGAAGTCTCAATTTTTATGAAGGAATTTCAATGCGATTTCTCTAATTCATAATGTGAAAGATGGTTGTTTTCTTGTCATCTAGGTTTATAAATGAAAACATTTTGTTGTGCTATGATAGGATTCCTACAGAAGAAAGTGACTCTAAACTCAAGTATCTCAGAACTGATTTTTGGAGTTATTGTAGTGATAATGACAAATTATCTAGATCTTTAAGCAATACCAGTGACAGATCATAAGGGACCTAGGATGGTGTTTATAAAGATTTAGGGTTTGACCATGAAAATTCATGGCATTTATGTGAAAGAGACAAGCTTGGAATCCTTTATTTTAAGTACCTAGAGAAATCAAAACCTTACGCAAGAGTGCCTCTAATTGACAAGGTAAACTTAATCTTCTTATTATAGTTAATTAGTTTGGAAACAATCATGTTCTATCCTTTTTCGTTGCCTAATAGAGGCAAATTAATATACAAGACAAATTGGATGCTTGGTTGGGGTATCTAAATTTTCTTGGCACAAAAGTGTGAATCAGGATCAAGATGATAAACCCTTGTTTTAGGAGACTTGTCGAGAAGCTATATCTACTGACTCAAGTTTCAAGAGAATGATATAGTGTCAATTCAAGATCATATAAACACCAAGAATAAACAAAAAAATACACTTAGATATTGTTAATACAATGCTCTCTTATAATTGTTAACATTACAAACTTTTACTATTACCAAAAACTTCGGTAGGCCTAATGGTGAAGGGATATGTGTTCCATAGAAGAAGTCACATGTTCAAATCTAGAACGAAGTAGGATTATACACTACAGTGAACAAATATATAAGACAAATGAGAAAACAATCTTCTTGTGGACTTCAAAATAAATTGTATTTTTATTGGTGGTGACTTGAAAGCTATCTTTACAATAATCTTTACATTAATCTTTACACTTTCTACGAGAATGCATATAGTATAGATTCACTAGGAAGAGGTTGTTCCTCTATTTTGAGGTATAGTAGCTGGGCATAATTTGCTCAAATAATCAGATAGAAAAATTTAAGATTCCATTCGAGCTTTTACCAACTCTTTGGTGCAACTACTGAGTACAAAGGAATGTGAAGTTCTAGGGGTCAATATACCTCTTCTTCCTTATCACGTGCCTAGGAAAAACTTTGATAATGAAAGCGATATGTTTTATTTTTCAGTTATGATGTGGAATTCTTAGACTAAATTCTTGAAATTACTTATTCATATCTTCCATACATTCAAAAGGTGCCTAGTATTCCCATAACAGCACGTACCTAGTATGTTCCTACTTGATATAGAAACTTACAAAATTTTATATCTACTCATGTAAGATTATGTTTTTGGTACAACTTCCAACTGCTTCCCAGCAACGTCATATAACTTAATTATTGACTCTCGAGTACTAATATAATCTTATAACCATTGACATGTTATCATTAGATGTCTCATTGGTTGGTAACCAGCTACTTAGTTTCAGTTCAACCTGATGGTTGCAATAAGGGGAGATAAGGCCATGTAGTCCCATCGAATGAATACAATAAGACTGCTACTCTAAAAATAAATTTGAACTTGATAGAGGATGAAATGCCATAACCCAAGGGGATTCCATCATGATAAGAGATTGAATATACTATTCCTATTCATATAGTTAATATTAGTATGGTTTTGATTAAAAGCTAAGCCCTTTCACGTTTATGATTTTTTGTGTGTGAATGCATCTGATGCAGAGATGATAATGGTGTTTGAAAGTTTTCTTAAGGCTTTTGCTACCAGACACATACAAACAACAAGTTCTCGAGTAGTAGCTGATATATTATTCAGTTGGCTATTTGTTAATAAGGTAAAGGTCAAGGAGTTCTCACAGATCCCAGCTTAGTGAGCACAATGGTCATGGTATATGAGACCAACCCATATAGAAAAAGGGATTTTACCTCAAGCGCAACACTAGTGGAGGAGGAACAAAGGAAAAGATCACATTTTACTGCTGGGTAAAATACCATGGTATTTCAGAAGGATTAAAGATGAGCGTGGGGCAGCAAACTGTTAGATATGCCTCAAATGCCGACACCCATCAAGTTGTTCATTGAGCGGCACCCATGGCGGATAAATGACATTGGTGATCTGCATCCCACATTTTCCACCCGAAATCAGATGAAGATATTCGGCAATGGTAGGCCTAAATCAGTACCTCTGAAAGACCTCATTTAATCGGCTTTACTGGAGCAGCCAGGCCCAACATGCCAAACAACATTTTTTTTATTTTCATCGAACTGAAACCCTGTGAGTTTTTGGATTGTAAGATGTACGTAATTTGCTTTCACCCAGAAAACACAGTTTAATTGTTCATCGCCTCTGAATTCTACCTGCAGCCAGTCGGCGACAGTGCTCACAGTAAATGTTTTTGTAAGAGCTGTAAACTGAGAAAGCTGCACGGTGGTATGTGGCGTAGTAAGCTGTGAAAGCTACTGGGCGTCATCGTCCAAGACCTAAACGAGAGGTAGACACGCCTCCCACGTAATTATACACTTAGGCATATGAATAAGATTTACTTAATCTTACAAATATCTTAAATATAACATTTATATAAAAATTCCAAGAGGTATCAATTTCAAACGATTTATTACAGAAGGCGTTTTTACAGTGAGAAGGCCCTTGGTAGCTCTCACAAACGTCAGAAAATAAACGGATGTGCTTGCTTCTTCCATTTACGTTGAAATCCTGCAGTGGAGGGATAAGGAAGCCTGGAGAATAGGGTGCAAACACACGTCAGTATCCACTTCCTCTGTCTCTACCCAGAACACAACCTTCCTTCTCTTCGACTGCGACGACGAAGATGCTTCCGCCCTCAAATTCCAGCTCTGATCATCACAGCTCCCGAGTCCGCCATCGCTTTCGTCATCGTCGGAAAAATTTTAGTGATGGGAACACTAGAATCCCTCTTCTTCTTCTTCTTCTTGAGTTTCTGTTTGATCGCTGCTCGCAGCTACAGAACTGGGCAGAGATTTCCAAAGTTTTCTCACTCTCACTGCACTCCCCACCATTGAAATCTTGGACTACGAATATGAAAAAGGGAACATGCTAAAAATCATGGATGAATCAGAAGATATGAAGCAAATTAAATAAACAACGAAGGCTGGCTACAATTCTCACTAGCTTAAAGACCACACAAATAGGGTGCCCAGAATTCGTAGGTGGACATAGAAATAAACATTATATATACTACAGTCAACGAGAAGTCGCCAGGGAGCGGATTTTCTTTCTTACAAGTATGCTTTTGGTGTGTACGTATCTTTGGGTAATTTGCCGGCATGTCGAGGCATTTTTCAATGGTCGGCGCATAAATCACCTGCATCTTAGTATTTTTTGGTCTGCGCTGAACGCTAACTGTCGGACAGTCAACGCCGACGTACTGGCAAGTTACGTTCCACGGTATTTTTGCTTGAACAACAAGGATGTTAAATAAATAAATAGTATTTTTCTGCTTGTGGTTACCCTTAAAAAAACAGAAACAAAAGAAAGATGCCATGATCACGCGGAGAGGAAAAGATGTCCTGATTTTCAGCTTGGGTAAAAGGTATGATTTCATTCAAAACTATTTTTAACGATTTTATTTTTTATTAAGAAATTTAATAGAAATCTCATTACTTTCTATCTAAATAAAGGATACAAAAAATCACTCGTGAGCTTTTGTAATTGTAGGACATTTATTTTTGAAATATTTAGAATATATTGAGTTATAAATTTACCAGTTTTAGAATAATTAAACACAATTTATCATTTTAAATTCAACTTCTTAAATTCACTTGAGAATATATTCTTAATTATTTTAAAAGTATTAAATTATAGTTCATTTTCTATACTAATGATTACTCAACATATTCTAAATCAAACTTAACTTGTTTCCCTACTTCATTTCAAATATTTGTTTCAAATTTCATATCCTTTACCATATTTACCTCTTTTCTAAAACTTCTTTTTAAACTACAAAGCATCAATAGATTTATTTCAATAAATCCTAAATGTAAAATGTGTAAATTTACATACTATAATATTTTATATACAAAATTAAATTGAGTTGTGTGAATTCGATTTAAATTGGTAATGCTAACTCAAACAAATTATATAAAAAATTAAATTCATTTGCCTACACTAATGTTAATACTAATCAACCCAAATCCTAACGTTACATGACATATAGTAGTGTAACTCATGTGAACACAATCTATGTTAATTTCTTTTCCTTTAGTTAAATGTTAAGTATGCAATCATTTATGATTTCTATATGTTAGGGTTTAGGGTACATGTAATGCCCACATTTTACACAAAAATATAACAATAAAATACCACGACAATTTTTTTTTGACTTACATTACTCACTACACAACACCGCAAGGGCTCCAAATACAAAAACTAGACAATGCATATGACACTTACATAAGTCATCGACTCACATAGACACATGACAACACCATATACATGTCGATGCCATACATTCCCCAATGAACTAATGCTAGCAATGACCCAACAACAAGAAAAGGGACCGAAGGATTGTCAAGCTCACAGACATCATTAACGTGATTACATTTTAATTACGATTAGCATTCCAAGAATATTATTATGAAAAGATAATTATGTCATTTTTCCACCTATAAGTTCTTAAATTCGTTTCACATTCAACTTATTGTTGGACCATTTAAGTTTTCTCTTTATCCCTTATGACAATCTCCATAACTTACATAATTAAATTTGATATTTCCAATTACATAAAAAGTTCCTAATTCTCTTGTTCTTATGTTAAATGTTTGTTTCTCAAAATATGTTTACTTGATGTTTAGTTTTACCCTCATTATGAAACGGGACCAACCAGAAGTTTTCGAGGAAAAAAAAATACACATCAAAGGAGGTGAAGGTTCAAATTTCCCTTTCCTATACACTTCCTTTCATTAGAAACACAATTGTTCTCGTACTATGGTCGTTTTAGTTCCCAATCTAGTTTGATTCAATTAAGCATTTACATGACATAATTTTATTTTATTTTATTTTTAGTGGACTCTATACTGGCTCAAATGCCTAGTACCACCAAGAACAATTTGTATCCACTCTTAACAAAGAGTCAAAGCTTAAATCTACCATAAGGACTTCAAGAGAAAATTTGTTCCTAAACCATTATCACATTAACTCTTTTTTCTCATTCCATTTATAGTGTTTCTTAAGTGTCTTTTTTTTTCATGTCACTTTATAACATAAAGAGTTACGAAAGTACTTGTTTACCATTTTGAAGAAGTATATGATTGGAAATCTTGTAACTACACACAAACCCCAAGTTAACCTTCTAATCAACTGAGGTTTAAATTAATTGTAATTGCACCTAAGGATCTACACCTCAACTATATATGAGTTTAAGGTGAGATGACATATTTATAATAAACCACCTTCAAGAAAGACCAAGGTGTTATGTAGACATTCTCCTTAGCCCACACATGGTTACCAAACCTAGAAGAACACCACATACTTTGGATAAAGTTGGACCATGGCGTTCCTAAAAGATGGCTTTACGAAAATGTCGCTAAACATACCGACTATGACACTAAACTCAAACTAGGGTTCTGTAATGCCCACATTTTACACACACAAACACAATAGTAAAAATACTAGGATAATTTTTTTTTTGACTTACATTGCTCACTACACAACACCACAAGGGCTCCAAGAAAAGAAACTCAACAATGCACAAGAAACTTACATAAGTCATTGATTCACATAGACACATGAAAATGCCATATACATGTCGATGTCACACTTTTTCCAATGAACAAATGCTAGCAATAACCAAACCACAAGAAAAGGGACTCAAGGATTAGCAAACCCACAACACATCATTACCATGATTACATCATTGTTACGATTAACCTTCTAATAACATTATTATGTAAATATAATTTTCTCCTTTTTCCACCTACAAATTTGTAATTTCATTCCACATTCAACTTATGGTTTGACCATTTAAGTTTTCTCTTTATCCCTTATCACAATGTCCATAACATACATAATTAATTTCCATATTTCAGATTGCATAGAAAGTTCCTATTTCTCTCGTTCTTATGCTAAAGATTTGTTTCTCAAAATATTTTTAGTTGACGTTTAATTTTACCCTAATTAAGAAAGGGGACCAACCATAAGTTGTGAAATAATACGATTCAAAGGAGGTGAAGGTTCAAGTTTCCCTTTCATATAAACATCCTTCCATTTGAAGAACATTTGTTCTCGTGCTATGGTTGTCTTAGTTCCAAATTTAGTTCGATTCACTTAAGCATTTACATGACATAATTTTATTTTTAGTAGACTCTATATTGTCTCAAATGCCTTGTTCCACAAAGAACAAATTGTATCCATTCTTAACAAAAGTCAATGCTTAAATCAACCATAAGGACTTCAGCTATTTTTTTTTTCCTAAAGCATTATCACATATACTCTTGTTTCTCATTTCATTTACATTGTTTCTCAAGTCTCTTTTTGGCGTCACTTTTTAACATAAAGTTTTATGAAAGTACTTGTCTAACATCTTGAAAAAGTAAAAGATTGGAATCACTATAACTACACATTTACCCCAAGTTAACCTCCTAATCAACTGAGCTTTAGTTTGAATTCAATTGCACCTAAGGATCTACGCCTCAACTATATATGAATTTAAGGTGAGAGGACATATTTACTAAACAACCTTCATGAAATACCAAGGTGTTATGCTGTTAGTAACCAAGGTAACACATCTAGATGAGAGGAACTAAAGAATTTATTAACATGAGTTTAAGTCATAGAACAACTATTTCACTCTCTCCATTTGCATTGTCTGAGGGTCGCACAAAGAATTTATTCAATGAAAAGAAAATCCTAGATCTAACTTTGTAAGGCTTATTAGTCCACGAGGATACCAAGGGATTAATAGTTCTACTTACTCCATAAATGGTTTGGTTACACCGCATATTTGTTGCTTCAAACAAGGATTCTTAAAGTGACTTCCAAGGTGGTCTTAACCACTCAACACAGTGTAAGACCTGAAGAGAATGCATTCTCCTCGCAATAACCAAACCTAGAAGGAAACCATATACTCCAGATAAAGTTGGACCATGTTGTTCCTAAAACATGGGTTCACAACAATGTCGCTAAACATAATGACTATGACAGTAAACTCAATCTAGGGGTTTTATTTACCTAAACTAGGAGGTTCCATTGAGTGCAAAATTTAACTTCATTCTACGGTTTCAATCTTTTCTATGGTAAGAAGGATCACACATGAAGACATGTTATGGATAAATCTTATAAAAGGATTGAGTGTTTTGATTAAATCTCTTTATTACATTTACAAGGTAAGAAAAAAACACACTAATTAATTAATACCTTATACAACACTGAAAATGCACTATAAGATATTAACACCAAATTCATTTACCATATATATCAAACATTTTTATCATACGTAACTATGAATCAAATTGAATCTATGATTAAATACACATTTCCTAGATGTCCCAAAAACTAGTATCCCATACATATTAGTAATTTTCCAATATAACATTCTGTAGCATGAGACTACATTATACATATATTCATTTTACAATGACCTATAAAATTTACACTAATAAATAATGAATTACACATCGCATTTTTCGCCATCATTCTTGCATCCTGCAAAACCATATGAGCATGAAATTAGTGATAAATCG
Source organism: Taxus chinensis (assembly GCA_019776745.2). Lineage (NCBI taxonomy): Eukaryota > Viridiplantae > Streptophyta > Pinopsida > Cupressales > Taxaceae > Taxus > Taxus chinensis. The sequence goes on along the minus strand of CM034153.1, from coordinate 644,796,861 downwards.
TTGGCATGGAATCCACCCTAATCTAACATAATTAATGTCTTTAGTTTCCCATTTACATATAATAATAATAATAATTTTCATTAAAAACAAAGGTTTATAAATATGTATTCATTTCACTTCATTTTGTAACCAAGTAGAGAGAAAGAGAAAGGAAAGAGACAGAAACACCATTTTCTCAAAAGTTCCATTTCACACAACAAGTTACACGATAGAGTTTAAAACAATTATTTACACATGTAAAAAAGTTTCCATGGTGGTTTGGCAACCCATCAAGGGTCCTAAAACTTTTTTTGAACATTTTCTTTTGAGTTGCAAAAATGTTCAATTTAGACTCAGAGGCTAAGAAACCACTTTCAAACATTATCTTTAGAGAAACAAACATACCAGGGGTAAGTTTCTAGATGTCCTCCTATACATAACTAATTCGTAGGAATTAATGGATTTCAAAACTGATGAACGGTTTACGATTTGTGGCTATTTTTGCAGGGCCATTGGTTATAATTGGGCTAGTTGGAAATGATCAAAAGTTAGCTTGACAGCTCACAAAACCACCTCCAAAACTAATGTTAGATGGACGAAAGTGCAATGATAAATTTCTTACAAGTTCCCTTATATATGGAGAATATTTTGGAGTCAACGGAACTGAGAACTGGCAAACGGGTTTCAAACAGCGACATGTTTTTGGAGCCACCGTTCATAATTGGTCCAGTATGACTTAGCCAAATTGTGATTGGAGTGTAGTGCCCACTTCCCTTTGACACCTTTTGAGACTAATCATGATACTGCTAATTATATTATGGACATGATTATGGAGTTTATTATAGTATGATGTTAGATGTTAGATCATGGATTATTGTTGACCTTGATTCAGTTATGATGCATGATGATTATTAGAGACATCTTTATATATTGATGATGATATGTTGTTTGACATGGTTATATTATGGATGTTGTTTGGATAGGTTATTTTTCGATATGGTGAGTAGACAGAGAAATGGAAATTATTTGATGATGATATAGTTGTTAAGTAAAATTGCAAATGATCTTGTTGGTTGCTTGGATGTTGTTGTGATTCATATATCTAGATGATTTTGGAATTTTAATTATATTATTTTTGATGTTCTGATATGGACACGAGGCTGAAGGAGTTATTTGTGTTTTGAACCTTAAAATATCATAACAGACATCAGGGGATTGGAGACCAACTACATTAGAATTCTAGATGAATTCAACAAGGTCATCATGGCCACTTGTATTTGTTTGTGTGCTTGATTGTGTTAGGAATTCCCATGGGGGGGATCACCCTTAAACGTGACCAAGGGTTATGTTTATTTATTTATTTAGTTCATTTTTATCGATGTTTGTATGTGTTTATTAAGTGATGTGTTTATCCCTTTTATTTAAATAAATTGTGGTATATAATGTGAGTAATCACATTGCTGAAATAAATTAATCAAATTGGGACATAAGAAAGTAATTATTGGAGTGGTTGACTCTTGTATTAAATGTTGTAAGATATGTGTAAGAGATATGTAAGTAAAACAAATTTGGAGTATGAAACACTTCACTTTCTTTGGAATTCGAAATTATCCTTGGAGACTGATTTTGGAGGCTTGTGGGACAAGTTAAACTTGTCCCATATCTCTTAAATTTGCATACCAACCTTACCTATGGTTAGAGAGTTTAAATATAGCTTTCATTATGCATTTTTGTAAGCCTATCTGAATGTTTTAATTGCACTTCTTTCTTGAAATTAATTTCAGTCCTTTGGGATATGGGCTTGATGTGAGTATGTAAGTAAGACTGTCATATTATTCATCTACTTATTTATTGTTTCTTGGAGATTGAAGTTGAATTTTGGGTTGGGGTTGGGGTTGAGGATGTGTGATGCGGCATCCTACATGGATCCACCTCATCCTCTTCTCTTCCCTCTTCTATAAAATGTGAATTGCTTGCCTTGTTTGGGTTGCTTCACTTTTATAAAGTCCTTTTGGGAAAAATTATTTTTATGTTTTGGAGCTCTTGCTTTGGAGAATTTTTTTGGAAGATTGTTGCATGCTTGCACTTGGCTCATTTGGATTGCTTGCATTGGGATACATATTGTTGTTTTGGAACTTGGAACAACTCCATCATGGAGAGGTAGGAGCTTGGCTCTTCTAATTCTTCTTTTTTTGTTTATGAAATTTTTATTGTTGTGAATGTTTTGGCATGTTTGAGGGATGTTGCATAAATGGCCTAGGAATGGTGTAGGAGAATACTATGGGGTTTATTTTTTGGGAGACACAAGTGTTTTGGGGAGGTATAAGTGTGGAGGGAGTTAGGATTTGGGTTCCACCTTATAAAGAAATAGCTTGCATTTCTTTACTTGTTATGGGCTACAATAAGAGGTTGGGGAGGCATAAGGAAATGTGAGGTATAAGGGGAAATTGGGGGAGGCATAAGGGCATGTCAGGTATTTGATATACTATATTTTGGTGTTTTGAAATCAAGTGATGATACCCATTTCCCCTTTGGGAGGCATAAGTAGCATCACCCATAGTTTCTTGCTCCTTTGGCTTGCTTGATGAAGCCTCAATGTTGTTTGTCATGCTTTAATTTGGTTTTAGACTACATTCTTTTTTGGATTGTGTTTTAAATGTGAAAATGTTGCTTGTGTTTTGTGGAACCCTTTATTGCCATGAGTTGAATCACATCTTCTATTACATTATTATTGGGGCTCGGGGGCCAATGAAGAGGGATGGCTTCTCCTTGTAATTAAATGTCTTGGTTGGGTGGAGAGCGTTGCCTTTCCTCTGATCTTATTGTGATCAGAATTGGAAGGCTGATAAATCTACATGTTGTTGTTCTGGAGCAAAGGAGAAAAATAAAACAATTTGATAGTCCATTGTTGAAATGAAATCTTATTGTAACATTTTCCACTTGAAGTGGATGAACTCATATATGTTTTTTAATGGAAATATGCTGTATTGAATATGAAAGTTGTAATTTTGAAATGTAAAAGAGAGATATACTTTGTTTTTGTTTGAAGGAAAGAGATGTATTTTGTATATTGTATTGTGAAAATCAACAGAAAAGAAAAGTTGTAAAAGAAGGAAATCTTGTCTTTTGAATAAAAGTTGCATTCTTTTCCACAATTGGAACTACTACTTTTTAAAATCTGAGTTTGAAATGGATTTGAAATCTCTGTTTGAAAGGAAGAAATGCGTGTGAGGAAAATACAGAACTTTGTCTTTTGAAATGAGTAAAATTGGAAATCAGAATTGCATTTTGGTTTTGAATAGTTTGATTTGAATCAACTAAATGTATTAGATTAGATTTGGAATGAATTCTAATACTTGGAAGATGAAAATGGAAAATATATCCTTTAAAATTTGACCTTTGTTTTGTATTTTCAAACTGGAAAATACTTTAACCAAAATACACAGTTCAAACCTGCAACAAGGAAATAACAAATTAAACAATTAAATTGTAGTAGTATGCCCTAAATGAATTCAATTGGACAAAAATACATAAGGAATTTCTTAGAAAACTTAGCGAAATCGGGATCAAACTATTTTTCTTTTGTTTTTGCTGTCAAGGTTGTATTTTTTTAAAATTAGGAGTCAATCAAACAAACTTACCTTTCGAATCCATCCTAAATCCATCTAAGAACAATTCTCTATGTCTAATCGACATGTTGAGGGAGGAAGAAGATCAATTGATTAAAATGTCATAAGTTAAAATTTATGAGCTTGCCTTTTAAAATCCTGTAGATCATTTTCATGAAATTGACCTCTTAAACATTAAGAAAATGAAAAATTAATGATTCATGTGTAAAGAGGACATCAAAATCTTTCCAAAAAGTCCTTGTTTTCCCAAAAACACTTTCCCAATAAAAATTTATGGCCCTCTGAAGTTTTTCTTCATTTTTCATCAAAAATAATTCCTACCTGTCAAAAAAAATTTGGGAAAAATTTCCTTGGCGGACCTGCAGGCCTAATTTTTCCCTTAGTGCTTTTTGGTCAAAAATTCCAAAGGCATGAATTACCCGCCGGCCTAATTTTTCCCTTAGTGCTTTTTGGTCAAAAATTCCAAAGGCATGAATTACCCCGCCGCTCTGATGACCCGCAAGCCTTTCTTTTTGTCAAAAATCACCTAAGTTCAAAAAAAGAAAATTTTGGAAAAATTTCCCCTGCGGACCTGCCACCCTACTTTTGCCTTTTTGGTTGTTTTTCACGGCCGTGCGAGCCCACAATAGTTAACTTAACATTTAAAATAATTTTGGTCAATTTTCTAAGTTTCCTCTGCCACCACGCTGGCCCACAGTCAATCAGGTGCTGCCATGTGGCATCACAAGGTGTCGGCAGGGGAGTGGATCCCCTTTTTAGCTTAGCACTTTGGAAATTTTTTTGGAAAAAATTTCCTAAATTCTCTAATAAAAAACTCCATATTTGATGATAAAATTCATTAGCAACAATTTGAGATTAGCACATGACAATAGGAAAAATCCAGAGACAAATAAAATATGGAAAATAATTGATAGATTAAAACTTGAGCAATTACATGATGAGAGATCTTACAATATAGAGGAGAATGAACTCCTTAAAACAAGGATTCAACTCTAATATTTAATCCCATAATATCCTCACATATCTCTCCTATAATCACTCCCAAACCGAACAATCTCTCACACAACTCCCAAATAGCTATGTAAGTTGTTTATTCAACAAACTCACAACTAATACATATTATCCTATATTATTAATAATGAATTGATTAATAACTCATATTAATAATATCACAAAATTTTATTTTTCTCACATAAAAATGATATTAATATAACAATATTAATATCATACTAACACACTAATTTACTAATGTAATATATGAATATTACATTTAACTATTAAAAACAATAATGTGAGCACTAATTTCCTAACATTCACCCCCTTAGTGTGAACATGGGTGAGTTATTTCTAGTACCTACTCATGTTCTACAATTCGATGGTTTTCAAAGAGTACCATCAACTCAAACAAGTTTTCTAGTGGAACCATTAACCACTCTGTATGTTATTTTCTAAGAGATTCACAAACTCTCAAATTGGTTTTCTAGTGGACCACCAACCACTTTCATAGTAGTGTACATGTTTCCCCACTCCCATTTTTACATTCAAGGGAAAATATAAGAAATATCACTCATGCAGGAGCTCACTTATTACAAGAGAGAACAGGAATAAATCATCTGTTCTTATTACAATACACAATAAAAATTAAACAAAAAAAAACAATGCCACAAATTCATTGTGTGGCCCCTTCGCTTGCGGTTAGCAAGAGGTCAGTGATTAACCTCCTTCCTTCGTTTCCTCCAGCCTCCATGGTGATGCTACTTAGAAAATGTAGATTTTAGACTCATTACACAATTATTCTAAGTGTCAGAATCAACCGATAATGCACCCCCTGACTATGGATGTCAAGTGCAAGTGAAAATGTGTCCAATTAAAAAATTACATAAATGTATTACGCACCACTTTTTCTTTTTTCATATCCCTATTTTTATTTCCATTGTTCTCATTAACTAGAAACTTGTTTTTTGTAAAATTTTAACATACGTTTTCCAGATATTAACTAAACAAACATAATAAATTTCGTAACATTTTGAATCTGGGTTTTTTAGATACATTCAATCTATCAAACGTTTGTTTTAAAAACAACAAAACATTTTACTCAACTTACACCGAATTTTACGCATAGATACAAGACAAATCTGAAGCTGATGTAAACTATAATATTGTGCATCTTGTTCTTATCTTTCTAGAAAAAAATGAGACATCAATCGGATGTCATATGAGTAAACTACATTCTTTTTATTGTGATGTGTCGGCTGAAAATTTTCTTACGGGATTCCTTCAACCATATACTTCTTCTTCTTCTACACTTGCAGAATGAAACCTGCTTTGATACTAGATGATAAAAAAAACTCCAGATTTGATGATAAAATTTATTAGCAACAATTTGAGATTAGCACATGAAAATAGGAAAAATCCAGAGATAAATAAAATATGAAAAATAATTGATAGATTAAAACTTGAGCAATTACATGATGAGAGATCTTACAATATAGAGGAGAATGAAATCCTTAAAACAATGATTCAACTCCAATATTTAATCCCATAATATCCTCACATATCTCTCCTATAATCACTCCCAAACGCAACAATCTCTCACACAACTCCCAAATAGCTATGTGAGTTGTTTATTCAACAAACTCACAACTAATACATATTATCCTATATTATTAATAATGAATTGATTAATAACTCATATGAATAATATTGCAAAAATTTATTTTTCTGATACAAATATGATATTAATGTAAAGATATTAATATCATACTAACACACTAACTTACTAATGTAAAATATGTATATTACATTTAACTATTACAAACAATAATGTGAGCACTAATTTCCTAACATTCTCCCGTCGGCCTGTTGATCCACATCCAATGGATGGTTGACACATGTCTTCACGATGTGTCCGTGGAGGTGCAAAGATTTTTAAGTCTTTAAATCTTTTTCTCGCAAAAGTCAAATTTTGCTAAATTCCTCCGACGGCCCGATTTTCTGCTAGAGTTTAGAAATGTCAACATGTGTCCTCTTCAGGATTATGGGCGTACAGAGGTAGATCATGCTTTTTTCCAAAAGGGAAAATATGCTAAAACTCTTCTTGCTCCACCGGCCCATACATGGGAAAAAAATTTTCCCTAGGCCCGCTCTTGGAAAAAATTTCCTCCAAGGGTCTGCCGGCCCATAACTTGAGAAATATGAGGAGTTAGAAAGACTTATTTATATCACCGGAAAGGTGAGGAAATTTCCTATTCAATGGGAAATTTTTTGGGAAGTTTTGAGTCCGTTATTTTTTAGAAAAATAAAGTTGAATCTTTTAAGTTTGTTAGAGGGTGGTTTAGTGAGAAATTACCCTATTAACCTAATTGATTGATCTAACCCTAAGTTTGAACCTTGTGATGTTTTATAATTATCATATTAATAAAACTATAAGCTATTAATAAGTATTTGAATTTAAAACTTGTTTGCAACAACTGTTGCCTTGTAACCTAGTTGTAGACTCTTTAAAACCAAAAAAATAAAAATTATTCCATAATTTTCCTAACTAATCATAGGTTGTTCTTAGGTCTCAACTGGGTTGTTTTTAGCAGGAATTACACTTGGTAACAGAGCCATGGGTTCAAATATTCAACCCTTGGGCACACTAGAAAACTTGAAAGATGAACTCTAAACGTAGTACGATATTAAACCTAGCACACTTCAGATCTAGAGAACAACCTTGTTGAAATTGCATACTTAGTAAACATGAAAAAAAGATTGAATAAAACTTAGAAAAAAGAACGAGCTCTCGCCTTGGTCTGTGTAGGAGGCGTAGACGGGACGAGGGGTATTTTCACATAGACTTAGGCTTGCCACCACCTGATCATTTTGTAACATCCATCCTACAACAGATTTTATAGACACTCCAGGATGTTAATGTCACCTTACACAGAGGGTTCATGAGATACGTACCCAAAATTGTAAGGTACTGTACTGCCAGAACAGTGTAACAAGTGCCCCGATGATGATACAGGTCTCCTCGCAAGGTGTTCGGGATCCGGAAAATCCCTCGGAGTATGCGTTAACATCCCGCATGCCCCACTTAGCCCCGCGCCCTTTGTTTTCCCATTTTTCCCTCTTTCCTTGGCCTCTTGACCTTCAGTGATGAAACGAGACCGCCGCCCTGCTCAGAGTGGCGGTCCTGTGCGCGTTTTCCAGAACACTCTTTTGACGCGAGTCGCATGAAATATCATGATTCACCAGCTTTTCCTTGCCAACTTGAGCATGCGTTTATGTTTTTGGTCCCCTGGAATAGTGTTTTTCCTTTGTTTATTGTTTAGGAGTTCAATTTGGTTTTGGTTTTTAAGTGTTGGAATTCCTATAAATGCATGGCTTGTGCTGAGGCAAATGGCCACCATTCTTACTCCAATCTTCTCATTTTCAATGCTGTGGTCTATTAGTTTGCTTTAATTCCTTAGTTTAGTTCATTACATGCTTAGTTTGCATTGACTAGCTGTTGGTAAGCCACATATCCAACTTGTGCAAACAGTGTTGCTGTTTTATCTAATCCATTAGAGTAGAATAGCTTAGAAAGCCATTAAAGTTGTAGGTTTTGCTCTTCATACAGGATAGTTTCAGGTTCTGGATGCATTTTGTTGCACGATTCGTAGTAGATCCCGCTAGGAATTACATAAGCCAAGCTCTGTACTCTTGCGCTATCCCTCTCCTATCCGCGTTCTATTCTGTCTGCATTCTGAAGGTTGTCCCTTGTCCCAAACACCTATTCCTATTGATGCAAGCATTACACACTTTTCTGGATCTACGTGAACACAAAGAACGAAGAGATCATACTGAGGGGACAAGATCACACACACCATCGGATTCGCCACTGTTCTGCGGAATCCAAGTTTTAACTTTCAAAGTTCTAGTTAGAATCATATCAAACAGAGTAGTTAATCACTTTATTTCAGTTAATTTCATTCTCGATATTGCCAGGGAAGCTGTGGGGATTGATAGTTTCTGAGAAACTATGATTCACTCCTCACTTTTGAGGTAGGATCAAGAATCTCGCAAATAGATTAGTTATTTCATTGTTTAGAATAGATATACAAATTGCAAAAACAAATAGCTATACTCGGCTATTTTGTTTGTTTTAAATTATTAGTTTGGTTGTCAATTCTAAATATTTTAAATAGATTCTTTCTTAAATTCATTTAAATCATCAGAAAATACAAAAAGAAGTCATATATGATAAAAATATACTTAGATTTCACTTTATTATAGTTTGTTTTATTACTGCTTTTGCATGACAATTACTTGACCTAGGGAGCCCAGGGAATACATTTTCGAGCCAATCGTGCCTCAGCCCAATCTCATAGCAGCAATAACTGATATTGAACAGAACCTTAGGATACAAGTCTTCCAAACAACAACAGATTTCCAGCAAGTCAGATCTCAGTTAAGAGGGTTAAACATAGAAGACGACCAAGCATATACATTTTGGTCAAGTCAACCAAACTACAGGTTGCACTAAGAAAAATATCCACATGACTGTAGAAGGATTTGAAAGAGAAAAAACATTCGGGTGTGATCCTTTAATTCCACAACCAGACGCAGGAGACACCCTCACAGACATAGATACCGGTTTAAGAATCCAAGTTGCGAGAACGCCCGTAGGATATTCTAAGAAAATCGCACAACTATTGATTCTAAATATAGAAGCTGAGAAAGCATATGATTATTGGATACTAGGGATCAGGACTTGATCTCGCGTATGACCGTAACATGACCACAACAACCAAGAATCTATGGTTGTGACCCACAAATCCCGCAGCCTAACGAATCCATTAGAGAATTAGACATAGACACTGGCCTACGCACACTGGTATTCCAGTCTACCCCACTTCCACCTATCATTATCCAACAATTATCCTTACTGGACACAACAGCTAACAAAGCTAGAGAATTCTGGACTAGGCCAGAGAATCGTCCATAGAGTGACTACTTTACCATTCACTATATGACCTTATCAGGAGAAATACATGAAACTATCCCAGGTCATTTCCCACATATTCCGCAACCCATAGATCGAATCACGCCAGAGCTCGATATTGATTGAAGCCTTCGAGCAGTCATCCTTGCCGATCGATCTATCACACCAGTCCAAGTTAGAAGGGCCTTCTTTGCCTTAGATTTGCAAATTCCATTAGTACGTATCGAAGACATTAGATTACCTAACTATTTTGTCTATGTCCCACCTATATTCCATCCCCACCGGCTGTCTCGGCATGACCTCGGGAGGTTGGGTACGAGGAAGAGTCACTTGTAGATTCCCACGCTCGCTTGTCACTTTTTCGTCGTACAAGCATGTTCCACTTGACATGATAGAGATCCATTAGATGAGGCTCGGGCACCTTCTCAACACCGCGATGATCAAAGAGAAGAGAAATCCCATGGGGAGTCAGCTCGAGTAGAGTCACCACAGAGGGGACAGGGAGACCGGGTTTCAGGACATAGAGATAGGTCTTAGAATCCTACACTTAGGGATGAGCATGCAGAGAAGCTTAGGGGTCACTCGACCACCACTGCAGATCATATCAGGAAGATCTTGAAGCTATGGATAGCTCATTATTCTGGTGACATAGGTGGATTTCAGGCATAGGCATGGTTGGGGAGCTTGAGCGAGTTCTTCAAGCTCTTCCCTTGTTGTAGCATGGAGGACAGAGGAGCAGAAACTCCATGTTGATTCTGAGATAGTTACCTAGGAGCTCTTTGAGGAGTAATTCAGGAGTAGATATTTGTCACGGAGGTTCATACATCAGTGGATATATGAGTTTCATGACCTCTGGTAGACATATCTTACAGTAGCAGAGTATGAGAGTAGATTTCTAAATCTACTCTAGTATTTTGATTACATGTAGGATGAGCAGGTGCAGATCCATAGGTTCATATGGGGCCTAAATATGGACATTGGAGGTGCAGTATAGATCCATTATCTAAAAACATTAGCTGAGGCTGTTGAGAAGACCTATATAGCAGAGGAGACTCAGGGAAAGACCCGACAGGATAGAGACCGAGTTCGAAGCCGCATGCAGCAGATGCAGGACAACAGATCGAGGGGGTCAATACCTCTTCCTCATGGTGGATAGGATTCAGTACAATAATCTTTTAGACCACAGCAGCAGTAGTCCCACCCACCTTATAGACCTCCACAGAGCTTTGATGCACATACAAGTTGGAGTATGGGCCCTCCTCTTAGGGGTCCCATCAGGACACAGGGTGCCTTGGGATGGGGTGGTTGCTAAAATATTCCTAAAAACTTGGAAGGCATCACTCTTGATTGGTATTATAGAATACCTGAGGCTTCCATACATTCATTTAAACAACTCGTGTCAGAGTTCATCAAAGCCTTCGACATGAACAAACTGTTAAGAACAGGAATCAGGGAATTCTTGCATATCAAACAAGAACACAACGAATATGTCGCCCATTTCATCCAGAGGTGGCGTACAGTTCTTTATTCATCAGAAAGCACTCAAAACATGGATCAGATAGAACTATGTGATTTATTCCTTCATTCTCTCAATAGAGAAGTGAAGGAAGAAGTCCAGAAGTTCCCACTAAGGACTTATGATGAAGTACTTGAGAGCGCTCTGCGAATAGATCAAGCAGCGATAGATAGTGGTTGTAAGACATATGGAACAAACGGGAGGTTAATCACCTCCACTCAAAACACTACAACTACCACAAATGTCAATCAAGGACCCAAAATCCTTAACAAAACTCATGGGGTAACAACGGATGGGGTAATCGACCAGCCCAAGAGGGTAAATGTTGTTAATGCTCCGTTACAAACAAACAACCAACGAAACAACAACTTTACCTCGACAATCAATACAGTGGATTTTAACCATCCACAATAACAACAACAACGGCGAAATCCCATACAAGGGCCAAGCCAAAACTCATTTGGTTACCAAAACCAAAGTCAAAACCAAAAACAACAATTCCAAAACTTTGGTCCTAATAGGCAACAGTTTGATCAGAATTTTAGGCCACAATACACACCAAACCAACAAAACGGGAATTACAACCCCAATTCTTATTGTGGTTTCCATAAAATTTGGGGTCATGATACTAGAACGTGCCATGACTACAATAAATTTATGCAATGCTTGCTAGAAGAACAAAGACAGTTCTTCACAGACCTGTTTTTGGTGGATCCCGTCTCATCATCACCAAATACTCTCGCAGGGGTAGTTTCTCCTCAGAATGCTCCCCTCAAGATCTTTAATGATCCGCTCCCAAATCATGACAGCAATAGGCTGAATCCAACCGGAACAAACAAAGGAGCAGTGACGGGAAACAATGATCATGAAGCCTCGACTTCATTAAATCTGTCAGTTGGGCCATAGTTGGGAGCTCAACCGAGACCCAAGATACTCAGTTTGGTAGAATTAGACGCTGAACTACCTATCGAAGCTATAACAAGAACACGAGAGTATTTCTCTCAACCGAGCCCAAGTCATCTGCCAGAGACAGATAAGAGTCAGCAAATAGTTGAAAAACCCATCGGTGCCTATGATTTAATTAGTGACCTAACAAAGACCTTCTCACACATTTCATTTTTGGACTTACTAAAGAACTCTCCCCCTCACAGAGCTGCTCTTTTAGAAGCATTAGGTCTAGGCCATCTAATTAACATCACTCCACCTCCCTTAACACAAGTAAATCATGTAGATTTTGATATCCACCCTCTGGGGCAGCTGGACAAGGATGTCGAATTTATCTTCAAAATAATTAAAATGCCCACAGATGCTGAGATCGCATGCCGAGGTGACCCAGCCTTACACTTGCAAGTGTGGGTTTATAATAACTATGTAAAACAGGCAATGGTTGACGATGGGGCCATAGTTAACATAGTCCCTTTCTCTTTCCTCCAAAAACTTGGATATGGAGAAACAAACTGTTCCACTACACGAAATACCTTGAGAGGCTATGATAGCCTTAAAGCCACTTCGATAGGAACTATAATACTGCCGGTCACCTTAGGGCCCAAAACCATCTTGATTGAGTTTTATATTATATATCGGGAAACTAACTATAATATGATCCTCGGCCAACCTTGGATACATCGAATGAAGGCAATCCCTTCTACTTTATTTCAAGAAGTAAGATTCTTGCATCTAGGAAAGGTTTTTGGAGCAGAAGGCGATCCAAAACCTTTTGATCTGCACCTAGCTGATTTAAAGAAAAGACCAGGGGTGCACTCAGAATTTGAACTTCCAACCAACCGACTTAATAAACCCTCTGACCCAAAGCTAGAGGAAAAGTTGGTACCTACGATGGATCTTCAAACTACCAACATATCCAAAACAATTCCAACCCCTAAAGGTAAAACTAAAGAAACAGTATCATTAAGGACTACTGCGAAAATCGTTGAGTTGATAGAACAAGATTCACCCATGTTCTTACCATTCGATTCAGTAGGCATGGGATTTTCCCTAGGTGTTGTTTCCTTGCCAACAGAGGATCTCTGTATGGTAGAAGTAGAGTGCGCAAATGCAACAGATGCCCCAACATCTATACTCCCGGCTAAGTATTGGACTCTCCATTTCGATGGAGCTAAATGTCGTTATGGAGCGGGGGCAGGTATATTTCTTACTTCGCCTGAGGAGAAAGTCCTCCCATTCGCTTTTAAATTAAACTTTGAATGTACAAACAACGGCGCTGAGTACGAAGCCCTCCTTCTTGGCCATACCTTAGCCAAAAGAATTGGTATTGATAACATCAGAGTCCTGGGAGACTCGTAATTAGTGACAAACCAAGTTTCTGAAGTATATGAAACTAAAGCCGAACATTTGCAACTCTACAAAAATGCTGTATTAGATTTAAGCAAGGCATTTAACTTTATATCCATTGAAGCAATTCCCCGAGAGAAAAATCTTCTCGCCGATTCAATAGCAGCCTCAGCATCACGTTTTACTCCAAGCAATGAGTTAAAAGATACTCACTTCACAGTATCCATTCGTGACAAACCCTTGGTAAAAATAATGACAAATCCTCTTTCAAGCAGAAGTGAATCTACCATCCTAGACCATGTTGGAAATGATGCGGCTACTTTAGATTATTTAAATGCCTATGCAGCACTACATCTCTCCTATCACATGCTAGATTTATCCCTGATTCCGCATTCGTCTTCCTACTTCGGAAATCCCGTAACGGATCTTCCCTCACAAACGAAGCCTAGCATATATGCAATAGAAAATGGGGATGATCTAGATTTACCTCCAGCACCACCTGAGTTCAAAGAGGGTAACACCTCTTTGATCAAGGAAACAATCAATGTCAACATCGGGACAGAAGATGAACCAAGAATATTGAAACTAGGTTCTTCATTAACCCTAGAAGAAGTGGAAATACATACTCAGATTCTCAAAGAACATCAGAAGGCGTTTGCATTTAATTACAAGGAGATGACGGGAGTCGCACCCCACATTGCGGTGCACAACCTCGTCACTAGATCAGATCCAAAGCCAATTAAACAAAAATCAAGACCCATGAAGCCCAAAGTAGCTCTCATGGTAAAAGAGGAAGTAATAAAACTCCTTCAGGTAGGATTCATCAAGCCAGTTGACTACTCCCAATGGGTATCTAACATCATTCCCGTTCTCAAGAAGAACGGAAAGATACGCATTTGCATAGATTTTCGAGACATCAACAAAGTGTGTCCTAAAGACGATTTCCCATTACCATCCATAGATGTTATCGTTGATGCAACAGCTGGTTTTGAACTCTTGTATCTCATGGATGGATTCTCGGGATACAACCAAATCAGAATATCTAAGCAAGATCAAGCTAAAACCACGTTCATAACTCCTTGGGGAACCTATTGCTACGCTGTTATGCCATTCGGTCTCCAGAATGCCGGTGCTAGCTACCAGTGGGCTATGACATACATATTTCACGATCTAATTCATAAGATCATGGAATCTTACGTAGATGACTTATTGGCTAAAGCCAAGAAGCATTGTGACCATCCCAAAGTACTCCGCGTCATTCTTTCACGTCTAATAGAATACGGAGTCACACTAAACCCAGAGAAATGCGTCTTTGGTGTAACGGGAGGGAAGCTCTTAGGTTATATCATATCGTCACGAGGAATAGATGTGGACCCAACCAAAATTTGGGCTGTCCTCGAAATGGTTCCACCTTCGGACGAATCTGGAATCAGGTCATTTCTCGGAAAGCTAGGTGCAATCCGAAGATTCATCCCAGATTTAAGCTTCGCCATTCATCCAATCAACAATTTACTCAAGAAAGACTACAACATTGATTGGACCAAAGATTGCAATGAAGCTTTTGATGCAGTTAAGTGTTTTCTGTTATCACCACCTACGCTAATGCCACCTAAGCTGGATCGCCCGTTAATCCTATATTCACGAGCTACCGATGTCTCGTTAGCTTGCATGTTGGCCCAAGAAGATGATAACAAGAGAGAACGTGCGATTTATTTCATTAGCCGAACACTGCTCGACTATGAAACACGCTATACGCAGGCAGAATGAGAATGCCTTGCCATAGTCTTTGCCACTAAACGTCTAAGACATTACATGCTGAATCAAGAAACGAAGGTCATGGTAAAAACAGACCATTTACAGACTTTTCTCACACAAGGTTCCTTGTCTAAAAAGGCTGGACGTTTTATAACCTTAATGGGAGAGTTCGAATTAACATTTGTAAATCAAAAATCGGTTAAAGGACAAATCATCATGGATTGGTTAGCTGACAACCCATTAGACGGAGGCGATCTAGTAGATTTAGACTTTCCAGATGAATGCGTATACTACATTGAAACACGACCCGTTATCTCTGAGTGTCCTTGGTACACTGACATCGTTAATTATATCATGGACCATACGTACCCGGAGGCAGTTACACCGCAACAAAGAAGGTGGTTATGCATAATTGTAGCTAAATATGTCATTATAGAGCAGGTGCTCTATCGAAAATCATTCGATGGAATGCTCTTAAGGTGTGTTGACATAGAAGAGTCCAAGAGGATTCTCCATGAATCCCACAGCGGTATATGTGGAGGCCACTTCAGTGGCCATGCCACCGCTCGAAAAATACATCGAATGGGCTATTTCTGGCCCACTCTAGAACGTGATGCAATAGAGTTTGCATGCAAGTGTCATAAATGTCAAGAATTCTCCCATGAGATCCACATGCCGGCACAAGTTCTACAACCAATCGCAACTCCATGGCCCTTCTCTACATGGGGTCTAGACTTAATAGGGAAATTCTCTCCCTCATCCACAGATGGCCATAATTTTATAATCACGGCCACTGAATATTTTACCAAATGGGTGGAGGCCATGCCTCTTACTACTGTACCTGGTTCTGTAATCGCTAAGTTGATTTTAAACCAAATCATTTGCAGGTACGGTATCCCGCAAATCATTATCTCCGATAATGGAACTTCTTTTAAGAATGAAGAGGTTCGTGAGCTATGAAATAAATTTAAGATAAGCCATCATACGGCTTCCTTGTATTATCCCCAAGCCAATGGATAGGCTGAAGCAACAAATAAAACACTGAAAGCCATTCTCCTTAAAACGGTAAAAGAAAACAAGTGAGATTGGCATTTAAAGTTATACCCGGCCTTATGGGCCCACCAAACCTCAATAAGAACACCAACGGGAGCAACTCCTTTCTCGCTGGTATTTGGGTAATTAGAGAAGTAGGGTCTACATGATTAGGAATTAGAAATATTATATTGGTAATAAGGACAAGGAGTGAGGTCATAAATATTTTGTATATTTTATTTGTAAAAAGTCTAAAAATGTGGAACCCATGTGAAATGATAAGGTTTATCTTATCTTAAAAGATACGCTTACATGTACATATAAGAGTTAAGGTATGGAATATGATCCGTCAGAGTGGATTTCTTATCCTATCTTAGAGATAAGATGGATAAGTCTAGAAGTCTATAAATAAAGAGGCCACCCCCCTCATTTAGCATAGAAGGAAGTAGTGAGAAATATTGTAGGAAGTGTGCAAAGGAAGCCATCAGTGTAAAGGTGTGTTGAAGAAGCCATTAAGAGGTGTAATTGTAAAGTTTCTCCCATAGTCTTGGTGAAAGGCAAGTGAAGTCAATAACACTTGAAGTACCTCATGGGTGAGATTGTAACAATTTCATGTTAATATTATAATTTACTTTGATATTTCAGATTTGTCATCATTCCGTCTTATCATAGTTGATGGTATTCTTGTGTTATGTTGTTGTTTTGTTTCCAAATTACATCCACCAAACTAAAGGCTGTGCATTAGTAAATAATCATAGCACGAGGATTTCCCGGTGAAGAATTATCATAGTGCCTGATTGGTGATGACATTTTGGTTCCGTTGTCGGGGACCATTCCTCGTTGGTGGATTTTCTGGAGAGATATTCCCACTTAGTCAAAAATCAATTGGAGGGTAACCTTGTTTTTACTATGCATAGTAGTTACCATGGTAAATTCATTTTTGCCATGAATAGTAGTTACCATGGTAAAGCCATTTTTGCTGGGGATAGTATTTACCGCAGTAAAGTCACTTTTTACCCTGAATAGTATTTACCGCAGTAACTTCACTTTTTACCGTGAATAGTGTTTACCACAGTAAAGTCAGTTTTTACCGCAGTAAGTCAAGTTTTACCATAGTTTACCGTGGTCATTTCTATTTTACTGTAGAAAGGTGTAAAGTCACTTTCTAGTATAGTGATTCCAATTATTTGTGCACATAAGTCTTGTTGATTGTACTTGTGGGTTGGTATTTCACGGTGGTTAATTTTGAAAATGGGAAAGATTCCTGTTTTTTTAGCTCAATCTAATGAAGATGCTTCTTCTTTCAATCAAGAGTTTAAACGATCTTGTATTTGTAATGGCCTTATAAGAAGGGAACAATGGACTGAATTTTTTCCTACCTTTTTGGATGGTTTAGCACTTAGGTGGTTTGAAACACTAGGTGATAATGTGAAAAATTCATGGGATTTATTAACTGAAAGTGTTCTTGAAGAATTTGGTGAACAACAAAAATATGCAGATCTCATGATCGAGATCACAAAGCTATCCCAAGGAGAGAAGGAGAAGATAAGGGATTATCATGCTCGTGTTCTAGAGCTAAGGAAGAAGCTCGATGCCCAGATTCGGAAGGAAGGATTAGCAGATGGGTTGATGAACGGCATGGATAATCTCCTCTGTAAGCACTTCATTCTTGGAATGAAGCCAGAGATCAGAAAACGAGTGAAGTATGACTGCCCAGCTACCATTGAACAAGCAAAGGAGATTGCAAGAAGGTAAGAAGAAAGCATGGAAGAGGAGCCCAAAGAAATTGTTCCTAAAGTAGAGCCTACACCAGCACCTTTGGTCTAGAATCCACAAGCACTTCCGGTGAGCACAAATATTTATCCTAGTACATCTACTGAGTATGAAGATCTGCTCAAAAAGATGGGTCAGTTAACTATTAATCTTCTTCAAGGAAAAGAATTTAGTTCTCAGGGAGGAGATAGAGGTCCAAAAAGAAATATTTCTGAAGTTGTATGTTATGGTTGTTATAAAAAGGGTCATTATAAGTATAATTGTCTAGATAGAGCTTCTACATCTGGTAAAGGAGATAATGTTAAAGGAAAATCACCTGTGAATTCTTTTGATGTAGTAGATAAGAGTAGAAATAATGAAGTAGATGTGTTTGTAACAAAAAGAAAAAAAAGAAAAAGATAATCAAGATGGAAATGATCCTAAGAAGATGCAAGGAGAAACTAGTAAGAAACATAGGAGAAGAAAGTTGGGTGTAAAGGATTTTCTGATTTCACAGGGGCAAGGACCATACTCCATCTTGGAAGATCTGTCCAAAAGGCCTGCAAATATTACATATGGTCAACTCTTGGCTATGTCTTCGGAGAAGAGGCGGGAGCTACGAAGTGGACTCAATGCTCGATGAAGAAAGGAGGTTGAGGTCCCTGTTTTGGAGGCAGAGGCAGATCCCTATGCTCCACAAGCTGAGGTATTATGTAATGGTATTTCAATTCATGATGTCTTAGTTGATGGAGGTGCTACAGTTAATGTAATGACTGAGTCTGTAATGAATATGTTGGGTTTAAAAATTGATCGCCCTTCAACACTTATGTTAAGGTCATTAAATAAAGGAAAAACTAAACCAGAAGGTGTAGTTTCAAATGTGGCAATATCTGTTATGGGTGTTGTATGTGTGGTAGACTTTCAGGTGATAAAAAATGGTACTGTTACGTACCTAATGCTGCTAGGAATACCATGGCTAAGGAGAGTTCATGCAAGAAACTACTGGAATGAAGGTTTCATGACACTTGGATGTGGTAAAGAGAGGGTGAAGATAAACGTGATCCCTCGACATCATAAAGCATAACCTGTGGATTCAAGTGATGAAATTGATGATTGGACATCCTCTGATTACTCTAGTACCAGAGAAGTGGACACTGAAGATGAAGAAAGTGAGGTTGATGTTTCACTCATGGATATCCTTCCAGTCACACCAACTCATGACCCCATAAAATTATCTAAAGAAGAAGTTGATGATCGTCTCCAACAAATAAAGATTGGTGATGCTGTGATGGATAGTGAGAAGGAATCCTACCTCCAGCTCTTTCGAAGGTACATACACATATTCACTTTTGATTACAAGGAACTTCATCAAGTAAGTTGGGTAGAACCTTCTATTGAGCTGGTAGATGGTGCTAAGCCCATAAAGAAAATGCCATATAGAATGAATCCTAATTTTTTTAAGACTGTAAAAGAAGAAATAGATAAGTTGCTTGATGCAGGATTCATATTTGCTATGGAGAATTCAGAATGGGTTTCTCCCATTGTGATCTCAATAAAAAAGAATGGGAAGCTACGCATTTGTGTTGATTACAGGAAGCTCAATAAGGCAACAAAGAAGGATCATTACCCTCTTCCATTTTCAGATCAGATCTTGGACGAAGTAGCTAGCCAGGAGTGCTATAGTTTTGCTGATGGATATAGCGGCTATAACCAAGTTCGTATAGCAGAGAAAGATCAGCTGAAGACCATTTTCACCACTCCTTGGAGAACGTTTTCTTATAGAGTTATGCCTTTTGGGTTGTGTAATGCTCCAGTAACATTCCAACGTTTGATGAATAGGGTGCTCGAACCCTACATTGGGACCTTCATCAGAGTATTTCTGGATGATTTTTGCATCTATGGGAGCAAGTTGGACCACCTGCACCAGATGGAGACAGCATTTCAAAGGTTAGATGAAGCACAAGCCTCACTAAACCCTACAAAGTGTGTCTTTGGATTTTCTAAAGGCGTTTTGTTAGGGCATGTTGTATCCAGATATGGTATTGGTACTGATCCTGATAAAGTTTCAAAAATCAAAGATTTACCATTTCCTATGAATAGAAGTAAGTTGAGATCTTTTTTAGGCCATGTGGGTTACTATAGAAGGTTCATCAAGAATTTCTCAAAGATTGCACAGCCACTAACCCAGTTCTTGAAGAAGGATGTTACTTATGAACCATGAAATAAGGTGCATGAAGCTTTTGGAAAACTGAAGGAAGCCTTGTTGTCTTCACCTGTTTTGAAGAATCCAGATTGGAGCAAGCCATTCATTGTGTACACTGATGCCTCAGATGCAGCACTAGGAAGTACTTTGAGCCAAGAGGATGAAAATGGGAATGAACATCCAATTTACTTTGGGAGCAGAAAAATGAGCAGTGCTGAGGTAAATTATACTGTAACTGAAAAAGAGGCTCTGGCTATCATTTTTGTTGTAAAGAAGTTTAGAAATTACTTGCTAGGGAAAAAATTTCTAGTTGTAACAGATCATCAGGCTCTAAAATATATTGTAGATAAGCCTAACCCATTAGGGAGGATAGTAAGATGGATAATTTTGCTACAAGAATTTGAATTTGATATTATAGATAGGCTAGGAAAGAAGCATGTCAATGCAGATGCACTCTCTCGAGCCTATGATGGTTTAGGATCATCTTGTGATGATGATGATTTCCCCGATGTAGTATTGTTATCCCTTGACACAATCCCTAGTGAATACATAGATATTTAGAATTATCTGAATGAATTCAAGTTTCCTGATGGTGCCAATGCAAAGACTAAGAGAAAGATTACTCAAGCCAGTCGTCCATATTCTATTTTGCATGGAGTATTATTTCGAATAGGACCTGATGGACAGTACAAGAGGGCAATTGGACGTGATCAAGGGAAGGAACTGATAGAAGAATTCCACGATGGTACATGTGGAGGGCACTTCTTTGGACAACTTACAGCAAGAAGGATCTTGGATGCAGGTTATTAGTGGCCCACTCTTTTTAAAGATTGTTATAATTATTGTAAGACATGTGATATTTGTCAAACACATGGTAACTGTAAGACTTCATCAGCTCCATTATGCCCTATTCTTCCACTTGGTCCCTTTGAAAAGTGGGGAATAGAAATTATAGGTCCACTTCCAACTACCTCACGCCAAAATAAGTATATTGTAGTTGCCACAGATTATTTAACCAAGTGGGTTGAAGCTAGGCCATTGAAAACAACTTCCATGGATGAAGTGACAAGGTTCATATATGAACGCATTGTCACCAGATTTGGTTGTCCATTAGAAATTGTAACAGATCAAGGAAGCCACTTTATTAATGAGGTGGTAGAAGCCCTAGTCAATAAGTTTTCCATTAAGCACAGGAAGGAAACAACATACAAGCCAAACATAAATGGACAAGTAGAATGAACAAATTTTGTGTTGTGTCAAATTCTAGCAAAAGATGCAGCCTTGCAGGTACATAAGTGGGATAAAAGGATTCATGCAGCATTGTGGGCATATAGGGCAACATCAAAGTCAGCAACAAGATACTCTCCATTTCAATTAGCCTACGACATTGATCTAGTTCTTCCTATTGAGTTTGATATTCCCACTGTGAGAGTTATGAAAAATGAAAGGATGGATGAAAGTGATTCAGTAAAAGAAAGGTTGGTACATCTTCATTTGCTAGAGGAAATGAGGGAAATAGCAAATGATACAAGCCATAAGAAGAAAATGAAGCAGAAGGAATACTTTGATCAAAAGATCCGTTGGTCTCCATTTCATGTGAATGACTTGGTTCTAGTATATGATTCCAGATACAAAAAAAAAGACAGAGAAAATTTCTTCCAAAATGGATGGGGCCCTACAAAATAGTAGTTGTGCATGAAAATGGTACATACCGACTGGAGGAATTGGATGGCACTCCCATTACAAAATGGGTCAACCATGACAAGTTGAAGATTTTCCAAGCACTAGAATAGTCTACTCTGAGGACGGAGTAGAAGCTAGGAAAGGGGGAAGATGTCGACACTAAAATTTTCCTCTGTAATTTCTATTTCATTAATGTATGTATTAGGAATAGGATGTTGTTAAGTATAATTAGTAGTAGCATCCGATAGAAGATA
This sequence comes from Taxus chinensis, assembly GCA_019776745.2. Lineage (NCBI taxonomy): Eukaryota > Viridiplantae > Streptophyta > Pinopsida > Cupressales > Taxaceae > Taxus > Taxus chinensis. Next base: position 644,774,798 of record CM034153.1, on the reverse strand, counting down.
ACGGCGCTGCCAGTACGACGCCACCAATAATGTATAGTATGGTAATAGTCAAAAGTACAATAGGAATGTTGTGGTAAAAAGTAAATATTTGTTGTAAGTGGTCCGGTAATGTTAAAATGTCAAAGTTTGGGTAATTAGAGAAGTAGAGTCTACATGATTAGGAATTAGAAATATTATATTGGTAATAAGGACAAGGAGTGAGGTCATAACTATTTTGTATATTTTATTTGTTAAAAGTCTAAAAATGTGGAACCCATGTGAAATGATAAGGTTTATCTTATCTTAAAAGATAAGCTTACATGTACAGATAAGAGTTAAGGTATGGAATATGATTCGTCAGAGTGGATTTCTTATCCTATCTTAGAGATAAGATGGATAAGCCTAGAAGTCTATAAATAAAGAGGCCACCCCCCTCATTTAGCATAGAAGGAAGTAGTGAGAAATATTGTAGGAAGTGTGCAAAGGAAGCCATCAGTGTAAAGGTGTGTTGAAGAAGCCATTAAGAGGTGTAATTGTAAAGTTTCTCACATAGTCTTGGTGAAAGGCAAGTGAAGTCAATAACACTTGAAGTACCTCATGGGTGAGATTGTAACAATTTCATGTTAATATTATAATTTACTTTGATATTTCAAATTTGTCATCATTCTGTCTTATCATAGTCGATGGTATTCTTGTGTTATGTTGTTGTTTTGTTTCCAGATTACATCCACCAAACTAAAGGCTGTGCATTAGTAAATAATCATAGCACGAGGAGTTCCCGGTGAAGAATTATCATAGTGCCGGATTGGTGATGACAGTCCCATTGGGGTGCACCGGTGAATTTTGTAAAGAAGAAGGATAGATCCTTGCGATTTTGTATTGATTACCTCCAGCTGAACAAAGTAACGATCAATAATTTTTATCCCCTTCCATGCATTAATGATTTGTTTGATCAGATGAAGGAAGCCACAACTTTCTCTAATATATAACTTAAGTCATGCTACCATCAACTAAGTATTTTAGAGGTGGACATTCATAAGACCGCCTTCCGTACGAGATATGTGTAAACACAACACAACAGTTTATACAATGAATACTGATATATTTCTTCTATCATTCTTACGAGAACTCTTACAAATATATAGGAATAAGTCATTCCTATAAAATAGGAATCTGATATAACAACACTCCTTAATTCTCTCACCAAACTCCTATTCACATGAGTTGTTTATTAACAACTTCACATATAAACAAATATTAGTTATAACAAAACATATAATAAATAATATGAGTTATTAACCAACTCGTATTATATTACAATTAATAACCATGATTAATAATGTAAACAATATTAATCCTAACATTCACCCCCTTAGTGTGAACATTATTAATCACTAATCTTCACCCCCTTAATGTGAACACAGCGAAGAACCATATTCGAAGAAATTGAACCACCTCCTGAAAGCATTTCCTAGACCAGGTACAGACTCCATAGATTATCTCTTTACCCTCGTAAAGGCGTAGTGTCGAGCCGAATTATGCAGGAATGCTCCCTTCCTCTTTAGGTTCCTGTGGGACTTTCCCTTCCTCCCTGGGCACCCGAATTCTAAATCTCCAAGATCCACAAGCTTCACACTAGCTGGATAACCATCCCTTGAGTCTACCTCGAAATCTTCTCCTGCTCCCCAAAAATGAGTATTCTGAAAACATGACTCCTCTAAAAAATTCTGAAAAGGGTTTATTCAGAAAACCATCACTCTGCAAAACAAGAACACTGGAAATGAAAAACCACACTACACACATGTCACCAGATCAGTATGTGGCCCCGTCGTTGGCGACTGACGAGAGGACGCTGCTTGTCCTCCATCCTCTTGTGCCTCCATCCTCCAGTGCCTAAACTCAAAACAAGTAATCTTCAGAATTATAATCAGGTTCATCAGTCACTCGTTCATCTTCTGATTCAGAAGATTCTTCTACAACTATATTTTCTTCATGTGGCTTCAAATTTCCACTGAGAAGATCTTTGGCTCGAGTCGTGCAAAATTTAGACATATGTCCTTTTTTCTTGCAATAAAAGCATTCTAAGTCCTCTTTTTTAAAGAACTTTTTGTATTTATTTTTCACATACATTGCCGTTTCTTCTTCTATATCTTCTTTAGTCCTTTTTTCTTCAGACAGAAGAGCTGATATCATATCTTCCAATGAGTTGGAAGGCATCTGACCAAGAGTGAAAACAACATTACTATATTTCGGTGGTAAACTATTCAGTAAAATAGCTTTTGCATCCTCGTCGTCCAATGGAGCTTTTACTTCTGCAAGTTGTCTCAAAAGAGATCGTAAATTGTTGATGTGGCTAGACATCGTATCTCCATCACTCATTTTGAGCTTGAACAATTAAAGTTTCAGGGAAAACTTTGCATTGACTGCTTTTGAACCAAATAATTTGCTCAGATTCTCCCAGATGTCCTTCGAGTTTTTATCTAGATCAACATAATGTAATTCGGAATCTGAGAGGGCAAGGCCAATAATGGCTTTGGCTTTATCATCCCGTATTTCCCATTCTGCCAATCTGGTCGGATCTGAAGGTGCTGGTTCTTTTCCATCCACTATCCTCCAAAGATTTTTGTTCATCAACTGCATCTGGATCTTGACTTTCCATGTGTGAAAATTGAGACCATTGAATTTTTCCAATGGCATTTCCATTGTAAAAAAAAATACAACCTATTATTCACCTAGACACAAAATGACAATGACAATTTTTCCAATTTTTTTTTTTTGACTTTTGACTTGTGACTTGACTTGACCACAATTACTTTTTATTTTGATAAACATATAAAATGACTCTAAAAAACAATATGTAGACCTACAGTGACATTTGTGTTTTGACTACATACACAATATTATATTTGAACATTAGACATTGTTAGACAAACAATCTTAAGACTTTGAATTAAAAGAATATTATATCTTAATACAAAACTAATAGACCGACTAATATATAGACTTCTGAATTTTTCAACTCTATTTTGACCGACTGAAAGAAAGAATTTAAAAATAACTTCAAAGAACTTTTTGGAGGAGGATGACTGCCAGTGGCATAACTTATGGGGAAGACTGTAGTTGAAGGAGAGATCGATGCTGAACCAGATCAAAATTTGCATGATATTGCTAGACATAAAAGTGAAGTTACCGCTTACTTGAGACTTGAAATCTGTTCGTCATTTTATATTCCTTCTTTGAATATTATAAATTTGCATAGAGGAGCTGACTGCAAATTATACTATTTACATGCTCTAATGCCGTATAGTTTTGAGAAGAAGACACGTTGCACCGATCCACGAAACTTGTAATCCTCACAAATGTTTATCTTCTTTTAAAAAATGACGCCTTCCTTATATCAGCACCAATGAGAGAACAATTCTGATAGTGATCTCTAATGTGGACGCAGAGATGAAATGAATAGATTCAAAACCCAATGGTGTACACAGAAGCACGTCATCCTCGAAGCCAATGGTGTATATGCAAAGTAGACACAGATAACGTAAATTTGAACCAGGTTTTACTCTTTTATCAGGGTGGGCTTATTTCGAAGGCGCCAATGTGAAATGAACACGGATCTTGTTTCAGCAGGCTTCCACTCGATTGTACAGGTATGCAAATGTGCACACAAAAAAAATCTTCAGACTTTCATGGAAATGAACCTTGCTCTATACCAAATGTAAACACAACACAACAGTTTATACAATGAATACTGATATATTTCTTCTATCATTCTTACGAGAACTCTTACAAATATATAGGAATAAGTCATTCCTATAAAATAGGAATCTGATATAACAACACTCCTTAATTCTCTCACTAAACTCCTATTCACGTGAGTTGTTTATTAACAACTTCACATATAAACAAATATTAGTTATAACAAAACATATAATAAATAATATGAGTTATTAACCAACTCATATTATATTACAATTAATAACCATGATTAATAATGTAAACAATATTAATCCTAACAATATGGCCACTATGAGTTCACAGTGGTACCTTTTGGTTTGATGAATGCCCCTTCAATGTTTATGAGTTTGATGAATGGGGTATTTAGGACCTTCTTAGATCGCTTCATGCTCATCTTCCTGGATGAAATTTTTATTTACTCACATACATGTGAGGAACACGAGGGGTACCTTCGTTAGGTTCTTCAGTGTCTTCAAGAGAAGCAGTTTTACAGGAACTTGGAGAAGTGTGCATTCTTTCAGACAGAGGTGCACTATTTGGGTCATATCATTTCTAGGGAAGATATTGCCGTCAATTCTTCCAAGAATAGAGCTATCATGGATTGGCCAACACCCACTACTGTGACTGAGGTGCGCAACTTCATGGGATTAGTAGGTTACTACAGGAGATTTGTTCAGGACTTCTCTCGAATTACACACCCCATCACTTCCCTTTTGTTGAAAGGGAAGAAGTTTGTTTGGTCAGAAAGGTGCAAGCAGAACTTCAAGACGATGAAGGAATGTCTCACTACAACTCCTATTCTTGTAATGCCAGATCCACAAGGTGATTTTTTCATTTGCATAGATGCTTCTTTAGCAGGGCTTGAAGGTGTGTTGATGCAGAAGGGCATAGTAGTGGCTTTTGAGTCTTGCAAACTCAGAAGGGCATAGTAGTGGCTTTTGAGTCTTGCAAACTCAAAGATTATGAGCTTAATTATCCAACTCATGATCTTGAGCTTGCAGAAGTTGTGCACACTTTGGTTCGATGGAGGCACTTTCTACTTGGTTGGAGATTCACAATCAGGACTGATCATTTGAGTCTTCGCCACCTATTCACGCAGCCCAATCTCAACGCTCGCCAACGCCATTGGATGGAGTTACTTTGTGAGCATGCTATGGACATAGAGCATGTGAAAGCAAAGGAGAATCTGGTTGTATATGCTCTTAGCAGATGGAGATATGTGGCTATGGCCACCTCAATGAGCACAAATTTATGGAGTAAGATTATACAACAGCTTAGACATTGTAGCAAGAGTATAGATCGAGTCTCAAAAACCCCTTAAGGGGAAGTTTTATCATTTTTATTTAGAGGCAGATGATCTTCTCAGGCACAGAAGCCAGATTTATGTTCCTAGAGATGGAGGCTTGAGGTAGGACATCTGGACAGAGGTACATCATGCACCCTAGTCAGCCCCTCCCGGGGTGAAGAAGATGCACGCCACCTTGAGACAATCATTGGGGAGGACTTCGTAGAGACGTGGCTCAGTTTGTGTCACATTGTTTAGAGTGCCAGAAAGTGAAGGTCAAACATCAGTATCTTGTTGGCCTTCTCTTTCCTCATGCTATACTAAATTGGAAGTGGGACACCATTTCCATGGACTTCATTGTTGGGCTACCGATGTTGAGATACCACCACGACGCCATCATGGTCATGGTGGATAAATTGACAAAAGTGGCTCATTTTTCTCTAGTAAGGACCACTTATACAGGTAGTGCAGTGGCACGAGTATATCTTGATGAGATTGTCAGGTTACATGGGATTCCGTAGAAGATTATTTGTAACTGTGATCCTTTGTATACTTCCTCATTTCTGGACTACCATCTAGTATGCCCTCACGATGAGAATCAACTTCAGCACAATATATCACCCTGAGATAGATGGACAGACTGAGTGGGTGAATCATATTTTAGAGGACATGATCAGGATGTATGTGATGGATCAGCAGTCTAGATGGGAGGAGTACCTGTACTTGGTGGATTTTTCCTACAATAATAGTTTTCAGAGTTCTATAGGCATGAATCCTTTTTAGGCTTTGTATGGTAGAGAGTACAGGAAACCTCTTAGCTGGGATAGGTTAGAGGAAAGGGTTTCTCTTGGACCAGCTTTGTTACAAGACATGGAGCAGCAGGTGGTTTTGATCAGACAGAGATTGCAGGAGGCACAAGATGGACATAATAAGTACGCGGACTAGCATATGACCAATCGTAGTTTTGATGTGGGCATGAAGGTGTTCCTTCGTGTTAGGCCAAACAATAGCCCTATCCATTATGGAAAAGGTTTTAATTTAGCTCCCAGATTCATTGGTCCTTTTGAGATCTTGGAGCATATCGTCTCTTTGGCCTACCATCTAGCATTTCCACCTATCTTGTCTCATGTACATGATGTGTTTCATGTTTCAGTTCTTAGGAGATATGTTGTAGATCCCTCTCATATGCTAGATTGGACATCATTGTAGGTGTAGGATCAGGGGTAGGTGATGGTGGAGCCCATTCACATTATAGATCGAAGGACCATGGGCCTTCGAGACAGAGAGATTGACCAAGTCTGGGTGCAGTGGGACATATATGATGAGACTGCAGCTATATGGGAGGATGCTACATTACTATGAGTTTATTTTCCACAATTTTTCCAGTGAATTCCAGGAGGAAGTCGATTCTGAGGGGAGGGGGATGTAGTGTCCACTTCCCTTTGAACACCTTTTGATACTGATCATGATACTGTTGATTATATTATGGACATGATTATGGACTTTAATATAGTATGATGTTAGATGTTAGATCATGGATTATTGTTGACCTTGATTCAGTTATGATGCATGATGATTATTAGAGATATTTTTATATATTGATGATGATATGTTGTTTGACATGGTTATATTATTGATATTGTTCAAATAGGTAATATTTAGATATGGTGAGTAGACCTAGAAATGGAAATTATTTAATGATGATCTATTTGTTGAGTAAAATTGCAAATGATCTTGTTGGTTGCTTGGATGTTGTTGTGCTTCATATATCTATATGATTTTGGAATTTTATTTATATTATTTTATATGTTCTGATATGGCCATGAGGCCGAAGGAGGTATTTGTGTTTTCTAGGTTAAAATATCACAACAGACATCGGGGGATTGGAGACCAACCACATTGGAACTCTAGATGAATTCAACAAGGTCACCATGGCCACTTGTATTTGTTTATGTTATTGATTGTGTTAGGGATTTCCATGGGGGGGATCACCTTTAAACGTGACCAAGAGTTATGTGTATTTATTTATTTGGTTCCTTTTTATTGATTTTTTTATGTGTTTATTAAGTGATGTGCTTATCCCTTTTATTTAAATAAATTGTGGTATATAATGTGAGTAATCATATTGTTAGAATAAATTAATCAAATTGGGACATAAGAAAGTAATTATTGGAGTGGTTGACTCTTGTATTAAATGTTGTAAGATATGTGTAATTAAGAAAAAATTGGACTATGAAACACTTCATCTTCTTTGGAATTCAAAATTGTCCTTGGAGACTGATTTTGGAGGCTTGTGGGACAAGTTAAACTTGTCTCATACCTCTTAAATTTGCATACCAACCTTACCTATGGTTGGAGAGTTTAAAAATAGATTTCATTATGCATTTTTGTAAGCCTAGCTGAATGTTTTAATTGCACTTCTTGCTTGAAATTAATTTCATTCCTTTGGAATATGGGCTTGATGTGAGTGTGTAAGTAAGACTGTCATATTATTCACCTACTTATTTATTGTGTCTTGGAGATTGAAGTTGAATTTTTGGTTGGGGTTGAGGATGTGTGATGCGGCATCCTACATGGACCCACCTCATCCTCTTCTCTTCCCTCTTCTATAAAATTTGAATTGCTTTCCTTGTTTGGGTTGCTTCACTTTTGGAAAGTCCTTTCGGGGAAAATTCTTTTGTTGTTTTAGAGCTCTTGCTATGGAGATTTTTTTTTAAAGATTGTTGCATGCTTGAGCTTGGATTATTTGGATTGCTTGCATTAGGATAAAGCTTGTGGTTTTGGAACTTGGAACAACTCCATCATGGAGAGGTAGGAGCTTGGCTCTTGTAATGCTTCTTTTTTTTATTTATAAAATTGTTATTATTGTGAATGTTTTGGCATGTTTGTGGGATGTCGGGTAGATGGCCTAGGAATGGTGTAGGAGAAGACTAAGGGGTTTATTTTGTGGTAGGCACAAGTGTTTTGGGGAGGTATAAGTGTGGAGGAAGTTGGGATTTGGGTTACACCTTACAAAGAAATAGCTTTCATTTATTTACTCATTATGGGGTGCCATAAGAGGTTGGGGAGGCATAAGGAAATGTGAGGTATAAGGGGAAATTGGGGGAGGCATAAGGGCATGTCAGGGATTTGATATACTATATTTTGGTAGTTTGAAATCAGGTGGTGATACCCATTTTCCCTTTGGGAGGCATAAGTAGCATCGCAATTAGTTTCTTGCTCCTTTGGCCTTCTTGATGAAGCCTTAGTGTTGTTTGTCATGCTTTAATGTAGTTGTAAACTACATTCTATTTTGGACTAGGTTTTAAATGTGAAAATGTTGCTTGCATGTTGTGGAAGCCTTTGTTAACATGAGTTGAATCACATCTTCTATTGCATTATGGTTGGGGCTCAAGGGCCAATGAAGAAGGATGACTTCTCCTTGTCATTGGATGTCTTGGTTGGGTGGAGAGAGTTGCCTTTCTCCTGCTCTTGTTGTTATCAGATTTGGAAGAATGATAAATCTACATGTTGTTGTTATGGAGCAAAGTAGAAAAAGAAACAGTTTGATAGTCCCTTGTTGAAATGAAATCTTATTGTAACCTTTCCCACTTGAAGTGGATGAACTCGTATATGTTTTGTAATGGAAATATGTTGTATTGTATAGGAAAGTTGTAATTTTTAAATGTAAAGGAGAGATATACTTTGTTTCTATTTGAAAGAAAGAGATGTACTTTGTATGTTGTATTATGAAAATCAACAGAAAAGAGAAGTTGTAAAAGAAGGAAATCTTGTCTTTTGAATAAAATTTGCATTATTTTCCACAATTGGAACTATTGTTGTTTAAAATCTGAGTTTGAAATGTATTTGAAATATCTGTTTGAAAGAAAGAAATGCGTGTGAGGAAAATATAGAACTTTGTCTTTTGGAAATGTGTAAAATTGGAAATCAGAATTACATGTTGGTTTTGAATAGTTTGATTTAAATCAGCTAAATGTATTAGATTAGTGTTGGAATGAATTCTAATACTTGGAAGATGGAAATGGCAAATAGATCCTATAAAATTTGATCTCTGTTTTGTATTTTCAAACTGGAAAATACTTTAACCAAAATGCACGATTCAAACATGCAACAATGAATAACAAATTAAATGATTAAATTTAATTAGTATGCCTTGAATGAATTCAATTGGATGAAAACACATAAGGAATTTCTTAGAAAACTTAGCAAAATCGGGCTCAAACCATTTTGTTGTCATTTTTATTGTCAAGGTTGTTTTTTTTTAATTAGGAGTCAATCAAACAAACTTACCTTCCAAATACATCCTAAATCCATCTAAGAAAAATTCTCCATGTCTAATTGACATGTTGAGGGAGGAAGAAGATCAGTTGATTTAAATTTCATAAGTTAAAATTTACTAGCTTGCCTTTTAAAAGCCTGCATATATTTTTCATGAAATTGACCCCTTAAACATTAAAAAAAATGAAAAATTAATGATTTTTGTGTAAAGAGGACATCGAGAGCTTTTGAAAAAGTCCTCGTTTTCCCAAAAATGCTTTCCCAATCAAAATTTATGGCCCTCTGAATTTTTTCTTCATTTGGCGTCAAAAATAATTCCTAACTGTAAAAAAAAAATGAGAAAAATTTCCTTGGCGAACCCGCGGACCCGAATTTTTCCATAGTGCTTTTTGGTCAAAAATACCAAAGGCACGAATTCCCCCATCACTCCGATGACCCGTAAGCCTTTCTTTTTGTCAAAAATCACGTAACTTCAAAAAAAGAAAATTTTGGAAAAATTTCCCCCGTGGACCCGTCGCCTCGCTTTTGCCTTTTTAGTTGTTTTTCATGGCCGCGTGGGCCCGTAACATTTAAATTAACCTTTAAAATAATTTTGGAAAATTTTATAAGTTTCCTCCACCACCCTACCGGCCCGCAGCTAATCAGGTGTTGCAACGTGGTGTCACAAGGCGTCGACGGGGGAGCACATCTTCTTTTTAGCTTAGCGCTTTGAAATTTTTTTTGGGAAAAATTTCCTAAATTCTCCCTTTGGACCGCCAATCTGCATCCAATGGATGGCTGACACATGTGTTCATGATGCGTCTGCAAAGGGACGGAGCTTTTTAAGTCTTTAAACCTTTTTCTCACAAAAGTCAATTTTTGCTAAATTCCTCCTGACGGCCCGATTTTCTGCCAGAGTTTAGAAATGCCGACACGTGTCCTCTTCGGGCTCATGGGCGTACAGAGGCAAATCATGCTTTTTTCTAAAAGGTAAAATGCACTAAAAATATCCCCGCTCCACTGGCCCGCGCATGGGAAAATTTTCTTCCCCAGGCCCATGCAAACTTGCTCTTGGGAAAATTTTCCTCCCAAGGTCCGCCGACCCATAACTTAAGAAATATGAGGAGTTAGGAGGACTTCTTTATATCACCAGAAAGGTGAGGAAATTTCCTATCTAATGAGAATGTTTTTGGAAAGTTTTGAGTGCATTAATTTTGGTTAAAAACCAAGTTGAATATTTTAAGCCTATTAGAGGGTGGTTTAGTGATAAATTACCCTCTTAACCTAATTGATTAACTAACCCTAATTTTGGACCTTGTGATCTTTTATAATTATTTTATTAATAAAAATATAGGATATTAATAGTATTTCTCTTTGAAACTTGCTTGCAACAATTGTTTTCTTGTAACCTGGTTGTAGACTCATTTAAACAAAAATAAATAAATAAATATTCCTTAATTTTCCTAACTAATCCTAGGTTGTTCTTGGGTCTCATGTGGGTTGTTTCTAATAGGCATTACATAGAGGCTTACAAAAATCCCTTTCCAAACTATCGAGAAGAGTGTTTTTCCCCAAACTAGAGGTTTCAAGCAGTTATCTAATAAGTATACTAGAGGTTTGTAAAGGTAGAAAGACATTTGGTTGCTCAGGGTTCGAACGATGGTATAAAATGAAAGCCAAATTTTCAGTTTTGGAAGCTTCCTAAAAGTAAAAAATAGAGCACCAGGGCTCCTAGAGGAGTTGCGAAGAGAGCAAAAATGATCAAATGAGGTTGATCTATTTATCTATGTGACTCTCTACATAATAAAGAACACATAAGATGCTTGACATAACCTTTACAGGGCTCATAGTCTTATTTTTCAAGTCTCTCAAATTGCATTTTTTAACTTTGCAAGGTAGATAGAAATGGTTGTTTCAATTAATTCATCTTGCTCTCACCAATACCAACAGACACAAACTCAAAATTTTGATACCCTGGGTCTAACAATGGATAAGGTTGAGGTAGCAAGAAAAATTGATGGTCAAGCATAAATCAGTTACGTAAATCACGAGGTGGGGCTTTTATCATTTAACAGTAAAATTTTGGTTAAAATATCCAATAGTTTAAGCATCTAATGGTTACTATTTTATAATAATGCAAATGAAGAACCAAATTAGATGGAAATTATACAAGATGAAGGTAAGGAGTGGCCTTCTTTAAGGAGAATCACAACATCACATTTGATGGGACCTCTCTTCCTTTGCATTTCATCAGACAAATCACGGGCTCCGTAAAATCTTCCACAGTTTGCATAATGTTCTACCAAAGCACCATTAACTGCAACATCTAAAAATGTATCTCAAACATTATCCAATAATGGGATGGCCATATCCTGAAATCCTCTCAGTCCATCGATCACATTTATTTCAGGAATTTATTCAGACAGTTATGTTCTAGTTGAGGGTGTCCATGACAACACCTTTCTTTTATGTTTTTTTTTTAAATTTAATTTTTCAATCCAAACATCTGGTCTTTATTTCCCTTATCTCTCTCTCTCTCTCTCTCTCTCTCTCTTTATTTATTTATTATACTACACCGAAAGCCATAAAATTGCAAGCCATTCACTTCCCAGCTCCATCACTAACACTATATAGTGGCCAATGGAAGGAGGTGATAGTAAGAGTTTGTGAAGTCAAGCTTTCAACCTATCAATTGAATTTTCTTGAAAGTTTCTAATAATTTCCAAAAAAATCTCTTTTTTGCATGTCTTGTGGTCCAAGCATTCCATGAATGCACATTTGTTCAAGCATTTTGTCAAACATTTCACATGGTTTGTTCTTGCTTCCATTTTTTTTACATACATATCTACCAGGGAACTTGCAACTATTTTTTTTTGAAAAAATTCTCTTCTCCATAATGCTTTGGTGGATTCCCATATCCTATTTCCAAAACTATAACTATTTTGGCACTGGTTGTGTGTGTATGCTAGAATCAGGGAACTAATCAGGTTGGACACCTATTCGTTGCATATGGTGAAACAAGGTTGTTCTAACAAACCTATTTTGTGCACATACTATAATCATTTCCATCTGTGAGGCCACATCTCAATTGGCACTCTATCCAATAGTTCACATGCCAAGAATATGCTCCCACGTTTGTCATCCATGACTGCTAGATCATTTTACAACTACAATATCTGACAAAATTCCTCTATCTTATCCTTCTTTTCTGCATACAAAAACATAATAATAGTTGACATAGGACCCCCTTTCCTATCAGAGACAATGGAACCTACTTTAGAAATAGATATAAATCCAGATCTGTTAATTCACACATAGACAATGAGAAGATATTACAGTTACAGATTTTTCTTGACATGTTAGGCTGATCTAACCAATAACAAGAATGATTTTGGGTCAGCTTTTATAAGAGTGGTCCTCTTTTGCACAAACACCCTACATTCTCTCTCACGGAAACCATCCAATTTATGCTAATTTACAATGTTAGCTTGGGTTTCAGGCAGGTCAATGCCTTGGATCTCAAAATAAAGTTCTTTTATTGTTATGCAAGGAAATGACAGGTGTGTAGGAAGCTTAGGACAAGTCAATATCCCACCTACTAAGGCTGAAAACATTGATATTCCTCCTGACACACGTCATTTTCCTGTCTATTCTCACCAAAATCACTTCACCCACTAGCCCACGCAACTTCTAGCCTTATTATATATAAGTAATGCATTTGGCACTACAGGTTCTTATTTACCTAAACTAGGAGGTGCCATCGAGTATAAGGTTTAAATTTATTCTATGGTTTCAATTTCTTCTACACTACGAAGGATCACACACATGAAGACAAGTTATGCAAGTATCTTATACTAGGGTTGAGTGTTTCGATTAAATATTTTTATTACATTTACAAGGTAATAATACAACACAATAATTAATTAATCATTTATTGAACACTAAAAATTCACTACAATATATTAACTTCAAATTCATTTACTATATATATATATATATCAAACCCTTTTACCATACACAACTATGAATCGAATTGAACATGTGATTAAATGCACATTTCCTAAGATATCCGTAAAACTAGCATCCCGTACATATTAGCAAATTTCAAATATAACATTTATGTAGCATGAGACTACATTATACATATATTCACTTTACAATGACCTATAAAAGTTACAATAATAATAATAATAAATTACACATCTCCTTTTTGCCATCTTTCTTGCATCCTTCAAAACCATGTGAGCATGAAATCAACAATAAATTGCTGGCATGGAATCCACCATAATCTAACATAATTAATGTAGTTATTTTCCCATTGTACATATAATAATAATTATAAGTTGCATTCAAATTAGAAAAGGTTTACAAACATGTATCCATTTCATTTCATTTCTTACCCAAGGAGAGAGAAAGAGAGAGAAACGTCATTTTTTCAAAAGTTCTATTTCACACAACAAGTTACACTATAGAGTTTTCAAACAGTTATTTACATGTGTCTAAAGTTTCCACGGTGGTTTGGTAACCCGACATGGGTCCTATAAATTTCTTTTTTACATTCTCCTGCTAGCTACAAAAATGTTCAAATCGGGCTCGGAGGCTAAGAAACCACTTTCAAACGTTGTCTTCCGATGAGCAAACACACCACAGTTAAATTTCTATTTTCCCACTTATATACCACGAGTTCATAGGAACTGACTGTAGTTCCCACTTCCCTTCGACCCTTTTTACTATTGATTTCAATACTGTCGATTATACTTATGGATATTATTGTATGATTTTTGACTTAGCATGATGTTAGATGTTAGAGATACTGGACTGTTGTTGATTTTGATTCATATATGATGTGTGTGGATTATTAGAGACATTTTATATTGATGTTGATATGATGATTGACATGGTTATATATATTTATGACATGCGATACTTTCGTCATTTTGAGTAGACCTTAGACAATTGAACTAATCTTGTGATCATATTGATACTGATGAAATGTGGAATCGAGATGTTGTTAGAAATTGTAAATGATATCATTACTTACCTAGATGTTGTTTTGATTCATATATAGATGATTGTGGATTTATATTGTATATTTTATCCTAGATGTTTTTTATGTGGCCATGAGGCCAAAGGAGGTATTATGTGTTTTACAGGTAAACATGTCACAACAAACAACAGGGGGATTGGAGACCAACCACATTGGAATGCTAGATGAATTCAACAAGGGTCACCATGGCAACATGTATTTTGTTATGTGTGTGTGTTTTAATTGTTGTTATGGGGTTCCCATGGGGGGGAATCACCTCCAATTGTGACCAAGGTGTTGTGTGTTATCTCTTTTATTAGTTTCCTTTATTTGATTTTAGTATGTGATTTTTAGTGATGTATTTTCCTTTAATTAATTACTTGATTTGTGTCTAGATTAGTAAATTAACCTTTTTAGCTAAATTAATTTTGAATGGGTCAAAAGAAATTCATTTATTAGATTAGATGGCTCTTGGATTATGTGTTGTAAGTTGAGTTCTTGTGATCTTGAGTGTTGTACACTCTACCCCTTCATGGAAATTCGAATTTGGCCTTAAGGGCCAATTTTGGAGGCTTGTGGGACAAGTCAAACTTGTCCCACACCTCTTAAATTGCTATACCAACCCTACCTATGGGTTGGGGGGTCAAAAATAGACCCCATTATGTGTTTTGGGAAGACAAAAAGGTAAAATTTTATTGCACTTTCTTTCATGTAATTAAAGTTTTTCCTTAGGGGGTGTGGGCTTGGATTGTGTGTGTAAGTAAGTTGTCATTCCTCTCACCCACCAATTTATGGTGCATTGGGGGTTGAGGTTTGACTTGTGAGGTGGAGTTGAGGATGAGTGATGTGGCATCCTACATGGAGCCACCTCACCCTCCTCTCTCCCTTTTCTATTTATTCAAGTTCTTTTTCTTGTTTGGGGGTTACTTCATTATTTTGTGCTCTTGCATTTTTGGGAGTTAGAGGATTTTGGAGTGCTTGTGGATTTTTTGGATCTTCTTGGTGATTGTTTGGGCTTGAAGAAGTTTGGTGTGTGGCTCTTGGATCAAGCTCTACCATGGAAAGGTAGGAGCTAAACTCTTGTTAAATACTTTCATTTTATTTTGTATGCATATGTGTGTGTTTTTGAGTGTTTTTGTATGCTTGTTGGGTGCTTGGGTAGATTTCCTGAGTTTGGTGTAGGAGGGGACTATGGGGATCTTCATGTGGGGAGGCATAAGAGTTTATTTCATGTTTTGGAGGGAGTTGGGTTGGGTGCCCCACCTTGGACAAGAAATTACTTGCATTTCTTACTTGGTTATTTTGTTTAGGGAGCCATAAGAGATTGTAGGGAAGCATAAGAGAATGTGGGAGGCATAAGAGGTTCTTGAGGGAGGTATAAGAGTGTGTAGGGGATTTGAGATGTTTATTGGAGGGTATTAAGGTGGGAACCATTTCCCATTGGGAGGCATAAGTGACCTCCCCATAGATCTTGTCTCCTTTGGAGTTTGCATTTTGAAGCCTTGTATATTTTATTGGTTCTTCTTGTGATTGTAGTTGAGTTGTTTGTGTTTTAGTATGGTTGTAAAATCTTGTTTTGTGATGTGGAAGCTTGTTTTTTGCCATGAGTTGGATCCATTTTTAATTGCAATGTGGTTGGGGCTCAGGGGCCAATGAGGAGGATGGCTTCTTCTCCTCATTGGAATTATTGGTTGGGTGGAGAGTGTTGCTCTCCCCCCCCTTTTTGTTGTGATCAAATGAAGCATGGTGGAGTTCTGCTTTTGGTGATGTGAAATATGGAGCTTTGTTGGTGTCCTCAAGAAATCCTTCCTTGTGATAAAACCTTATTGTTATTCCCACTCAAGGTGGAAGATTTGTAATATTGTATTTTTTTAAAGGAGATGTAGCTTTGTAAGTTGTAATATTTTTTGAAGAAGTTCATTGAAGAGTTGTATAATTTACCTCTTCTTTAAATTGTAGTATGGAAAGAAAAGAATCAAGATGGAAAGCTTGTGTAAAAGCTTAGTTTTAGTTTGTATTGTGAGAAAAGAAGTTCTTTGTTTTAAAAAGAAATGAGCTATGCTCAATGGGAAAAGAAAGTTTACTTTCATTGTGAAATTGTATTATTGTAAATGAGAAAGAAGAAATATAGAAGTTGTAAGATGTTAAAAATGTATGCATAGTAAACTTGAATGTAGAGAAAAGTTGTTATAGATATTTTGAACATATAAGTTGTAGTGAAAATGGAAAGAGGCAACAAATTTGAAGTATATTGTTATATTGAAATGTTGTATTTTGTAGTAAGGAAAAATAACAATATTATAAGTAGATTTAGATCCTTTTTACTTTTGGACTTGAAGGAAAATTGTTGAACAAAATGAGAATGATCTTGTAGTTGTTGCTATTATTGGAATAGATAATGCTTTAAAATGAGTAGTTTTAACTATAGAATGAATAAATGGAACTAAATCCTACAACTGGAAACTCTAGGCATATAAAATTAAGTTTAGAATGAATTTTAAAGCAACCTAGTGACTTTTTTCTTTTGGGAAATCTTAGATTTTAAGATTTTGATTTCTAAGGAATAGGACCGTCACCCTATGCAGAGCGGCAGTCTCGTAACCATGCTGCTCAAGGTAATGGTGACGGTCTCAGAACTACCGCTCCGGCAAGGGTGGTGGTTCTTGAATCATCACCCAGGTGGGGTGGCGGTCCAAGGCTTAGTTTGCCTCTTTGGGCGAGGCGGTTCTGTCACTTTCTGAGGAAAACGTAAATCTGCGCCTGTGAAAATTTTAACTTGGTCAAAACAAAATTATAAGCATGTAAAAATTTAGAGGAAACCTCCAGCAAAAAATAATGGATAATCTCATTGTTTAAAGCACATAAATCTTCAAATGGGAAACTAGAAGTGCTAAAACTTATATAAATTAATAGAGGTAGGGTTTTCCTCAAATGGAGAACTCCAAATACAAATAGTGTTGTAATAAAACCAGATTTTAAAAGGAAATCCATTCAATCCTTGAATGAAAGACATTACAATAATAAATCTACAATCTAAACTAATCCAAGCTTGATTTCTTTGTAGACTCCTCCATAGTTCTTCCTTCCTTGCTCCCATGGCTTCCTTCTCTTCAACCTGCAAATTAAGCAAAGGAAAAGTGACCAAATGAGGAGACTTGGGTAAAGAAAGAGATTAAATAAAAATTCATAAGGATATTTAGGGTTAACTTGGAACCCTAGGATCTAGTGGCCACAATTGAATTGATCCAAGGGTTGAGGATCAACCCTACTTTTGTTTGGTAGGAATATATTTTATAGATGTTTTAAATAAAAATTAAAGGTATGTGTAGATGGGTGAATGGGGCCATTTAATTACCTTGGTATGCAAAGTCTCTAATTTAGTTCCTAGCATGTTTTAGAAAAATAATGAAATAGACACTTAAGATATTAAATAATGGAACTATAGTAACTAAATATAAGGTAAAGTTTTAGGGTGTGAATGTTAGTTGTGGAGGAATAAAACATTAAACCAAGTAAATTAAATCATGGCACCTTCCTAGTTGAATGTTAATAAATTGACCTTAGAGATAAATTAAGAATATTTAATCATTTAACTTAGACTTGGTTCATCCCTTGTAAAGCAAAGATTATTGGTGAAAATAAATTTAATGCACACTAAGGGTTGACACCCTTGTAACCTTTCAACTTAAACAAAAATATATAGTTGCAATCTTTTGGGTTAAGTGTTTAGGGTTTTGGCGTGTTCCTAGAACGCCATTTTTGTGGGCGTTACACTTACAAAATTTAAAAATAGCGAACGGTTTATGATTGGCGGCTAGTTTTATGGAGCCATAAAAATTTAGCTTGAAAGTTATCTCGAGGGCTCAGAAAAACACATCCAAAACTAACGTTCGATGGATAAACATGCCAGAATAAATTTCCAATGAGTTCCACCATATATGGATAATTCATTAGAGTTGTCATAACTAAAAACTAGAACACAATTTTTAAATGGTGACATGATTTTTGAATCCATCGGTCTTAATTGGTCCAGTTAAACCTAGTTAAATTGCAACTAGAGGCCTACAGAATGACTTTTCTAGTAAGCATTGTCATTCGAAGTAGTGGTGAAGGGAGATCATGGAGATTTGAATACACCCTTCTCAGCCGCATATGGCTTACACAAATGTTATCAGATAGATCAAAAGAACAAATTTGATTTAAAGAATATGATTAAATAAATTTGTATGATTGCAGTTGCGTAAACTATTTTTATGTATGTTTATAAAAATATCCCCATTTTCCAGTTCTAGTAATTTTAAGCGTTACATTTTGGTATCGCTTTGTACCAGAGGGTAAAGAACTCTGATACCAAAATGTAACGATCAAAATTACTAAAATTGGAAAATGAAGATATTTTTTTTAAACATACATAAAAATAGATTACACAGCTGCAATCATACAAAGTTGTTTAGTCAAATTCTTTAAATAAAATTTGTTCTTTTGATCTATTTGATAACATCCATGTAAGCCATGTGCGGCTGAGAAGGGTGTATCCAGATCTCCATGATCTCCCTTCACCACAACTTCTAGTGACAATGCTTATTAGCATTTTCGCTCAACCTGTTTCAGGTCATAGGAACCATGTGAAAGTCCTTGGGTCTACCACGAAGCTAGTTTTTTGACTTCATATTCCGGTAACCTAATCATGGGAAATTGAACACTAAACTTGAGGTAGGAAATTGTCGGATACCAGATTACGAAGTCAAAAAACTAGCTTCATGGTAAACCAAAGGACTTTCACATGGTTCCCATGACCTAAAAAAGGTTGAGCCAAAATGCTAATAAGCATTGTCACTAGAAGTAGTGGCGAAGGGAGATCATGGAGATTTGGATACACCCTTCTCAGCCACACATGGCTTACACAGATGTTATCAGATAGATCAAAAGAAAAAAATTGATTTAAAGAATTTGATTAAACAAATCTGTATGATTGCAATTGTGTAATCTATTTTTATGTATGTTTAAAAAAAATATCCTCATTTTCCAGTTCTACTAATTTTGAGCGTTACATTTTGGAGACTATAAAAAAAAGTGTTTTTCCCTAAATTAAATGTTACATGCAATTGTCTAGTAAAAGCACTAGAGGTTTGCGAAGACGAATAATAATTTCTCTATCCATGAATTAAATGATGGTTCAAAATGAAAGCCAAATTTTTAGATTTAACAACTTCCTACCACTGCAAAACAGTGTAACAGGACTCCTATAAGGGCGTCAAAAAGGTCACACATGTTCATTTGCGATCGATCCAAAGATTGAAGTGACACCTCACATAACAAGGTACACGAAGGAAGCTTAACCTCCCCTTTCCAGAGTCATGAAGGTTACTTCGTGAGTCTTCAGAAGTCACAATTTATCTATTTAAACCATGACATGGTCAACATATTTACCGAGAAGTCAACTTCAACTTATCGATAAAACAATAGTGTAGTGATCTAGTTTAGTTAGGGAGTTTTATAAATCACCTCAAAATGAGGATTGAAGTTCATGATTTACTACATTATGGTTATTATGATTGTGTGAGTAACGATATGACATTTTATTATTTTTCAACAAATTAATATAAAATAATTAAATCTACAATAATCCCAAGCTTTTAAAATTATATTTCGTTGCAAAAGAAAAACTGAAGTAGGAAAATTAACAAAGATCAAGAGAGATGAAACATGCCTGGAAATACTAGCGCCTATAGTGTATGGCGGGTTCATCCACATTCCAGAAGGTGTTGAATGAATTTTAGCATTTCATCAAACAGATTGTGTGCATTCAGAAAATACTCCATTAGAATTTTATACGCATTTATCCCCTTAAAAACCATTTCTACCAAGTTATAGACAACTACTACAACTGAGAAACCCACTTTCTATTATACTTTGATGGGTTCATACCCATTTTCAAATTTGTCCTCTTCACAAAAAATAGGAAAAGTTGTTACAGATTTAGGATCTTTGATTTACGCTTGCCACTTCCCTTTGCTTCAAGTTCTTGAATAATTTTAACACATCCATACACTCTTATATGCATACCATGCACTATTTCTTCACTTAGTCCTATATTTACCACTTGGGTTACTTTTTTAGTCAGAGAGATACCCGTGTGTGCATGTAGAATTGGCGTGTCTCCCTGAGGCATCCTCCTTGGCTTTTTTTATGTTGTTTCAGGCATACGATTTGACCATATTTAAATGGAAATGATGCTTCTTCCTTTGGACAACGTTCTTCTATGTTAATATTTCTAGATAGGAGATCTGTAATTGCATAAAAAATTTACACGTCTATGCCAAACATCCACAAAACTAAACTTATGCACATTCTTTTAAATGGAGTTGTTATCTCTTGAAAGTGCACTTTGTAGAGAGATGGCTGCAGGTTTTCTAAGCTTGCAAAATTGATCTCTCTCTTTCATAGATACAATGGAAACACCTCAGGTCTGTGGGTATACCTATTTTGAGGTGATTTTCCAGTATCAAGGCCGGTTCCTTGTTGATGTATCTTAAAGTGATTTTGGGGTTTACGGGTAAAAGATGACTGTAAAATAATTAAAACTAAGGTGATACACCAAATTTGTATGAGGGATTTGACTAAGTATATGCACAACTGATATGGATATAATTTTTGATGCATGAGCCAACAGTCTTCTACAGAATTTAAGGGAAAACACTTGGTTGTAATGAGGGAAGAATATCACAACACTAATAAGTTGACATGCACATTAAAATTATGCATAGAATATTGAATTTACAGCAAGGTAAGGTGATTTATAAAGGAATTTTAATTCACAATACTAATAGAAACATACACAAGACTGCAAATAATTGGTAAAACAGAAATTCTTCACACTCAGAAGGTAAAACTAGCAAAAAATTGCTTCAGTACTCCTATATCCAAAAAGTCCTCCAAAAGTTCTCCTTTTGCTTTGAAAAGGCACACAATATATAGCAAAAACAAAATTCACCCTCTTCCTAAAAATAACCTAAGGCTTGTACTCACCCATGCATTCTATTTTTATCCTTTATTTAATAATAGATAAGGAATAAAAATAGAACATGCAATTACAAATAGGCATTAATAACCTTCGGTTACAACTAGTCAACTGCAGTCGACTGATCTATTTTAAGAAAAGCATGTCTATTTTTAAGAAAAGTATGAGTGGATGATTTTCTAAAAATAATCTTTGCTTGCTGAGCAAGTCTTCTTCATGTGCATGCAGACTCTATCTTTTTGCTGATCTTATTTCGGCCATCTTTCGATTAATATATGCATGTTTCATTGGTCGACACTTTATATTTTCTTGAAACATATACTATAATTCAAATTTTGAAAGTCAAAACTTGAAATGATAACTTGGATGGCACGAAAAATCTTCTCCCTTTTCTTTTATGGGCCTTTGGGAAATTTTTTGGAAATTTTACGTTTTTTGCGGACTTTTGGGATTTTTTGAAGTTTTAAGCCCTTTGCAGACTTACGGAACTTTTGTGGCTTTTTTACCCCTTGGCGGGTCTTCATGCCTGTGGGAAAAATTGGTGTTTTAAAATCTTTTGCTTTGGGCCTTAAAGGAAACATTTACTTTGATCTCTCGCTCAAGGGAATTACAGGCCTACGGGGTAACTTGAAGCTTTAACCATTTTTGTGAATAAGTCTCAAATTTTAACAAAACCCTGCCACTCCACCAATGTTCTATAGAATTGATTTTTGACTTCTCCCCGCGGCTTTGAATTTCTCATCGCAGAGGCTCAGGATTGTGGGAAATGTTTGGAACTTTTGAATTTTTCATTTTTAAAGTTTTGAAAACTTATGTGACTCCTGACTTCCGTTTCTCCGCTTCTGCCATGATGGTGCCACATGTACTCTACGGAATTTCGGGCTTGCGGAGGAAATTTTGACACTTTATAAAATTTCAAAATTATAAGTTGTTCAAATGACCACCATTTTGAATGGACTCTTTTTCATTGATTATGATGCTCCATTTGTGAGAGATGATCTTTGTACTTTTCGATTTTTGATCGTTGATCTTCAAAGCATGATTTAGGGTTTCTGACTTTTATTGAATGCATTTTTTGAAGAATTGAACCATGATTTACATAGAAAGTGAATATCGATCCACAAAATTTGATCTTTGTACCTATTGAATTCTGATCATTGATTTTTGACCATGGTTGAGTTAGGTTGAACTCGCCTCTTGAATTTGCATGCTAAAGGAAAACTCAACCCTAATGTACATCTCATTTTATTTTTTTTACTATGTGGGTGATGCAATGGCAAAATTTTTTTGGCACCATTGTTGGTTGCTTTGTGAAACTCTGAACTTTTCCTTTATGGGTAGCTTTGAAACTTGACCCCTCTGCATTTTGTTCTTCGAGTTTGATTGGATATGAATCTTTGTTATTAAGCTCTGTATATTTTGAAGTCTCTTGCTTTTTTTATTGGTCACCATCTTGATACTATGATGGGTTCTCTGAGCTTAAAGCTTTACAATCTCTGTATGGGGTCGTTATTTCTTCAGATCTGTATGATTTTTCAATAGAGTGCCCATGGTCAATCAACTTCGAAACAGCCTTTGATAAAAGGTGAGTGAAAAACTCGAATCAGTCTTCATTGTGACTTTTAGATCTATGTATTTTGAGTTTTGGGTATTTGTTCCAGCTGTATATATGTGTCGGCCTTTGAATTTAATTAATTTTCCTATATGAGAGTTCTGAAATTTCATGATGGATCCATCGATTCGATGACTCAGCCATTTTTGTATTATATCTTCATTTTCTAACTCATAGAGGGTTTGTTGTTCATGTAGAAGTGTTGTCAAGAAGAAAAATTTGTGCATGAATCTTTTCCCTTCTCCACCAGGACTGTTTTCCTTTACTTTTGAGTCATAATAATGAAAACCTTTGATGAGTACTTTAACTCTATTCGATTTTTCCTTTTCAGACTAGGGAAATATTTTCTTGATTCGGGTTCAAAGTGTTGACCCACGCGGTAAGCTGCACATTTGATCTCTGATTTTGAAATGTTTTGCACCTAGATCATCTCTGCTCCTTTGTGGATGTCATAAAATTGGAAGACATGTTGGAAATTATTTTCGTTATATATGGAGTCTGGTTTTTGGTGATGACATGTACAATTCCTAGTTCTAAAATTTAGCTCTTTGAGAATTTTGTATCTTTTGATAGAATGGTAGGATTTTTCATTTGATTCAGGATTTGGTAGTAATAGCACTTTGATTGTTCTATTTTTATGATATCTTTGTACCTTGTATCACTCTTTTATAAAATACAAGTAGTTAACTTGTTCTTTGATACTATCTTAGGCATAAGACTTGATTCAAATGCTTGTTTAAGATTTTTGTTGCTTGTTACTTTTAGATAGATGCTTTATTTCCTTTATAGGAACATTTTTGGCATGTTAGAAAATCTGAAATGTTGATATTTCATGGCGAAGCCCTATCAAAACTTTCCTAGAAATCCTTTCCTTTGGCTGAAATCTAGAAAATGTACCTTGTCTGCAAGCTTCTTCTTTGTTCTGTACTGTAACCATCTTCCATTTATAGACAAAATCTGAGTTTCAGTTACATTGGTCCTCCTTTTTCAGCATTTATATGATTCTTTCTTCTTGGTTGCAACCTGTATCTACACACTTTAAGAAAATAGTTA
Organism: Taxus chinensis; assembly: GCA_019776745.2. Taxonomy (NCBI): domain Eukaryota; kingdom Viridiplantae; phylum Streptophyta; class Pinopsida; order Cupressales; family Taxaceae; genus Taxus; species Taxus chinensis. The sequence goes on along the minus strand of CM034153.1, from coordinate 644,750,827 downwards.
GAAATAATTAGGCTTTTTGGCCTCTCTTGTGTCCATGTTTCTTATTCTCTTTTCTATTTCTGCTTCCTGACTGAGATATGTAGTTTGATCTTCAAGTAATCTATATCTCCTTTTTCTAGAGATCCATATGCACGAAGTAAGAAAATGTAGGAATATGGATTAACCCTGAGCTCTTTACTGATGATTCCTTTATTTTACTTTTCAGGTACCATGCTTTGAATTGTGAAGACAAAGATGGAACAAGCCGGAAGGGGGACAATCTGCACAATGAAGAATATACAAAGGCAATGATGGGTTCACTCATATTCCTTTTTTTTTCTATTTTTTGCATATGTACCTCTTTCTTCAGTAGATGTACTTTACTTTTTAGTCACATCCCACGGCTTGTGTGGGAAACATTTGACCTTCCTTGTGAATAAAACATTAAATTCTAAAAATGAGTTGTGTATTTCCTTCTACATTTCAAGCTTCTGAATGGAGTGTATGATGAACTAAAAAAATTAGTAGCATAATTAAATGCCTTAATCATGAAGGAAAGAAACATTGATAAGAACTTGTAACATTCAGTATTGAACCCTGATTTTTTGATATCTGTATTTCCGTTTGCTGCTTCAAAACCGAGCACTTCACCTACTCTATAATTTTTCATCTTCATCAAGACAACACAGTTGTACCTTGGGGCTTTGTGTTCTTTTTCTGAAGATGGTATGAAACTACAGACTATATGATCTGTTATATTTTGTGACAACACACATAAATGTAGATTTTGTTTAATCTTATAACTAATTCAGTAGTAAGTAATAATCATCAGAACTTCCTTAGCTTAGGTATACTTCACCCATGATTTTCATTGTAATGATGAATTTTTGAGTTGCCCATTTTCACACAAGTGCATAAATTGTCAACATTTCTGGCGATCCTATGGGGAAAGCTTCCTGCTAGCTTAAAGACTAGTGCCTTGCTCTTGTCCATTGGGCATGGAGTCCAAAGCATATAACCAAAATTTACCTTTTCTGAAAGGTCCAACCCTTCCAAAAAAAACTAAAACTGGAAAAGGATCTGGTAAACCATATCACATGCATGAATGCACTTATTGAATTAAAAAACAATGCAATGTGCAGAAACTACACTTATTGAAGGTAAATCCTACTCGAACAATCAGTGTAAGATATTCAATAACAGTGTTTGAGAAACATACCATTTACAATAATGGTAAGTTCCTCTCCATTCAGCTTTGAAAGCTGAAAAGCATTGTGTTCCTTGCTAGCTGAAATCATGTAAGGGACACTCTAGATTATATCAAACTTTGTGTGTCTCCCTGGCTTTGCACAATCAGCATCCCACTTTAACACAATATCTCCTTCATTGAAGACTCTAAATTTGGCTTTCTTTTCAAAAGTCTTCTTCATTTGTTTTTAATTCTTTTCCATATTCAAATGAGCTTAATCTCTTATCTCTTGTAATTCCATTAACTCTGCATAATGAACCTATAATGGTTCATTCTCAAGCAGCTCCATTTGATGCAGCAAATCCAATGCAGGTAACTCAACTGAAATAGGCATTCTTGCTTCTTTTCCATACACAAGTTTTTATGGTGAATTGCCAACTGATCTTTTAGGAGTCACTCTGTCAGCCCAAAGTGCTGAATTCAACATCAGATGCCAAGCTCTTTGATTATCTTTGTGTGTTCTTCTGATGATCCTTAACAGATTCTTGTTAGTACTTTCAGCTAAGTCATTACCTTTAGGGTAATAATTAGATGAAGAACTTAGATATACTCCATGGTTGACAACCCAATCTATTATCTTTGCACCAAAAATTTCTAGAGAATTATCTGATATGATAGTTTCTAGAACACCGAATCTGTAAACTATTCCTTCATAAAAGGATAGTATCAAAGCCTCATTAACATCCTTCAAGGCTATTGCTTCCGTCCATCTTGTGAAGTAATCTGTAGCAGTTAAGATTCAATTGTGTCCTTGTGATGATGGTTAGTTTATCATGCCAATAAAATCAAGACCCCACTATATAAAAGGATGATAAACTAAAATATGTTATAGAGGCAATGAAGCTAGATGTTCTTTTCCAACAAAGAAAGCACATTTTTACACTTTCTAATCCATTCAAAATGGTCTTTGAATATGCTAGGCCAATAGTAACCATCTTTCATAAATTTTAAGGCTATGGTACTTGCTAAGAAATGACCTCCCGTAGGTCCTTTGTGGAATTCTAATAATATTTTCTAAATTTTATCATAATCAACACATCGCAGCAAAATCCCATTTATATCTCTTTTGAACAACACATTATCAATGAAGATATAAGGTACAACTTGTAATCGGAAATACCTTTGTTTATTCTTTTCCATACCTTCTGGATAGGTGCCATGTTGTAGATAATTAACCAAATCAGTCATCCATTTTGATTCCTGAATATCGTGAGTGAGCTCAGGCTGTTGATTTCCTGGTTGAACCATGATTTCTGATTGCTAATATGTAATTTCAGCATGTTGTTTTAAATCATTTGGTTCTGTAACTTGTTATTTTTCCATATCAGCAATTAGATTCTCACATAAACCTTTCCCTCGAATCGTCTTAGCAACCCAAATATCAACATCATACTCCATGACCTTTTTTATCCACTTTTTTCTTTTCTCATTCAACTCCTTATTTAGTAAGAATACTTTCACACTTGGATGAGAAACAAGAACATGGATTTTATTGTTTGAAAGCATATACTTGAAATTATTTAGTCCTTTGACTACTGAAAGTACTTTCTTTTTAAAGAATGTGTACCTTGTTTCATAATCATGCAAGCTTTGTCCAAAGAAAGCAATAGGTTGTTCAATATTTTCATCATTGAATTGAGTCAAGATAGCTGAGATTGTTTCAACTCCTGTAAGTGCATACATTGTAAAATATTTATCAAAATTTTGATTTGCAAGAGTAGGAGCTTGAGAGATAGCCTACTTTGATTGATTCAAATCCTTCTCTCCCTTCACTGGTCCAAGAGAAATTTTTCTCTTTCTTTAGCATAGCTGTGAGTGGTTTAACCAATGCTGTAAAATTTGGAACAAATCTTCTAACAAAGTTGATTTTTCCAAGAAAAAATCTGTAATGCCTTCTTATGATGGGGAAATGATAGCTGTGATATGGCTTTGATCTTGAAAGGATCAATTGCTAAACCTTGTTTAGAAACAATATGGCCAAGTAGCTTTCCTTGATGTACTGAAAAGATAGACTTTGGTGGATTCAAAGATATTCCAAATTTCCTGCACAGCTAAAAAGTCTTCCTTAAATGCATTAAATGTTCTTCGAGAATCTTTTGAAAATATAGTAGCATCATCTAAATAAAAAAGGATGAATTTATTTAATAAGCTATGAAAAGCCATGTCCATTGCATGTTGAAACATTGCACCGGAATTTGAAAGACCAAAAGGCATCCTTTTGTAAGCATAAGTACCCCACTTGGTGGTAAAGGCTGTTTTATATCTATCTTCTTCCTCGACTAAAATCTGATTATATCCACTATAACCATCTAGAAGAGATAGTCTAACTGAACCTGAGATTGTTCTTAGAATCTGATCCATGTTTGGGAGTGGGTAATGATCTTTTAATGAAGCCTTATTAAGATCTCTGAAATATAAACATAGTTTGATTTCACCATTCTTCTTCCTAATAGGAACAAGATTGGCTACCCAACTTGAATGCTTAACTGGAAGATAATACCCTATTTAATCAACTTAGATAATTCTTTCCTCATCAGAGGCTCTATTTTGGGATTTACAGGCCTCTGTTTCTGTCTAACAAGTTTAGAATTTGGCTGCAACTCAATTGTATGTTGTGCTAAACTTGGATCAAATAATTTTAGGTCTTGGTATTTCCAAGACAAAACATCCTTAAATTCTTTGCAAAGATCAATAAATGACTGTTTTTCAGCTGAGGAACATACCTTTCCAAGAAATAGCTTTTTCCCTTCATCGACCGAGATCTCTTCATAATTATCAGTGTGGGTTGACATTTTAGTCTTGACCTTTCTTAACTGATTGTCAGTGTTGAAGATGTCTTCTAATGTGACAAGACCTCGAGGTAATTTATTTGTCTTCAACTAAACAATCTGGTCACCATATAAGTGTTGTAATTTATCCTGACTAATAGTAGAAAACTTGGCTTCTTGCTACAAAAACCTACAGATTTGATCATCACTTTCAAAAACTTTCCAATTTGAATCATGATCACGTATTGAGGGCCTGACAATTAACTTTATATGAGGCTAGATTTTACTATTTCTCAATCTGTTCCAGCACTTCAAAACTAGCCCCAACTTCTGCAAGTCTGTTTGCATGTTTGTTTTCAGCTCTAGGAATAGATTGAATGTTAATAACATTGAAATCTTCCATTAAGTTTGAAACTCTATGTCTGTAAGACTTCATTAAAGGATTCTTACAAACATTAGAAATTTCTTACTCGATTAATAACCAACTCAGAGTCACCAAAAATCTATAGCATGCTGATACCTTTCTTTCTGGCCCAAAGTAAGCCATGAATTAAAGCTTCATATTCAGCTACATGCAAGTACATGAAAATTGGAGACTCAAAGCTGAGAAATACCTTTCATTCATTGGGGAAGTGAGCATTAGACCTGTTCCCTACCCTTTCTTGTTCTTAGCTCCATCAAAATGAAGCTTCCAAATCCCTTCTGCTGAATCTTCTATTTTGGACAACAAGGGAAGTGGTGTATTTTCTTCATGCATACAATACACACCAAACAGGTGTTCTTCAACTTCCTTAAAAGGATCATGAGCATGTTATTCCACTATCTTTTCATCCATAAACATGTTAGAAACACCATCTAATGCTAAAACATGAGCTACCTCATCAAAATCAGACTGATCTAGGGTTGAATAATTAGCCACTGCATTTGAAGAGTGAGGTTCAATGTGAAATCTGGCCAATGGCTCTGAATTGATAGTAACTTTGGTACCATAATGAGTAGTGAAAAATAAGAATGACCAATATGAAGAGAGATAACCTCCTATTTTTGCCATGAAATCTCTAGATAAGCATAAGGAAAAGTATGGAGGTAAATCCACAACAGTAACATCTTGCAGAATAGAAACATTTGGGCAAGCATGTAACGTCACTTCTAAATTTTTTATTATACCAATTGTATTAGTTACAGTTCCATCAAGCTGTAAGACACTCCTTTCTATAGGCTCATACTGCAAACCCAATTTTTCTGCAATCACTTTTGGAATAACTGTGCTACTTGCACCACTGTCCACCATGCAATTATGAACTAGATGTTCTCCAATAATCAATGAAAAATAAAATGGTGGTGGTTTCTTGATATCATGAGCATTCAACAACTTTATGGACCATCCACTTAACTTCTTTAATGTGGTCTTGTTCAAACATTCCAAGGACCATGTCTACCTTATGAACTTCATTTTCTGTTATTTTTGAAGAAATCTATAGCTTAGCTAGTTCATGAGAGAGTAAATCTTGTTGTCCAGGAATACTTAGAGTGTCCCACATTGAGATGTTAACATTATGCTTTTTCATTACATCAATAATGTTAAAAGAAGCAACAATTTTAGAGACAAATTCAATTGTCTTAGAGTAGGCCTTAGTAAAACTGATTCTACTTCAGCTACCTTGGATATCTGAGGTATAAACAGTCTTCTTGGATCAGGATGTCTATGTTTTTGATGGCCTTTATCAACTGGAACACTTGTTGTTTTTTGAGGAACAGCAGGGTTGTTGGTTGAATTTGGAACTGTAGATGTTGTCTTATCTGTGATAGTAGGCAGGATAGGCCTATTTTGTTGTTTTTGACTTTTAAGTAGCTTTCCCTTAAGCCCTAGTAGTGACTGCAATGAAATCCTCCTCATTAAAACTGACTAAATTTTGTTCAGGTGCTTTCTGAATATGATTTTCTTATTTGCCCACCCTCCATTTGAGGCATGAACAATGTTTCAGATTGAGGTTGTGCAACAAGATTCAGATTCAGAAAAGTATTTGGGAAACCTGCAGCTAAATGAGGTTGATTGCAAGGTTGACACCACTCTTCTATAGCCATATTAACTGGGACTAAAGTGTTAGATGAACTAGGAGCCTTTGGGTCAAACTGCCTTTGCTGGTAAGGCTGCCTATAATTTTGATTTTGTTGATAGGGCTACCTATTTTGTTGATTCTATTGATTTTGCTGATAAGGAGCCTGATAGGGTCTACTAGGTAATGCAATTTTGTTCTCAATCGAAGTCAATTTATTTCCCATAGTTTGCAAAGCTTTAAATACATCATCTGATGGAGCTACAACAGTAGGTTCTATGATTGTAATAGGCTGAGGAATAGGTGCTAAATCTGCTAAAAAATGGCATTGAAGGCCTTGGTGCCAATTTTTCAGCTTGAATAAGACTATTTTCAGCTCGGATAGCGATATCGTAGGTTGTTAGGGAGTGTCTCTCCCCCCATTGACTGAATCATAGTTGAGATATCACTGTTTAATGCCCTAAGATAATAAAGGAAAGCATGATCAGCTTGAGGCTTGACACTTGCTGGAATTCTTTCCCAAGTTCTAGCAAAACGGATATTGAAATTGGACATAAACTCATTGGGAGACTCTTTTAATAGTAGACAACTATTCAATGAGAGACAAATGATCTGAATTATCCTGGAACTGTTTTAGAAATTTTTCACCTAAGTTATCCCAAGTTCTTATGCTTCCAATTTCTAGGTTTCTATACCATTGCAAGGCCTTCCCTTTAAAAGATGCAGCTAAAAGTCTTAAAGCTACGTCTTCATGAGTGATATTATGGACTGCACATAGGGTTGCAACATCTTTGATATGTTCACCAGGTGTAACCTGATTTTCACCCGTGAATGATGGCAAACTTTTCATGGCAGCATTAGGAATGTCATGGTAGACTGGGATTACTAATGGAATTGCCATTAGTAAAGGTCACAAAATTCCTTGGTGGTTGAATAGCCATTTGAAAAATTGGGATGTTAATAGAAAAATTGATACGTGGTGAAGGAATATCAGGAGGAGGGTTATCAAAACTCAGGTCTATTATAAGGTAAAGTATTACCAACTCTTCTCCTTCTAGCAGAATTCAAGGGTAAAGAAACAAACTCAAGAGGAATTCCTCTTACTGATGATCTTGTAGTCACTTTAGGCATGGAACATGTTGCAATACTGGTCTAATATCAGCTTAACAGAGTCACCAAAATATTTTAAAATCTTTAGAATAAATTGTTGCATCCTTGCTCCCGAAAGTGACTTTGTAACTGCTGTAAATTCTATCGTTTAGATCTGCTACAGAATTTGTAACTTGCATGCAGATCTGATTCGTTGTCCCACCGGCATGCCAAAAAACTGTTATCTCTCGAAAGTACACCCTGTAGAGAGATGGATGCAGGTTTTCTAAGCTTGCAAAATTTGATCTCTCTCTTTCGTAGATACAATGGAAACACCTCAAGTCTGTGGGTATACCTATTTTGAGGTGAGTCTCCGGTATCAAGGCCAGTTCCTTGTTGATGTATTCTAAATTGATTTTGGGGTTTAGGGGTAAAATATGATTGTAAAATGATTAAAACTAAGGGTGATACACCAAATTTGTATGAGGGATTTGACTGAGTATATGCACAACTGATATGGAAAGAATTTTTGATGCACGAGCCAATAGTTTTCTACAGAATTTAAGGGAAAACACTTGGTTGTACTGAGGGAAGAATATCACAACAACACTGATAAGTTAACATGCACATTAAAATTATGTAGAAAATACTAAATTTGCAGCAGGGTAAGATGATTGATCAAGGAATTTGCATTCATAAGACTAATAGAAACATACACAAGACTGCAAATAATTGGAAAGGTACAAAAATTCTTCACACTCAGAAGGTAAAACTGGCAAAAATTTACTTCAGTACTCCTATATCCAAAAATCCTCCAGAAGTTCTCCTTGTGCTTTGCAAAGGCACACAATATATAGCAAAACTAAAATTCACCCTCTTTCCCAAAAATAGCCTAAGGCTTGTACTCACCCATGCATTCTATTTTTATCCTTTATTTAATAATAGATAAGGAATAAAAATAGAACATGCAATTACAAATAGCATTAATAGCCTTCAGTTACAACTAGTCAACTACAGTCGACTGATCTATTTTAAGAAAAGTATGTCTATTTTTAAGAAAAGCATGAGTGGATGATTTGCTAAAAATAAGCTTTTCTTGCTGAGCAAGTCTTCTTCCTGTGCATGCAGACTCTATCTTTTTATTGATCTTATTTTGGCCATCTTTTGATTAAGACATGCATGTTTCATTGGTCGGCACTTTGTATTTTCTTGAAACATATACTATAATTCAAATTTTGAAAGTCAAAACTCAAAATGATAGCTTGGATGGCACGAAAAATATTCTCCCTTTTCTTTTACAGGCCTTTGGGAAAAATTCTGGAAATTTTAAGCCTTTTGCAGACTTTCAGGATTTTTTTAAGTTTTAAGCCCTTTGCGGACTTACAGACCTTTTGTGGCTTTTTTGCCCCTTGGCAGGTCTTCATGCCTGCGGGAAAATTTGGTGTTTTAAAATCTTTTGCTTTGGGCCTTAAAGGCAACATTTACTTTGATCTCCCACTCAAGGGAATTGCGGGCCTACGGGGTAACTTGAAGCTTTAACCCTTTTTGCGAATAAGTCTCAAATTTTAATGAAACCCCACCAGTCCGCCAATTTTCTATAGAATTGATTATTGACTTCTCCCCGTGGCTTTGACTTTCTCATCACGGAGGCTTGGGCTTGTGGGAAATGTTTGGAACTTTTGACTTTTGCATTTTTAAGGTTTTGAAAACTTAAGTGACTCCCAACCTCTGTTTCTCCACTTCTACCGTGATGGTGCCACGTGTACTCTGCAGATCTTTGGGCTTGTGGAGGAAATTTTGACACTTTATAAAATTTGAAAATTATAAGTTGGTCAAATGACCACCATTTTGACTGGACTCTTTTGCATTGATTCTGATGCTCCATTTATGAGTGTTGATCTATGTACTTGTCGATTTTTTATTATTGATCTTTAAAGCATGATTTAGGGTTTCTAACTTGCGTTGAATTCATTTTTTGAAGACTTAAACTATGGTTTGCATAGAAAGTGGAGATCGATCCTCAACCTTTGATCTTTGTACCTATTGAATTATGATCATTGATGTTTGACCGTGGTTGAGTTAGGTTGAACTCGCCTCTTAAATTTGCATGCTAAAGGAAAACTCAACCCTAATGCACATCTCATTTGAGTTTTTTTACTATGCGGGCGAAGCCCTGGCAAATTTTTTTTCGATGCCATTGTTGGTTGCTTTGTGAAACTATGAACTTTTCCATTATGGGTAGCTTTGAAACCCGACCCCTCTACATTATGTTCTTTGAGCTTGATTGGATATGAATATTTGTTGTTCGGCTCTGTATATTTTGAAGTCTCTTGCTTTTTTATTGTTCATTGTCTTGATACTATGATGGGTTCTTCAAGCTTGAAGCTTTACAATCTCCATATGGGGTCATCATTTCTTTAGATATGTATGTTTTTTCAATAGAGTTCCCATGGTCAATCAACTTTAAAACTGCCTGTAATAAAAGGTGAGTGAAATACGTGAACTAGTCTTCATTGTAGCTTTTAGATCTATGTATTTTGAGTTCTATGTATTCGTTATAGCTGTATATATGTGTTGGCATTTGAATTTAATTAATTTTCCTATATGAGAGTTCTGAAATTTCATGATGGATCCATCAATTCGATGACTCAGCCATTTTTGTATTATATCTTCATTTTCTAACTCATGGAGGGTTTTTTGTTCATGTAGAAGTGTTGTCAAGAAGAAAACTCTGTGCATGAATGTTGTCCCTTCTCCACCGGGACTATTTTCCTTTACTTTAAGTCGTAATAATGAAAACCTTTGATGGGTACTTTAACTCTGTTAGATTTTTCCTTTTCAGACTAGGACAATATTTTCTTGATTCATGTTCAAATTGTTGTCCCATGTGGTAAGCTGCACATTTTATATCTGATTTTAAAATGTTTTTGCACCCGGATCCTCTCTACTCCTTTTTGGATGTCGTAAAACTGGAAGACACCTTGGAAATTCTTTTCTTTATATACAGAGTCTGGTTTTTGGTGATGACATGTACAATTCCTAGTTCTAAAATTTAGCTCTTTGAGAATTCAGTATCTTTTGAAAGACCAATAAGCTTGTTTATTTGATTCTGAAACTGGCGGTAATAGCACTTTGACTGTTCTATTTTTATGATATCTTTGTACCTTGTTTCACTCTTTTAGAAAATACAAGCAGTTCACTTGGTCTCTGATACTATCTTAGGCATAAGACTTGATTCAAAATTTTGTTTAAGATTTTTGTTGCTTGTTCCTTTTAGATAGATGCTTTATTTCCTTTATAGTAACATTTATGGCATGTTGGAAAATCTAAAATTTTGATTTTTCATGGCGAAGCTCTATCAAATTTTTCCCAAAATTCCTTTCCTTTGGCTGAAATCTAGAAAATGTACCTTATCTACAAGCATCTTCTTTGTTTTGTATTATAACCCTCTTCCATTTATAGACAATATCTGAGTTTCAGTTACATTGGTCCTCCTTTTTCAGCATGTATATGATTCTTTCTTCTTGGCTGCAACCTGTATCTACACACTTTAAGAAAATAGTTAGAAATAATTATGCTTTTTGGCCTCTCTTGTGTCTATGTTTCTTATTCTCTTTTCTATTTCTGCTTCCTGAGTGAACTATGTAGTTTGATCTTCAAGTAATCTATATCTCCTATTGCTAGAGATCCATATGCACGAAGGAGGACTGTGTAGGAATATGGATTAACCCTGAGCTCTTTACTGATGATTCCTTTATTTTACTTTTTAGGTACCATGCTTTGAATTGTGAAGACAAAGATGGAACAAGCTTGGAAGAGGGACAATTTGCACAACGAAGAATATACAAAGGCAATGATGGGTTCACTCATATTCATTTTTTTTCTATTTTGTGCATGTGTACCTCTTTCTTTAGTAGATGTACTTTACTTTTTAGTCACATCCCATGGCTTGTGTGGGAAACATTTGACCTTTCTTGTGAATAAAACATTGCATTCTGAAAATGATTCGTGTATTTCCTTCTACATTTCAAGCTTCTGAATGGAGTGTATGATGAACTAAACAACTTAGTAGCATAATCAAATGCCTTAATCATGAAGGAAAGAAACATTGATGAGAGCTTGTAACATTCAGTAATGAACCCTAATTTTTTTATTTATGTACTTCTATTTGCTGCTTCAAAACTAAGCACTTCACCTACTCTGTAATTTTTCATCTTCATCAAGACAACACAGTTGTCCCTTGGGGTTTTGTGTTCTTTTGCTGAAGATGGCATGAAACTGCAGACTATGTGATCTGTTATGTTTTGTGACAGCACACATAACTTTAGATTTCATTTTATCTTATAACTAATTCAGTAGTAACTAATAATAATCATAACTTCCTTAGCTTAGGTATACTTCACCCATGACTTTCATCGTAACGACAGAGTTTTCGAGTTTCCCATTTTTGCACAAGTGTAAAAAATTGTCAACAAGAGCATGAAACAGATTGATTATCACTAAATTTATAAATATTTTTCAGTCAAGTCAAAATTTATAACTTCTCATATAATGATTACTTTTTCACAAATATTAACTGTAAATGTCACCTACCCATGAGTAACATTTCTCGTAAAAGGAACCCATATTGAACATACCATGCAATCGTTAAATTCCATTTTGACCCACGCTGGGAAGGTGATGGAAAAAGTTGTAGAAATATAGATATGCACCTACCCATCATATTTTCTTGATAGCTTCTAAGAATTTTCAATAAACTTATTTTTTGTATCTCTTACAGTACTTGTAGTCCATGAGCCCACATTTAATGCATTTAGTCAAACAGTTCACATGCCAAGCACATGCTTTCACATTTTGCATTCCTGTGAACCAGGGTTCTTGGAATAACTACAAAAGACAAGTCAAAATTTATTTTATGGGTGTCCATACTCTATTCAATAGGTCACGTTTTTGGTACAGGCAGAGAGGATGTGGCAAATGAGAGGAAGAATTTACACCTGCGATTGAAATTTCTTGGAACTCTCGACACCTTTTCCCACCACACCAGTCTGTAATCCTCCACCAATGTACTCATGCATCTATACTTCTTGTTTTTGTGTTTCCTACCCACTTCTCGTGAGCCAAAGTATGGCATAATTAAAACAATAATAGGGGGAGCAAGTGGTAAGAAACCCCACTCACACACTAGACAACAAAAATAATTATAAAAAAAGGAATCCAAAGCAAGGAAGACAAAACAAGTGCGCCCAAAAAAGAATAATGATATGTGTCAATGGTTGGAGGTGAATAATTCAAAATTAAATTTAGAAGCCCCCACAAGGATCCGACGCCACTCAAAGATCCATCTTTTCCCTCTCACCTGCCCCATGCATTATCATCATTTTTTTTATTTTGGACATGATTCTGGTCAACACTACATTTTCCTCCCCTTTAAAGAGCATCGTCCTCGATGCGGAAAAATTCCAAGGATATAAAAATTTATAAGAAATGGAGGAAGCTAATGACAACCTTTTTTTCTAGGGATAAGATCCTTAACGTTAGAACACAGCCATAAGGATTTCAAGAAAGTGTAACAAATTCATAAACTCTTAATGTTCTGTGAAGATTGGAAGTTCTAGTTATACTTATTACTTAGTTAATATTTTCATTTATAGTACTTTTAAATCTCAAATCTTAATACTAATTTTTTAGAATTTTCATTTATCTTATGTTCATGGTTACCCAATAGTAATTGGCCTCAAGGTGTCACACAAAACTCAACACATCACAAATGAACCACGAAACATATTGCTACATACTTTCCTGACTGCATCACATCACAAGACCTTTAATTCCTCCATGGAATGACAACACGTAGTCCACATAGAAAATAATTTCCAAGAATTATGTCATCGACATAGATCCAGTACACATATGTAACTAACAAACAAAAGCATCATGTTGATACATATACAATGGGTATCACATGATCTAAAACCATGACTATACGAAAATAGTTACAATAAAATGTCCAATAGTCCATAAAAACCAAGGCGAGAGTCAAACCTCAATCATGACAATGTGTAACAAGACTCGCGAGAGTACACATAACTCACTATAACAACTCCACACATCACAAAAGATCATGAAAGAACTCCACATATCTCTTGAAACATCATAAATCAACTTCATATACCTCCCAAAGAATCACCAAACAAATCCATACACCTCCCAAAGAGAAATAATCATAGTGTCAAAGCCAAGCCGGGTCACTCAACCATAGATCCCCATCAAGAATATTAGGTCACTCAACCAAAGAGTGCCATCAAGAATATCAGGTCACTCAATCATAGAGTGCCATAAAGAATATCAGGTCACTCAACCATAGAGCCCCTTCAATAATATTGGGTCACTCAACCATAGATCCCCATCTCCTTTCTCCTTTTAATGAGGCAGGTCACCCTATGGCACTGTGCACATAGAGCCCTGTCACCCCCACCCAAGTGGTGTAGTGTCCTATACTTAAAAAAGTACACAATGCTATTACCTCCTTAGGGTGTTACCTCCATACAATGAGGTGGGCCCATAGGTTCCACCACTCCATGGTGAATCCCATGACCATATTCCAATACATTAGAACTAGCTTAACAATTCATTCAAATGCCAAGTGGAAAAATCAAAAGCCTTGGGAAAGGCTATACAAATTATAAACATGAAAATAAAGTTTAAAACTAAGAAAAAAAAATGTATAATTAGCCATGGTTATTGCAAAATCTGAATGTTAATGCAACGACCAAATAAATTCCCAAAATATAAGAACATGTCAATCAAGAAAACAACTGGTTATAGCAAGAAAAGAGAGAATGATCAATTTACAAATAAAATATGTATTGAGAAATAACACATTACAATCACTATGTGGCATCATACCGCCACTAAAGGGGTACTCAGCGAGTTGTCAACACTCGGACATCGAGCCTCAGCTCATAAAAATATACGTGTAACTAGAAATGAGTATATCAAATAATGTAGCTGTCATCATCTCTATCTAAATCATCCCTCCATACTCTCATAAGGATCAACATAGTCAAAATCACGTAGGTTAAATCCATACAATAACCATATCGGGAGAGATAAAGGAGTACAAGTTGCCATCTATTGAGCATAAGGTGTGCACAAAACACAATATGCATGACACTCATTTAGCAAGTGCCACACATACCAAATGAACAAAAGTGGGTTTCTAGCCTATGTAAGGATCCACTTCCTATCTCGTACTTAGCTAAAGTGATTGGTCAATGGTACATATTTCCTCACTCCAAACATACACAATTTACATATTTCCCTTGGGTTTGGCTAGTGTAGGGTCCATAATATAACATATAACTACATCACTAACACAATGGTGATTCACATAAATTAACCATAGCATCTTACACATGATATATATACATGGTATAACACAATCATTAATTTTATGGGTTATGATACATCACATTACCACATTCTTCACCCAAAGTGTAATCACTATACACTAGGGATCATACACTCACCATATACCCCTAAATAACGACATGAACCATCACATATTACATGAATTATATGTATGAGGAACAAAACGTCTAACCTTACAACATATAGTCAATTTCAATACAACGCAGAGATGCACACAACTCATCACAATATGGTGGTGACATGACGATACAATCTAATTCACTTTACACCAATTATAACGCCAACTAATTCAAACACACAAGATAACATAACAAAGTACATGATAATTGTTTTTTGACTTGTTCAAAGTATAGAATGACACAACAGGTGGTCACAATGGCTACAACTAACTCTTTGAACATCTTGACACAATGATGACCACATAGACAACAAGGAAACATACAACACCCAATAAGAACAATCCAATTTTTACTTCGACACGCCACAACGTAAAGGTCTAAACACATTGCACATATTACAGTTAAGGACATCCCACAGTGTAACATATTTTTAGGTTAAGTATTTACAAAATTTTGTCTTTCAAACTTGACTTTACGACCTAGAAGATTCATGTTTTGATTTGCACCATTATTTTGCAAAGGTGAACTTCTTTCTTCTATACTACTGACCACATAGCTTTAGACCAAGTTTTCTGAAGGAGAATAAGTCTATAATATGTTAATAAATTTCTTAATTCATTTATTTAATAACATTTTCCATTTATCTCAAGGGTAATTAATCTTACTCGAGCCACCTAAACTCGTTCCACATATTTATTGCACAGGTGGAAAGCGAAAGCTCCGATTGGGGAGAATACCATTTTTGGATCAAAATTTTTACATTACTTAAGAAAGATCATAATGAATCAAGGCAAGGGTTAACGGAAACAGATCAAAAAAAATTCAGCTTCAAACCACCTTTTATTGAGGCTAAAAATTTATAAAGATTGGTTAAAAGTTTCATTTAGACTTTGCTTGATTAAGATTGATAAAGAAAAATAATTTACATTTCAAACAATTGAGATAGATTTAAGGGTTTCTTAATAAATTTCCTCCTAGTAATACAACATTATTATCTTCTAAAAACTAGTCAATGATTACACTATAAGATCACTAAAGGCTTCACCATAAAAAGATAATGTTGATTTGTTTAGCTTTAAAAAAAAGGAAACAAGGTATATAAATATTTTTAATATATATTAGTTTAAATTTTATAAGGATTATCCAACCCAGTTTATTATGCTTATAAATACATTGTTACTATGTCCTAGAAGGGTTTACAACTCACCATTTTATCTCAGAAGAAAATTTTAACATTACTTTTTTGTGACAACTAAACAAGGTTACCTCAATTCTTTGCAACACGACGCATAACCCAAAGGGAAAACCAACTCTATGGAACCATGACTAGGCAACAAGAGAGAATAACATTGGTCACGCCACGATATACATGTATTAGAAATTTCTATAATACATTAGAATCACCCATAACCATGTGGTAATCAAATTTTATATTTTCCATGATAACAAAACAAGCCAAAGTTTCAATAGTTACAAAAACATTACTCCACCACACAAAATACTAATGCACTGGTTTTCTTCTAAAATTCCTACATAACCCATACCAGAGTTTTATAACATAAAATTATTTGTACAAAATAACTTCCCAACCAAGCTTGATGCAATATTCTACAAGTATTTCCCTCATCTACTCACATAAGCCATCTGTAACAATTATTAACCTGAGTTAGTTCGCGAGAACTGAGCAAGATAAGACTACACAAAGCAACAATAATCTAATATCTAACAAAATCAAGGAAAGATAAAATATTCTATTCCAAGAAGTGGCTCAAAGCTCTAAATTCTAACAACTCTTGAATATAATTAAAAATGATTTCCCCCTATGCCAATATAAGAAGAAATCCTTATACTTCAGTAATGAACATTGTCTCCAAGCAAAAAAAAAATTAACAATCATTTGAGAAGGGGCCAATGGACTGCTAAGTTAGAAACAACAGCCTAGTGTAACGGGATTTCCATTGAATAAAAAATTAGGTTAGAAGATTGATAACTGATATTCAAACCAAACAATCTATAATCATAAACAAGTACCAAAAGCACAAGATGTGATACTCATTTTCAGAAACAACACCAAAAAAATAATAAATCAAGGAGGAAGCATGGATTTCAAGGTTAACATGAAAGGTCGAGTGTATTGAAATTTTAATCATGTAATCATATAAGTTATATGATGGAAAAATAATACACGACCACCGCTCAACATTGTTTAACAAGGGGAAGAAGATAATACTAGTTTCGTCCATTGACTCCAAGGAATTTCACAATCATTTAAGAAGATACAACTTCCCTTATATGCTAGTAATGACAAGTGAGAGTAAAAGAGAGTTTCTGACATACAAGTTAATATTTTAATCATCAAACCAATTTTTCCACACTAGGGGATATCCAAACCTTCTCTATAAGTCTATAGTTTTTGTTTTAAAATAATGTGGATCACTACTATTCCATCACAAGTCCTTTTAAAGTGTCCCTCGATGACATATTAAAACCATTCAAAAAGTAAAATTGCATTTATAAGTATCACCAAGAGCCATTAAATTAACATCAACTTCAAATCTTAGTCAACAATGCATCTATATATAAATACCCCCAATTATCCCTACTGCTCTTAATCGATCTATCATAAGTCAACAAGATATCAATGCACATATGTCATCCAAACGTCAATTAAAATCAACGAGATGCAAAAGTATAAAAAAATGCCACCAAGAGTCATCATGAGTAGAAAAAATGCAAAGGTAGTTCTGACAATAAAGGAATACTATCCATAACACACACATCAAACTACAAATCTCGGTGATGAAAACCTTTGTTACGGTTTAAGTTTCATAAGGGAGGTTCAAAGTGCCCCTCAGGGAAGAACTTAAACATCTAGACCTACACCAATGATCATCAAGCATTTGGGTAAATTTCTAGTATTCTAATCCATTCTAAAGGAATAACCTAGGTGAAAAATGACTAAGAAAACTGGTACCTTAGCCACGATACCCCCCTTCATACATAATAGCAACAAAAACAGTCAACCACACGTAATTTTTTGTATACCTATGGGAATGATTAGATAACGAAGGAGCCACCTACCTAACCCAAGAAAGGAGAACAAGGAGGTCAACCAGACCTCAACAACAACACCTCACCGTGGGTTGCATAACAATAAAGGAAAATAACTAACATTACGAAATTTGTCGCCATAACTCAAAAGGATGACTAAGTGTCCATAAAACTATAGTCAACCCGGATTGGGTTCAACCAAGTGGTTGTTTGCTAAAGTAAGGTTTTCATGACCCAAGTAATCTATGGTCAACATACCTAGAAGTGGGAAGGTAAAACTATACCGGATTTGGTTCCACTAATCCAATAGATTTTAGTAGCAGGGAAGGGGTAAAAGGGTTATAAACCTTTAAAAATCAAAACATCTTGCATACCTGGAAGAGACATCCTTTGATAGAGTCATTACTTGAGTACCCAAATCTAGAGTCACGGAAACATGAACAACTCAATTATCTAGAAGGAAAATCTAATCTATAGATAATAATCTCATATGAAGAGAGAGGAGTTTAAAGTACAACAGGTTTGTTTTTGCAACAGAAAACTCTAGAAATAAACAACATGACAAACTCGTTACTTAAACCCATAAATGCAACTAATAATGTTAGAAGGTCAATCATTCAAGAATGAATACACAATAGCCAGAGAAGAGGAATACATCTTTTCTGTTCACTTTAACACTGATAACTAGTATAGATTAAAACAAGAAAAAAAAATCAAGAGGAAAGGAGATCTGTCCCGGCAAGGCATACAAACCCCACATCAAAAGTGGTAGAGACAAGCCAATTTTAGGGAAGGGAAGGTTCTATTTCATGATATTTTTAAATATTAGCAATTATAGCAATGGTAGAATTATCTTGCCTGATCTCCAGCTCCTACCAGTCATATGGACACCACATGGACCAGCAGTAACAACCTTCAAGCTGAATCTTTGTCCACAACATGATGGGTGTTGAGACCTCCATATACTCCCACATTGGAAAAGGCAGGGAACTCCCAAAACCATGAGTGCATCTGAGTGAAGGAATGAGGTCCCAAGGACTTCCATGATAGCAGTGAATACATAAAAAGAGTTTAATGGAAAGGCCCCAAGAACTTGTGAGCGAGAGGGGGAAAAAATCCAGATCCCACAACCTTACCAACGTATTCTTAGCCTGCATCAGAAGGGGCGATTAGAAACAGGACCAGGACATCCATCCGAGCACAAAGGAAATTGTATTTTTTGTTAGAGGTGGAATCATGACATTCAAAACCAAAGTATGCAAGGAGTGGAAGCATCCACGAGGTAGGAAAGATTGTTGAAAAAATTCCTTAAAGAGATGGGGTCTTCAAGGAAATGCCATGATTATAGGATAAGCACAAAAGGATCTGCTACACACATCCTTGCTTCCCATAAGCAGCCAACAGGTGTCAGCTATGCTAATCTCACCTTTTCTAGCCTATGTGCAAACAATCCCATCCTTGGTGTAGAGAACCACCAACAGAACCAGGAAGAAAAAAAAGAGAAACAACAAATAGGTTTTCAACGTGGTAGGAGAGGAGACTTGGGTAGATGTTTTAGCAACAAGTGCGCAAGAAGGAATGTATGTAAAACATGGGAGCACAACAAAGATTGTGAAAATTATAAAAGCTTCTTGGAAGTCCCAGTGCCAAAAAGAAAACACAGACCAGAAAAAAATTCTTCCACCTCACATGGCAAGAAACCAAAACAAGGAGTATACGGGTCAATAAAGAAGGGGGAAAAAAACCAGCGCAGACCATAACGAACAACAAGGAAAAGTATGCAGCCAACAAGTTTCCAACAATAATATAAAAAAAATGCAGGAGGCACCTAACCCCACTCCCATTTTTCCAATTCAAAAAACACATTTTATCAGGTAAGGGGTCAAATCAGTGCTAGCAAGAATTAAATTTAGTTGGTGAGTCCATGTGCTTGAGACAGTCACTACCAGGGAGGATGAGGGAGCTGGGGGCTTCCATAAATTGTTAAATATTTTCATTCCTTCACAAAAAAAATAAAATAAAACAATCCCATTTAATTTGGTGCCACAAGAAAGGGCATAAAAATTTTTTCACTTACATTTCTCACTACACAACACCATAAGGGCTCTAAATATAAAAAATCGACAATGCATACGACACTTACATAAGTCATCAACTCACATAGGACACATGACAACACCATATATATGTCGATGGCATAATTTCTCCAATGAACGAACGCTAGCAATGACCCAACAACAAGAAAAGGGACCCAAGGATTGGCAAGCTCACAAACATCATTACCGTGATTACATCTTAATTATGATTTAGCATTCCAAGAATATTATTATGGGAAAGATAATTTGTCCTTTTTCCGCCTACAAGTTCTTAAATTCATTTCATATTCAACTTGTTGTTCAACCATTTAAGTTTGCTCTTTATCCCTTATGACAGTTTCCATAACTTACATAATTAAATTCCATATTTACAATTACATACAAAGTTCCTAATTATCTTGTTATTATGTTAAAGGTTTGTTTCTCTCAAATATGTTTAGTTGATGTTTAATTTTACCCTTATTATGCAAGGGGACCAACCAGAAGTTATCGAGGGAAAAAAAATACACATCAAAGGAGGTGAAGCTTCAAGTTTCCCTTTCCTATAAACTTCATTCCATTAGAAGCACAATTGTTGTCGTACTATGGTTGATTTGGTTCCCAATTTAGTTTGATTCAATTAAGCATTTACATGACATAATTTTATTTTATTTTATTTTTAGTGGACTCTATACTAGCTCAAATGCTTAGTACCACCAAGAACAATTTGTAATCCATTGTTAACAAAAAGTCAAAGCTTAAATCTACCATAAGGACTTCGAGAGAAAATTTGTTCCTAAACTACTATCATATAAACTCTTGTTTCTCATTTCATTTACACTATTTCTTAGGTCTCTCTTTTTTTGTGTTACTTTATAACATAAAGAGTTACAAAAGTAATTGTTTATCATTTTCAAGAAGTATATGATTGGAAGTATTGTAACTACACACAAACCCCCCCCCCCCCCAAGTTAACCTCCTAATCAATTGAGGTTTAGATTAATTCCAATTTCACCTAAGGATCTACACCTCAACTATATATGAGTTTAAGGAAAGATGACATATTTATACTAAACCACTTGTTGAAATTTCTTACACCCAGTGCAAGAAAGGTAAACTCAAAACTTTATAGCTCTAAATGATAAACAGTGCAAGAAAGGTACCATAAAAGAATGAATATCTCTAGATGATAAACAATGAAGCCAAGTTCAAGTGTTCAAGTGGATCTGAGATATTTCACTAAGTCAATAGTTAATGGAAACATTTTTTCTTAATCTTGAATGATTGAAATATGTGTACTGGGTGGCAAGAAATCACAGAAGGGAGCTAATTATCAGTGCCTCAAAACAACCAAATACAAGATCAACTAATCGGCATTGGTAATTACAAAAAATGCAAAGGTTGAATAATAATATAGTTTCCATGCTTGAAATATCAAAAATGGTGGCTAACATTCTCAACCATCCCACTCAGAAGAACTCATAAAGGAGCTACAGATGCTCGAATACTTAGAAATAGATGAAAGAAACCCAGAAATCACAAATGTCAAATCGACCCCAAGAATAGAAAACACAGATTTCACCATTTTATACAATGGTCACCATAGCAAAGATCAGCCTGGATAAAGCTTAGCATGAAGGAAAACTTATTTTTCAGGGAAACCCACAATTCAAAACAAAACATGCAAATGGGTATTGAAATCAAAGCAAGTAATGATATACCCACATCAGAAAACATGCAGATCTAAAGAAACAATGACTAGTCCATAGATTATAACCCTTGTTCGAGCTATAAAAGGGTGGAAATTTATTGAGATACCTTTGACATGACACAATAGTGATAGAAGTTTAAATAATATTTTAGTGCACAATTGAGATTCCTTCGCTCAAAATTTTCTTGAAAAGGACCTCTTAACCTATCTTCAAAACCCTCCAGGCCAAGCCACGACAGAGTAATATGCCATGTAGAAGTGGATAACCAGACAAAGATAAATTCCTTAACGATATTCATAGAAAAAAATAATGGCAACTACCCCATGTAAAAATCCATGGCTAATTACAACATTCGACACCCATTTATCCTCAAGAACAAGAATTTAAAAAATAATCAGATTAATGACTACCCACAGTTGGTAAATCAAAGAAACAAGAATTTTGAAAATTCATCAATGGCGGCATGGTACCAAAATCAACAGAGCAAAAGCCATATAATGAAGGTATCCAAAGTTGCAGTATAGAGAAATAGAGGTTCCATATTAACCTTTGACGACCGAAAAGCTCATATTCATCCAAAAAAAAAATTGAGTTTGGAAGCTTCATGAATGGCGGCCATAACAATTTCCATAGAGTTTTCTTAGCCTCGAGTGGAGCTCAAAGCGAAATGAAAGAAATGGTTAGGGTTTTTGACTTTTTTTCCTTAACTCATTAGGATTAATTTAATCAACCATGGTTATCAAGTAATGCACGTGGAGAGCACTCAATGAAACCCTAATCCATCAAGGTTAAGATTTTCCACCGACATACCGAGGGTTGAGTCATAATGAGAGTGGGGAGGGCGAAACCCATGTTTTAAAACATAATCATTGCAATTTTTGACTTTTAAAAGGTTTTGAACTATAATCCAACTCCAAATAATGCAAAGTGCCATCATACATGTCTATCACTGAAAAGGTGAATTTTGAAATATGCAAAGGCCGACAAGGATATACATGCATGTATTTATCAAAAGGGGGGTAGGAACTATAGTATGGCATGTATATTACCCAAAGGTGGCAGACCTTATATTTGCTAAAGTCCACAGGGTGGTCAAACCAAATGGAGAGAACAGTGATTAAATGCAAGGGTGGGCCTGCATACTGCAAGGAGAAAAGGAAACATGTACACATAGAGGTGGTCCCCCATCAAATGAGTGTGTGGATGGATATTTTTGCAAAATATTGCAAGTATTGAAATTGTTTTACTCACAAATAGGAAATTGATTTTTGCATGCTTCACAAGAGGTCAAAACAGAGAAGGAGACAAAGTTGCATGCTCATGAAGGAGACTTTCCCTTAGTAAGTAAGCTTATTATTAGCAAATTATTCACCCTTCTTTTCTTAAAAATACAATAGTCAACTTTAGTTTGACTGTAATGTAATTAAGGCTATTAATGCCTATTTGTAATTGCATGTTTCTATTTTTATTCCTTTATCTATTATTAAATAAAGGACTAAAAATAGAATGCATGGGTGAGTACAAGCCTTAGGTTATTTTAAGGAAGGGTGGGTGAATTAATTTTGCTATATATTATGTACCTTGCAAAGCACGAGAGAGGAATTTTTTGATATAGGAGTACTAAAGAAATTTTTGCCAGGTTTTACCGTCTGAGTGTAAAGTATTTTCTGCCTTCCCAATTACTTGCAATCTTGTGTATGTTTATGTTAGTCTTGTGAATGCAAATTCCCTGACCAATCATCTTTCCCCTACTGCAATATCAGTATATTCTGCTTTAATTTTAATGTGCATGTTATCTTATTAATGTTGTTGTGACATTTTCCCTTAGTACCACTAAGTGTTTGCCCTTAAACATTCTGTAGAAATTGTTGGCTCGTGCATCAAGAATCCTTCCCATATCAATTGTGTATATACTCAGTCAAATCCCCTATATAAATTTGGTGTATCACCTTAGTTTTCAATTATTTTTACAGCCATTTTTTTCCCTAAACCCCATAAATCAGTTTTGGATACATTAATAAGGAACTGGCCTTGATACCGAAGACTCACCTCAAAATAGTTATACCCACAAACCTGAGGTGTTTCCATTGTATCTATGAAAGAGAGATCAAATTTCACAAGCTTAGAAAACCTGCAACCATCTCTGTATAGGGTGCACTTTCAAGAGATAACACCACCTTCAAGAAATACCAAGGTGTTATGTTGATAGTAACCAAGGTAACACATTTAGCTGAGAGGAATTAAAGAGTTCATTAACAAGAGTTTAAGTCATAGAACAAATATTTCACTCTCTCCCTTTGTGTTGCCTAGGGTCTCACAAGGAATTTATTTGATGACGAGAAAATTCCTCGATCTAACATCGTAAGACTTGGAAGATGACTAGAATACTAAGGAGATGATAGGTCTAGTTACTCCATAGATGGTAAGGTTACATCACATAGTCGTTGCTTTGAACAAGGACTCTTAAGGTGACTTCCAAGGAGGTATTCACCACTCAACATGTGTAGGTTTTGAAGGGAAGGTATTATCCTTACCCCACGCATGGTTACCAAACCTAGAAGAACACCACATACTCCGGATAAAGTTGGACCATGTCGTTCCTAAAAGATGGTTTCACAATAATTTCACTAAACATACAAACTATGAAACTAAAATCAAACTAGGGTTCTTATTTACCTAAACTAGGAGGTGTCATTGAGTACAAGGTTTAAGTTTATTATATGGTTTCAATTTCTTCTATGCTACGAAGGATCACATACATGAAGATAAGTTATGCAAATATCTTATACTAGGGTTGAGTGTTTCAATTAAATCTCTTTATTACATTTACAAGGTAATAATACAACACTAATTAATTAATCATTTATTGAACAGTGAAAAAGCACTACGATATATTAACTTCAAATTCATTTACTATATATATATATATATATATATATATATATATATATATATATATATATATATATCAAACCCTTTTACCACACGCAACTATGAATCGAATTGAACGTGTGATTAAATGCACATTTCCTAAGATATTCCTAAAACTAGCATCCCATACATATTAGCAAATTTCAAATATAAAATATTTGTAGCATGAGACTACATTATACATATATTCACTTTACAATGACCTATAAAAATTACAATAATAAATAATGAATTACACATCGCCTTTTCACCATCTTTCTTGCATCCTGCAAAACCATGTGAGCATGAAATCAATGATGAATTGATGGCATTGATTCCACCCTAATTTAACATAATTAATGTCTTTAGTTTCCCATTTACATATAATAATAATTATAATTTGCGTCCGAAAGAAAAGGTTTAGAAACATGTATTCATTTCATTTCATTTCACTTCATTTCATACCCAAGGAGAGAGGAAGAGAAAGGAAGAGAGAGAAACACCATTTTGTCAAAAGTTCTATTTCACACAACAAGTTACACTATAGAGTTATCAAATAGTTATTTGCATGTGTCTAAAGTTTCCACAGTGGTTTGGCAACCCAAAAGGTGTCATACAACTTTATTTTTTACATTCTCCTGCTAGCTACAAAAACATTCAAATCAGGCTCGAAGGCTAAGAAACCACTTTCAAACATTGTCTTTCAATGAGAAAACACACCACGGTTAAATTTCTACGTGTCCACTTATATACCAAGAATTCAAAGGAGCTGACAGAATTTGGAACTAGCAAATGGTTTACCATTGGTGGCTAGTTTTTTGGGGCCATTGGTCATAATTGGCCTTGTTGTAAATGATCAAAAGTTAGCTCGAGGGATCTGAAAAAAAACGCCCAAAACTAATGTTTGATGGATGAACGTGCCACAATAAATTTCTTATGAGTTCCACCGTTTATGGAGAATTCATTAGAGTCGTCAGAATTGAAAACTAGAACATGGTTTTCAAACGACGACATGATTTATGAATCCACTAGTTCTAATTGGTCTAGTTTAACCTAGTTAAACTACGACTAGAGGCCTATAAAATTGCTTTGCCAAATTATAAAAAAAAATGTTTTTACCTAAACTGAATGTTTCATGCAATTTTCTAGTAAAAGCACTATGAAGACGGATAATGATTTGTCTATCCAAGTTTCAAATGGCGGTTCAAAATGAAAGCCAACTTTATAGATTTAGTAGCTTCATACCACTGCAAAACAGTGTAACAGGACTCCTATAAGGGCATCAAAAAAGTCACAAATGTTCATTTAGGGTTGATCCAAATATTTAAGTAACACATCACATAAAAAGCTACATGAAGGAAGCTTAACCTCCACTTTTTGGAGTTACGAAGGTTACTTTGTGAGTCTCCGGAAGTTACAATTTATCTATTTAAACCAGGACATGGTCCACATATTTACCAAAAATTCAAATTCAACTTATCAATAAAAAAATATTTTAGTGATCTAGTTTGGTCTAAGATTTTTCTAAATCACCTCAAAATGAGGATTGAATTTCATGCTTTACTACAAAATGGTTATTTTGATTGTGTGAGTAATGATACAACATTTTATTGTTTTGCAACAAGTTAATATAAAACAATTAAATCTATGATAATCCTAAGATTTTATAATTATATTTCGTTGCAAAAGAAAAACTAAAGTACGAAACTTAAGAAAGATCAGGAGAGATGAACCATGATTGGAAATACTAGCACCCGTAGTGTATGACGGGTTCATCCACATTCTAGAAGGTGTTGAATGAATTTTAGCATTTCGTCAAACAAATTGCGTGCATTTAGAAAATCCTCCATTAGAATTTTGTACACATTTATCCCCTTAACAAACATTTCTACCATGTTATAGACAACTACTACAACTAATAAACCCACTTTCTGTTATGATTTGATGGGTACATACCCATTTCAAAGTTATCCTCTTGATAAAAACTAGGAAATGCTGCTATAGATTTAGGATCTTTGTTTTGCGCTTGCCACTACCCTTTGCATCAAGTTCTCGAATCATTTTAACACATCCATACACTCTTATCTACATACCATGCACTATTTCTTCACTCAATCCTATATTTACCAGTTGGGTTACTTTTTAGTCAGAGAGATACCTGTGTCTGCATATAGAATTGGCGTGTTTCAGGCATACGATTTGACCATTTGTAAATGGAAGTTATTCTTCTTCCTTTGGACAACCTTTTTTATGTTAATGTCACAAGATAGGAGATCTCTAATTGTATAAAACTTTTACATGTCTATGCCAAACATTAAAAAAAAAAAACTTCTATACATTATTTTCAATGGAGCATGAAACAAGTCCCTTATCAGTAAATTTATAAATATTTTCAGTCAACTTAAAAATTATAAATTCTCATATAATGAGTAATTTTTCACAAATATTCACTATAAATGTCACCTTCCTAGGAGTAACATTGCTCACAGAAGGAACTCATACTGAACATACCACGCAATCATTAAATTCCATTTTGACCCAGGTTGGGAAGTTGCTGGCAAAAGTTGTAGAAATATAGATCTGCACCTAACCGTCATATTTTCTTGAGAGATTATAATACTTTTCAACAAACTATATCCTATAGTAGTTGTATTCCACAAGCCCACATTTAATGCATTTAGTCGAATAGTTCACATGCCAAGCGCATTCTTCCACGTTTTGCATTCCCATGAACCAGGGATCTTGGATTAACTATACCAGACAAGTAAAAATTGCTTTGATGGGTGTCCATACTCTATTCAATAGCTCATGTTTTGGTATAGACATGGAGTATGCGGAAAACAAGAGGAAGAATTTACACCTACGACTGAAATTGCTTGCAACTCTCAACACCTTTTCCTACTACTCCAGTCGGCAATCCTCCACCAATGTACTCACGCAGCCAGACTTCCTATTTTTGGTGTTTCCAACCCACTTCTCGTGAGACAAAGTATGGCATAATTAAAATAATAAAAGGGGAGCAGGTGGCCAACAACCCCATGCACACACTAGACATTAAAAGTAATAATAATAATAAAGGAATCCAAATCAAGGAAGACAAAACAAGTGCGCCCAACAAAGAATAATAATAAGTGTTGATGGTTGGAGGTGAATAAATCAAAATTAAATTTAGAAGTCCCCACAACGATCGGTGCCACTCAAAGACCCATCTTTTCCCTCTCACGTGCCCCAAACATTATCATCATTTTTTTTTAAATTTTGGACATGATTCTGGTCAGCACTACAGTATATAAGCATAATAAAAGTAGACAATATTATTTATATAAAACTATTTCCATTTTTATAAAGAAATTTAATTTAGAAATATTTTTAGTTTCTATTTAAATAAAAAATGGTTATCTAAGGATACATAAAATCAATCATACTATTTTATTTGTTGGACTCCGAGCCAACAATTTGTTTTCATGCATACATGAATCACCCTCCAAATATGGAATCTGTTACACTTATTGAAGCTTTCAAATCCTGGTGTTACAACAAGCTGTGAGATGGTGTCAAATCTTCGAGCCCCCTCCATTGAAAATTGAATGGGATATTTTATCCCAACTAGATCCTACTAATTACACGTGCCTTGATAAATTCTATATGTTAGATCTTCAAGACTTCTACTTGCATCACAATTGGGTCCATAATAATTTTCCTCTTTCCTTGCATGAAACTAGCCTGTATTTCATTGGTATGTGTAATCCCGCTACAACTATCCCTTTCAAAATGTCTAATTCCACATCCAGCACTACACCTTGCTCTACAGAACAATGGTAGGCTTTTGCTACAATTCCTAATCATTACAAGCAAGGAATGATTTCCACCCTTTTGAAATTGATTATCCTAGGTATTACATATACATGTAAATCTTACCTCATAAACAATATCCACTTTTCATTGTCCCCAGCATACACTGAACAATCATCTCCCCTCTTGGTTGTTACACCCATAGGAGTTTATGCATTCAACATTTCTGCATCAACTATACATGCCACATTACACATTCCAGTATATGAAATCAAAAGGCTCAAAATCCTGTCACTTTCCTCTCTTCAAAAATCCCTACAACATGTTCATTACATTCTCATTGATGAGATGAGATTCATAGGTCCCATACTCCATGCCAAAATTGAATTCTGTCTTGGTGAGGCCTTCCCTCACTTAAAATCTTCTGCTTCACTCTTGGAACAAACCTAAGGTTTAGCTTCAAACAATGTATCACACTTACTACAATCTTCAGGAAACAAGGTTCAGATGATGCCCAAGTTTATTTTCGATAGCTATTACTGAATATCAGAGATGGAATCTCGCAGGTCGATGACTAGAAAACAATTATACAACAAATAGACTCCTAGATAACTGGCATTGACATTGAACCTTTCCTTCTAGCTTTGCATTTATTTGCAAGAAACGATCTTGTCGATCAACACAATCCAAGCATGTTGAAACCCCTTAACATTCTAATAGCACGCTCCACTGATGAGCTCACTAGACTCAACAGTTCAGAAGAACATGATGAAGAACAACTAGAACATATAATTCTCCTGTGTAAGCAACAAAAGGTTATGCTCACCAAAAATTTATGGGTTGAAGTTGGACTTGTGAACTACTCCATTAGTGTTGTTATTGACATCATCTACGCCCCTTCTTCATCTCCTCCATATATTCTACTTTTGTTTGTCATCGAATTTGAAAAATATAATGGCCCTCCCTAAAATCCAAAAATCCCCACCCATGTTCCCATACCCCCAATCTATAGAGGGAACCATAAACAACTTCCTTTAAAAATGGCCTAAGCACTTACAATCCATAGGTCCGAAGGGCTTACTATACCTAAGGAAACTATGTATAGAGACAATTTAGAACGACCTTGCATTACATTCACTGAAATGTACATAGTCCCCTCCCTAAAATATGTATGCATTTCACCCCCTTCTATTTTGAACGCGACTCTAGAATGTCCCTATCATGTCACCTCCCAAAAGAAGGGATGAAGAATCCCAATTAAGAAGTCTTCAGTTCCCTGCTCTGTAATATTAGGTTACCTAGTCCTTTTTCCCCTCCTTCTGTGAGCATATACATTCATGATGTCATTCCTCATTTACTTCCTCTTGTATTTGTATTTTTTCCATACTTCATAAATATATACACTAACTTTCAACATTGCTCTTTTCTCACTTCATTATTTCTCTCCCAACTTAATTTCAAAAAAATATGGTGCTTCCCCTTGAATCCCATTCAACGTCTATGCCCAAACATCCCTGTGCATTATGGTCAGATATAACTAAGTGGTAATTTTTAAAATACCCTCAAAGTAAATCATAGAAGTGTTTGTACTCATCAACAAATGAAACTGTATGGAGCCTCAGTATTAAACTTTCACTTCATCAAGGACAATAGAAAAGCATTGACCCATGAAACATGTATGATTCATACATCTTATTTGAGTCTCAAACATGTAACCTTTTCAAATTTCTCTATTTCTTAGTTTTTCCTCTTCATACACATATTGAACTGCTGTGAATAATAATTATAAGATACACACAAAAAATGGAACTCAAAGTCCTCCCCTTCCATCAAACCCCTTCTTGATCACCCCTCATCCTTTCCCTCTATTTCACTACCTCATTTTTTCATTCTTCACTCAATCCCCTTTAGCATTTCCATCATACACTTCATGTACAATTGCTAGTTTTAGATTATTATCATATCATAATTTTTAATAAACTCATTTCATTCATGGTATATTTTCTATAGCTAGTGATAAATGTGTCAATCTAGATACACTAATGTGTGAGGCTTGAAAAAAAATATTTGCAGCAAAAAATGGCTCCAAAATCCACAATCTAAAAAAGATAATATGGTTTTTGATTGACATTCAAAAGAAGGAATTCTTCTAAGTGATGGTCAAATAGATGTCAAATTTAAGATTGCATTTAAATTGAAAACTATCACGATATTACATCCCACCTCCACCCTAGGATCTTGTTATATATATATATATATATATATATATATATATATATATATATATATATATATATATATATATATATATATATATCCCCCTGGGTAAATATAGACAACAACAGAATATAGAAATCAAGGGAAATCGAAAAACCTTCATTTTCAAGTTTTGAGGGTGCATTGCATGCCTCTACTCCCGCCAAGGTCATTTCGGGTTTTCATGCATGCAAAACAAGTTTGGAATTCCGAATCCTTCATTTCGGGTTGTAGAGGTTGTCAAACAGGTCCATAGTCCCAAAATCCTTCATTTCAAGTTTTGAAAGATGCATTGCATGGTTGAAAACTCGACACAAAGGAAGATTTCGTGCATGGTCGAAAACCCAACACAAAGGAAATATGTTCTGCAGGTCCAAAATCCCGACACAAAGGATTTCGGGTTTCAGGTTTCAGGAAACATGACACATGAAGCATGCAGATCGCAAGGCATGTCCCGATGCTTGAGAGTTCCACAAACCTGAAACACTACCTAGGAAAATCAGGTTTTAAAGTCAGGGAAACAAGTTAGGAAAGCATGAGGTGAAAACACATGTCGAGCCACCCTCGAAACCTAATGTAAATGCAAAGGAGAACCCTGAACCCGATAGGAAGTAGACCCTGACATTTGAAATATTCAGATGGCCATAAATTTTCATAGGGAGCTCAGATTCATGCATGGTTGGACTTTTCGAAAAGCTTACAGGGTTGTTAGGGTTCTTACCTACCGCCATAATGAGATGAATTAAATGCAGTCTGGAAGTGGTTGGGGTAGATTTTGAATTCCTCTCTTCTCCCTCTCTTTTTCTTCCTATAAATTTTAAGGAGGGGCTTCTTTCTAAAGGTTGGACATTCTTGCTTTTCCCGTCCCTTCTTCTCTTTGGTAGGTGAATTTGTGGAGTTCCAAACCTCCCATTCAAACTATAATACATGTTTATACCTCTTGGCCATTGTAATGGACCGTATCAATCTTTGGAGCAATAAAAACTAAGTCTATGGATGATTTCAACCCTATCTTGTATTCAATGCATTCAAATGATCTCTTATTGCAGCCTTGGTTACCTGTACATGTTTATTGTAGTGCATTTTTATGGTTTGTGTTTATTGTTAAAAAATTTGTTCATCATTCCTTTGGTGCATCACCTTGGCTAGCTTAGGTTTATTTTCTTGCATCTTCTCAACCCTGTATCCTTAGAAAGTTAGATTAGGTTTTTTAGTGAACCTTCTGTAAATTATTTGTGTGCACCTGAATAGAGGAGTAGGAACCAACCTTCATCCGGAGAGCTTTTCTGATTCACAAGGTCCCACACTTAGGAAAAGCTCTGTGTTATGTAATCTCACTGAGAGTCTCAACCCATTGAGTTACAAACATGCAGGGGTGTTGTGATTCGCCATCAATAGTTTTGGCACGCCTGGTGGGACCAAGAGGTTATTCCACAAGTTTTGAAGGAATTTTCAAGAAATTTGGACTTAGAAATTGTAAGTTTTACAATTTCAGATTTTGCACCTTCCAAGATGAACTCCGAAATTGATTTTCAAGGGCTTAACTTGCTCAAAACAAGTAAAAATTTCACCAGTTGGTAGATCTAGGGGTAATCTTCAAAAGGGTAGCCTTAGATTTTTGAGATTTTGACTTTCAAAATTTCATAGTTTTTAGTGTTTCAGGTTTTCAAGGTCGGAGAACATTAAAGAAGACCCAACTCCTTCATTTCAGGTTTTCGGGGATGCATTGCATGGTCCTATTCCCGACAATAGTCATTTTAGGTTTTTCAGGGTGTTGAACATGTCCCAAGTTCTTACACAATGTATTTTGAGTTTTCCTAGGTGTCGAGCATGTCCCAAGTTCTGACACATGGCAATTCGGGTTTTGTAAGTTGCATTTCATGACCTAAGTTCTACCTGTACCTTTCAGGGATTAGCAGCTACACAATAAGACCTGAATTCCAAATTGAAGACTGTATCCTTCGGGTCCTTCAAAGTTTTAATTTCTTTTTTTAATATTGTCAAATTTGGTGTGTAACTTGGCAAAATCTAGCCTTTTTGAGGCTCGTTCGCCAACACATCTGGCAACTCTGAAGGGATAGAATTCAATGATTTAGTAGCACAAGTTTCCCAAGTACATGAGAATAATTCTACCCAGGTCTAATACTTGAGAAGAGGGATGTTGCAGTCAAGTTGTTGGCTTCATCTTTCAAAGGTAAGGCCTTACAATGGTTTAGGATCCTAATAGTAGGGTCTATTATGAATTGGAACCAGCTTTGTTCAGCCCTTTGCAACCAATTTGGGGAGAGGGAAGACAATTTGTCTTTACTAGAACAACTGACAATAATCAAAAGGGCTCCTAACAAGAAAATGACAGATTTCAACTTCAGATTCCAACGGACATGGGGCATGATTCCAATAGTTGTTAGACCAACCACTGAAGGAGCATTCCTTTATTTTGTAAAGGCTATAAATTCAGACATAGCCATGATGATCCAATCAATGGGAGGAACAATGTTGCCAGGGACCTACGACATAGCTATCAGAGTAAAGAACTGTTTGATCCAAGCTGGTAAGTTTGCACCAAGGCCACTAATGCCTCTTTATCTGGATATGGAAAATCCTATGACCATTCAAACACTAGAATTGAATCACATTCCAATCCCTAGAAATCAAAGCAATAATGAGGCATCAACTTCCTCAAATACTTCAAAGGAATTGTAGGAGGTTATGAAACAACTACACAAACCTTGGAAATGAGTTAGTGTCTATCAAAAGATAGCAAGCTCAAAGTTCTAGACCGTATTAGCCTCAATCATAGTACCAAGCTAGGCCCTCATAACAACAAAATAGACCACCACCTTAGGCTGCAAACCAAAACCAAAACCAAGGACAACCTCAAGCTGTAAGGCCATTTCGACCGTATGATCCAAATGCAACGACATCCTCAAGAGCCTTGGTTCTAACACAAAACAACATGGCACAGGAGTACGACTGGTGTTACCCCTATAATTTACCTTATAATCAATCAACATGTTTCAATGGTGCACTAAATCAGGCCTTGATGGTGTAAACCATTAGTGTGTCTCAAGAACCAAGCCAAGAAGGGAATCAATAGCAAGAAACACAACAAGAAGGACCTCCAACAGAAACCACATTGGCCAATTGGCAAATGGAGGACTTTTTTGGAGTTAACCAACAACCTTTTCAAGGCGTGCCTGCCAACACATGGTCAAAGAAGAGAAGCATAGAAGAGGGAAAACTGTCTGATCTAGTTGTTTCTCAACCCACTCCTACACAACAAAGGGTTAGTAGACCAAATGCAACTCCAAATTTGCAAAGTCAGCCTAAGGTAACCATTGTGGCAACACATGTGCTTTTTCAAGCTCCAGAAAAGGTTACACCAAGTAAGGGGTAGTAAAAGGACAATTCATCCCCTTTCAAAATCATCAATCAAATGAAGAAGACACATGTGAACATTTCCATGTGGGAATCACTAGCAATCCCAGGACAGTGAGATTTATTGCAAGCTGCAATGGCTAACTAGTCTACCTCGAATGTATCTAACCAAGGACATGAGAAAGTTCTCACTAATATAGTGCAACATGATGGAGGCCATATGAGAAAAAATTTAAAGCCTCCACCATTCTATGTGTCATTGATTGTTGGGAACCAATTAGTACACAACTGCATGATAGATTCATGGGCAAGTAGTTCAGTGATGCCAAAGCAAATAGTGGATCAACTAGGTCTGAAGTATGAGCTAGTTCTGAAAGGAGTAGTACAGCTAGATGGAACAGTAGTAGGAATAGTTGGGGTCATTAAAGGGTTAAGCCTAACACTACATGCTTGTCCTAATGTCACAGTTTTGCAGGATGTGTCTATAATTGACCTTCCACCACTCTTTGTGTTGTGTCTATCAAGAGACTTCACTGCAAAAATTAGTGGATATCTATCTACAGATTGGTCACACATGATATTCAGGATGAGTTATGGGGCCAAAGCAACAATTAGGTTAGAAAAAATTTCCAATTTCCATATCGAGCCTCATGTTCCAAGTCCTATCAATGCAAATTGCTCAACTTTGATCAGGAGGTGTGTTCAAATGATCTAGAAATAGGTACTAAGGTTGAGGGAATTCTCGATTTGACTTTGGATGAATGGGAGAACAAAATTCATGGATTTGACCCATACAAGGAAATTGAAGAATCTGAATTGGGCATGTATTGTGTACATGAAGAAAATTCACCCATTCCTGACATCATTAAGCAATAACAAGAGGATGATAATGAAGTTTGGCAAATATTTTTTGATGGTTCGAGAAGCAAAAAAAATGCTAGAGGAGGTGCAATGTTGATTTCACCAAAACACATTGAATATTATTCAAATTTTTGTTTCTAATTTGCTTGTTCAAACAACACAGCTCAATATGAGGCCGTGAGTCATGGACTTCATTATGCCAGGAAAAAGGGCATAAAGAACTTGCAGGTGTTCAGAGATAGTGAGCTAATCATCAATCAAGTCAAGGGAAAACATGCTACAAAGAATGACCTGCTCAAGAGCTATAAGAACAGGGTATGGGACCTCATTGAGGATTTTGAAGATTTCAACATTGTGTCCATACCCAGGAAGAAAAATGAAGCCATAGATAGGCTAGCAACAGTTGGAGCAACGTTTAATGTGGTTGAAAAGATTAAAAGGGATAAAACACAACCAAAAATCCATGTGATTGTGAGGTCAGTGGTGCCAGACAATAACACAAGCTGGCAGGTTAATGAGAACGATCAACAGATCACCAATTTGCAAGAAGAGACTGAATTCTCGGCTAGGAATCAGGACAAACTAGAGTAGCAGTACGGGGATCAACTAGTGCAGCTACGGACAAACAAGCTTCCTAAGGGTTTAGTAACATTGGATTCTATCTTCAATCCTAATGACCAGTTCCGTAAGGCAAAGGCTAACATACAGGTCAAAGGAAAAGATTCAGAGCCAATTCCAGTTAGGGAAGGAAAAACACTTCAAATTGGTAAAGTGGCCACTAGACAGGAAAAATCAGATTTCATAGAGCTTTGTCAAGAATTTCTGGATGTCTTCGCTTGGAGCTATGAAGACCTACAAGGATTCAACCCAAATTTGGCACAACATACCATAGAACTGGATCCAAACGCTAAGCTCATCAGGCATAAGCAAAGACCAGTCAACCCTCACATTGAGCCTCTAATGAAGAAAGAGCTAAACAAGCTAATAGAGGAAAGCATTATATTCTTGATCAAACACTCAAGTTGGGTTACAAAACTAGTACCAGTTAGGAAGAAGAATGGAGAAATCATGTTGTGCATGGACTTCTGAGACCTCAACAGGGCATCTCTCAAAGATCATTACCCACTTCCTTCAATGGAGCAAATATTGCAGGTAGTGTCCAGTTTAGAGAGATTCTCTCTCCTAGATGGCTACTCAGGGTATAATCAGATAATGGTGAAAGAAGATGACCAGTTCAAGATGGATTTCACCACCAAATGGGGCATCTATGCCTACAGGAAGATGCCATTTGGGATATCAAATGCTAGAGCCACTTGCCAAAAGGCAATGGATATGGCATTTAAGGGACTAATCAATGAAATAGTTTTGATATATCTTGACGACATCACTATATTCTCCAAAAATACAGTGGATTACCTATTTCATCTGAGACAAGTATTTCAGATGTGTAGAAGATTTGGAGTATCATTGAATCCTAAAAAATGCATATTTTGGGATCACAAAGGCAAACTTCTAGGCCATATTGTTTCAAAGGAGGGGTTGACGATTGACCTAGAGAGCGTTGAGGTAATTAGAGCATTTCCATTGCCAAGTCACAAGAAAGATCTTCAGAGCTTCTTAGGAAGAGTCAATTTTGTCTGTAGGTTTGTTCCAAACTTTACAGCTCTTGTAAAGCTAGTAACGTTGATGTTAAGGAAGAGCATGGCATTTAAGTGGACAGCTGAAGGAAAGGTAAGTTTTGAGGCAATAAAAGATTCTATATCTCCATCTCTAACTCTCGTCAATCTAGATTTCTCCAAGGATTTCATGTTATATGCCTTTGGTGGCGGGGACACAATTTCTGCAATCTTGGTACAACAAAACAAAGAGGGATCGGAACAACTAGTTTTTTTCTTTAGTCAAGGCTTGGAGGAATATGAAACTGGGTACTCTTTCATTGAGAAACATGTTGCATTGATCAGGAGCTTAAAGAAATTCAAGCACCTAGTCTCAAATAACAAGATCTAATTATTGGTCTCTCATGCGGGAGTCAAGGACTTCCTTCTAAACAAGGATCTGAATGAGAAATGTGCAGGATGGATCACTCATGTCATGGAATATGACATCGAAATTAGGGTCACTAAGTTGGTCCGTGGAAAGGGATTATGTGAACAACTGGCCTCAAGTCAATAAGATGAAGCAGACGATGAAAAGGAGACTATCTTGGTGCTACAGGATTGTCAAGGACAAGAAAATTATTATGTGCCTGCTCCTTGTTGGACTCAGAATACGATACAATTCCTACAAATAGGCATATGCCCTCCAAAAATGAGCAAAGAAAAGAGGAGATACTTGAGATTATAAGCCATTCCATATGTGCTTGTTAATGGTGTTTTGTTCAAGAAAGAAAGCAATGGAGTTCTATTGAGGTGCATTGAGACAGGTCAAATTGAGAGGGTGTTACGAGATTTTCATGATGGAGATTCCGGAGGACATTTTTCCCCATGGGTAACAGCTCTCAAGATAATGAAGGCAGGGTATTATTGGCCCATAGTGTTCAATGATTGTTATACATGGATAAAAAAGTGCAAAAAATGTGCACTCTTCACAGGCAAAGAAATACTAGCAGCACTTCCATTACACCCAATTTTGATTGACCAACCATTTATGTAATGGGGATTGGACTTTGTTGGGGTCATCAATCTAAACTCAAGCCAAGGCCACAAGTGGATTCTCACGGCAACATACTATTTCACCAAGTGGACTGAAGCAGTAGCACTCAAAGAAGAAAATGAGTCTAACATACTAGACTTTTATGAAGGAATAGTGACCAGGTTTGGTGTGCCGGCCACTATCATATCAGAAAATGCATTGGCATTCATAGGTTCCAAGATTATAGAATGGGCTGTCAAGAATGGAATCTACTTGAGAACCTCTTCCAACTATTACCCACAGGGTAATGGATAGGCAGAGTCCACGAACAAGAATTTGCTAAGAATCATCAGAAGGACTCTAGATGAAAACCAAAGAACATGGAATACCAAGCTAAAATCAGCATTATGGGTTGACAGGATAACGCTAAAGAGGTCTACAGGGAATTCT
Source organism: Taxus chinensis (assembly GCA_019776745.2). Taxonomy (NCBI): domain Eukaryota; kingdom Viridiplantae; phylum Streptophyta; class Pinopsida; order Cupressales; family Taxaceae; genus Taxus; species Taxus chinensis. The sequence continues at coordinate 644,713,016 of CM034153.1, read as the reverse complement.
CCCTACAAGTTGGTCTATGGGAAAGAGGCAGTATTACCTATATCATTAGAACTACCTACATTGGAGCTCATGAAGTAGTTGGAGTTGTCTGAGTTCGAACCAATGGAGGCCATGTATGCAGAGTTGATGGAATTGGAAGAAATAAGAGAACATGCAGTTCAAATGATTGAGAAAGATCAAGCCTTAATAAAAATATGGTTTGATAAGAAAGCAAGAGAAAGGACCCTCCAGGAAGGGGACCTAGTTCTGAAATGGGATGCAGATCGGGCAAAACCAGGAAGGCATTCCAAGTTTGATGCAATTTGGAGTAGCCTCTACATGGTTATGGGATGTAAAAGTAGTACTTCCTTCTAATTGTCTACATTAGATGGAGAATAACTTCCAATTCTGGTTAACGAAATCCATCTTAAACATTGCTACTAAAGATAATATTCACCCTTTTAAATAGTAGCCTAGGATTTTAATTCCTCTAAGTGTGGATGCACATTGTCTTGTTGTAGTTAGGTTTCAGTTTCCCTAAGTGCTTCGGCATAGGTTTTGTTGCTCCTAGGTTGAATTTCTATAGTTGAGTGTGCTCTCAGAGAACGAGTTGCGGTATCAAGCTCAGGATCAAATATAAGGTTGGTTTCAGGTTATTTCTTATGACTCCATGCCCACTGGATCACTAAAAGACCACTGATCTTCTACCTAGCAGGCAGGTGACCCCGTTGAGTCACCAAATTGTTATATATATATCTACCCCTCAGGTAAATATAGACAACAACAGAATATAGAAATCAAGGGAAATTGAAAACCTTCATTTTCAGGTTTTTGAGGGTGCATTGCATGTCTCTACTCACACCAAGGTCATTTCGGGTTTTCATGCATGTAAAACAAGTCTAGAATTATGAATCCTTCATTTCAGGTTTTAGAGGTTGTCAAATAGGTCCCTAGTCCTGAAATCCTTATTTTTAGGTTTTGAAAGATGCATTGCATGGTCAAAAACCCGACACAAAGGAAATATGTTGCACAGGTCCGAAAGCCTGACACAAAGGATTTCAGGTTTCGGGTTTCGGGAAACACGAGACATGAAGCATACAAATCACAAGGCATGTCTCGATGCTTGATATTTCTGCAAACCTAAAACACTACCTAGGAAAATCGGGTTTTGAAGTCAGGGAAACAAGTCAGAAAAGCATGAGGCAAAAACACATGTTGAGCCACCCTCCAAACCTGATGCAAATGCAAAGGAGAACCCCGAACCCATGTGGGCTTAGGTTTATTTTCTTGCATCTTCTCAACCCTGTCTCCTTGGCAAGTTAGATTAGGTTTTTGAGTGAACCCTCTACAAATTGTTTGTGTGCACTTGAATAGAGGAATAGGAACCGACCTTCATTCAGAGATCTTTCCCGATTTGCAAGGTCCCAAACTTTGGAAAATCTCCATGTTATGCAATCGCACTGAGAGTCTCAACCCATCGAGTTGTAGACATTCAGGGGTCTTGTGCTTCACCATTAATAGTGACACATGGAAATTTGAAAAGTCATAAGGGGCAGGGAGGTAGACCATCGGAGGCAATTCAAACTTTGCACCTCTTTGTTTCATAAAGGTTAAAATATTAAAAATGTCCCACGAGCCCAATGGGAAACAGTTAATGTTTTTCCCTGATCAACGGAAAAGGTGTAGGTTTTCGGAGGAAAATTGAAAAAAATTCCCTTTGAGGGAAAAGGAGTTAAAGGAATAAAATGACCCAGGGTTCTACTGGGACCCACATTGGGACACGTGTCAAAAGTATTTCTCAAAGGCAAAGTTGTGGGGAAAACTTGGAAAATTTTCTTTTTTCCAAAAGAGATTCAAATTGCAGAATTTCTCCGTGTTTCTTTTGGGGCCTAACTCAGAACACGTGTCAGGCCCAATTTTATAAGTGGAGGTGTGGGGAAAAATGGGAAATTTTTCCATTTTTTAAAAATGGTCAGAAAAGGTCAAAGGAAGCCCCTGAACCTGTTTTTACATCTTCCACATGGACGGCCCACATTTAAATCAAATATCAACGGCTGTTGAGTGTCTAAATCTAATTTTCTCCTCATATTTTCCATAAAACTCCTGGGAGTGTGATTCCTCATGATTTCTTGTTATTTTCTAGACGCCAAGTAGAAGAGCAAGTTAATTTTGATCTCTAGATTTTGGTGGGAGAGATCTGGAAACATCTTTTGCCATTACAATGGTCTCACTCTCAAGCTTGGTCTGGTTTTCCATTTTTCTTCTCCTGAGCACACAAGGGGTCAGATTTGATTGATATGGGGTGGAAGTGGTTGACGAATGGATGGAGGCATTTTTTTCCTAAGAAAAGAGTTGAATGTGGGAAGAAATCAAAGAGATTTTCCCTTGAGAACTTGGAGACTTTTACAAATCTGATTCTGTGAATCACAAAAGAATCATGGCAAGCACTGGTGCATTTAAATTTTTTTTCTTTTGGAAAGAAGGGGCTCTGTTGGAAATGTTATAAAGGGCACAAATTCATCGTGTAAATGGTTGGGAGTTTTTGGAAAGATCAGGATTGATTTTCTTTAGTAGAAAAATCTTGACAGAGCCCATCCATTTTCAGAAGTCATCTAGAGAAGCTTGTATATCTCTCTTTGTGTCGAATTTGATCGTGTCAAGGTGGTTACAAGTGTACAGCCATTGACAAGCTATGAGATTGTTCTGGAAACTTCCCATTGCTGATAAATTTGATCAAACTTTGAGTTATTCTGTGTCAATCTTGAGTAAAGTGTATTCATTTCATATCTGAATGCATACGAGTAGTTTTTCTTGTTTCTATTGCAATATTGTACCAAAATATAGTCTAATCACACAAGTCTCAGTCCTTGTGATAGTTTAGTGGAATCTACAATTTCATTTCTCAAAAGAGCCTTCATCTGGGAATGGGATAAATGGTTTAAAATCACTTTTCTTTCATTTTTTTGATAAATATTATATGTAAGCCTCTAGGTGTACCTCATGCATGACTTTGTTTAAATATTGGTGCTTTATTGGTTCCTCTGACTCAAGCCTTAGTGACATAATCCCACAAGTTGTGTGAAAGAGTACTGATCTAGGCCTCCATTGAAGCACATATTCTAGTTGAGGAAACAATTTAACTTTTGTGGATTTTTTTTTTATTGAATCTTTCCATTTTGCATAAGCTCTTAAGGATCTGGTGAGTCAAGTCCATCTTTTTTCCCCTCCCACCAAATTTCATTTAACAACAACCAATCCTACCCATACTACACCTATCTGTCATATGTGTACACAATTGTACAATCCTCATCACTTAAACATGCAGAAGCAAGAACGGTCTCAAATGTATCTAGTAACCTTTGCCTTGTTGTGAAAGTATCACCATGATCTGGAAGTGACAACTCATGAGAGTCAGATCTGGTGTGTTGATCATATTTTCCCCAAGGCCTTCTTTATAAAATTTATGCAGAAGAAAGGTACTCCTTAAATATAATAGAGGTTACAAAATAGGTTCTCTTACCATGGTTGAAAGGCACAACCTAAAATAGTAAGGATAAGATCACATCCTTTTGAGGTGTTATCCATCTTTCTACAAATCTAAGTAACAAAGGGACAGCTAGATTTCTCCCTGGCTACAAAATGACATACATTTATGATCTATCTACATCTAAGCTCCCTGTTGAATCTGTGTTGCTTCTTGGTTTGAAAAGGAGAACAAATTTGGGTACCAACACCTGTGATGTCGTTGCCGAGGATTATTTGAGCTCTGATATTTTTTTGGGCCCATCAACAACACTTGTGGTGCCATTACCGGGGATTATTTGAGCTCTGAGATTTTTTTGGGGCCGTTAACAACACTTGTGGTGCCATTGCTGGGGATCTGATTTACGTTGCTAGGTACTTTGGTTCAATTTAATCCATGTGCATATATATTTTAAGCCATATCTATTTGACCCATCAACAACACCAAAACTTTTGGCACCGTTTTTGGGGACTATTTTGAATTGTTGGGAACCAATTTGCATCGTTGAGACTAATTTTCTGATCCATTGCTAGTTCATATCTATTTTACCCATCAACAACACCAACACTTGTGATGTCGTTTCCGGGGATTCATTGATAAATTTTGGTGAAGAAAGGTTAGAATATTTCATTTCTAGTTTCTAGCATGGACAAACCTTTGACAGATCATATTTAGTGCATTTGCAAAACTAAGGTGGAAATCCTTAATGGTGACTCCCTATTGATTTGATTTTGATAAGGACCAGTGTCTTAAAACTCTGTCAAGGTCAGATTTGTTACTAACATTTTCAAAGCTAGCAAGAAGAAGGTCTTTCTTCACTAGGGATCCTTCTAGGACACTATTTCCCAGAGCTAGGAAAAGCAAAATTAGAGGGAAGAAAATCCTGGAGAGCTATTGGAGACCAGGAGACAAGGAGAGGGATCTCCGCTGATGAAAGTGAATTGCCTATCATTGAAGAATGTCATTCAAGTGACTCTGAATTAGGTAGCCTCTTTTTGGAACTAAATTCTCTAGCTGGAGAAGGGCCTTCATTTGATTTTTTAATATTTGATTCACATTCTACACCTATCTTTTCGGAAGTAGATAGGGATTTCTAAGAAACAAGGTCTTTGGGAGGTATCCATTTTGAAAATCATACTCCTATGTTCCAAGAACCCTCTACCCCCCATCAGTTTGTCACCCCTCCAAGATCACCTCCTTGAATCAATATGGCTCAACCCAGACCTCCATTTGTTGTAAACACCTTTGGACCTATAAATTTTGTGGGAATGGTTGGTTATCCAAATTCAGTATCTCACGATGTAAGGAATATACTTCCTAAGTTCTAGGGAAACAATGCCATAACTGGTGACCATCATCTAAAGCTCTTCCTCAATATGATGGAAGACTTTGATATTGAACATGAAGATGTGTACATCAATTTGTTTGTTCACACTCTAGAGGAGCATACTAGGGACTAGTATAAAGCATTGCTAGATATTTCTGTTAATTTTTGGGCTGAGATGAACAATGCATTTAGATTACAATATGGTGATAGGACTGAACCTAGGTTTCTCCTATCAGAATTTGAAAACATTAAGAAGAATCCCAATGAGTCAGTACAAGAATTCAATATAAGGTTTAGTAAGACCTTGAGGATATTACCTGTTAGAATAAGGCCTTGTGATGATTCATGTTTGATCAAATATACTGATGCATTTGATAAAAAGGCTACATATTATTTAAGAGACAAGAGCCCCAAAAATTTAATTCAGGCCTTCACCATGGCTCTACAAATAGAGAACAATATTAAGGAAATTGGAAAGCCTCCAAAAAGGGAAGGTGTAAAGCTGTTTAACCCAGAGAAACCTCAAACAAGCAAGGTTGTTGATTTGGAAGAAGTTGTGAAAAATTTGGCAGGGGTTGTCAAGGATATCTCCTACAAATTATCCCAAGCTGAGAAGGGAGTTGGGTAGACTTCCCAAGGACTACAAAGGCAGAAATTCCAAGATAGACTTACAAATCATCAAAGAAACTGATGACAGAGGCAAAGGAGCTATTGGATTTGGGAATAGGCAGCCTCAAGGCAAAGAAAGTAGAATGGTACCTAATCCTTTAGCTGCCAGAGTTGTTGTGGTGGAAGAGACAGAAGTCATGTATTTGTGTGATAGATGTTTCATGCCCCATGCCCCTTGTGAAGAAGATCATCAAGAAGAAAATGTATCTTATGATAAGAGTGATGATGATGTTTGCATGATGGGATGCTCTTCTAGCTCACAACAAAGAGAAACCTCAACTAAGGTGATAAGTGCCATAACTGCTACCACTTTTTGGGAATGCATTCATAGAGTACATATTATCCCTCCCTCTCATACTTTAGAAGTAGATAATGTACAAGCTTTTGAATTTCCCAATAATGACTTTGAATATTTAAGGGCTTTAATGATAAAAAAGTGTGATGGAGGAATCCCATCTGAGGAGGATAGAAAATTATTAATGAATGTTGTTGTGGCTCAAGAGAAGGAATATAACACAAGAAGTAAGGTTTTCAAATGGGTAAGGCCTTAGACCAAGCCAAAAGCTCCCTTACTTTCTAACATTCCTAAAGAGGCTCTCAGGAAAGATCGATATGCCAAAAGACCTTGCAGTTCCAAGCAAAGATCACACCCCTCCTCATGCTCAGGCTATCAAGAGTCTTGTACCATTTAATGAGTGTGTTAGCCTTTCTTCCAATATTGCCTTGCCCAAGAATGTCCCATATGAAATTTCCCATGTTTTGAGTCAAATCAAATTCTTTGTTCGAATTATTGAGTTGCTTAGGATTCCTGAGCACAATAGGAGAGCATTTGAATACTTGGGATTGAGTGAAGAGAAGACATCCCTAGGAGGAAATGCGAACATTGTGGAGAATCCTCTAGCCATTGAAGAGTCTGGGACACCATTAGCATCATAAGAGCTAGCTGAACCTCCTAAGGTTTATTTGGGGACTTCTTTGGTAGAATCTTAGCTGAATGTGGATCCATTCTTCACCACTCTAAGCATCAAGAATATGTTGCTCCATAATTGCATGTTTGACTCAGGGGCATCATGTAATGCCATGCCTTTGGAGGTCATGAATGAGCTGAATATTAAGGTGACAACAACATATGGGAAGTGCATTGCTATGGAATCTAGAGAGGTGCCAGTAGTGGGATGTGTGAAGGGTTTGGTGGTGCAGCTTACAACCTACCAGGTAAAAATTTAAAACTTGATGTTGTCATAGTTGATTTCCCAGCCAAGTGAGGTATGTTGATGTCGAGAAATTGGGTTGCAAGTGTTTGTGGGTAGTGTCCAAATGGACATGTCTTATGCCACCATCCCATTTGAGGGTAGCCTTGTCAGGTTATATGGGGAGAAAAAATGTTACACCTTATTTAGGATCCCAACAATGTATCCTATGAAATATTATATACAAATGTTGATGCTGACAAATTTGTGGGATTTTATGATGGAAAAGAGCACAAGATTGAGGATTCTAAGTTTCTTGAGTAGACAAGCTCTCCTTGGACTCTATTGTTTGATGGAGCTTGCTCCAAATTTGGAAATGGTTTCGGTGTTGTCCTAATTTCTCCAAGCTAGGAGAGGTTTGTTTTTTCCTTTAAGATTATCTTTGAGTGTACTAACAATATTGCTGAGTATGAGGCATTGTTATTAGGATTAAGAATTTCTTGGAAGTATGGTTTCAAGGACATGATTGTCAAGGGAGATTCAGAGTTAGTTGTCAAACAAATTAGGAGACTGTATGCTACAAAGAATCAGCGACTGAAATAGTAAAATCATGCATTTTGGGACTTCATTGAGATGTTTGACTCCTTCAACATTATGCATCATGATAGGAGATTCAATGGCTTGGTTCATAGGCTTGCAGTGTTGGGGTCTCAGTTTGACATTTTTGCAACATCCCCTTATTGTAAATATGAGGTAGAGGTAGAGACAAGACCCTCTGTCCCTGACAATATAAAACATTGGAAGGTTTTTGATGATGAGGCTCATGTCATATAGGTTCCTGCAAAATGATGGAGAGTTTTCTGATCAAAACATTGATTGGGAGCCAATGGTCTGTATAACAAAGGGGAAGGAAACCTTATTTGGCAAAGGCATCATCTAGCTAAAGACCAACACCATTCCTAGAGGGTTGGTTGCTCTTGAATCAAATTTTGATAATGTTGGCTGCATTATTAATAGGAATATGACAGCCTCGAGGGATGTTGAGGAGTATGACCTTGGCACGAAGGAGAAACCAAGGAAGATTTGGTTAGGCAGTAGTCTCAACAAAGATGAAAACAATTCATACATCTAGTTGTTAAAGAAATACCAAGATTGCATGGTTTGGACCTATTCTGAGCTCAAAGCATACAAAGAAGACCTATTCCAGCATGAGATTCCCTTGGAGCCTAGTGCAAAACCATTTAGGCAGAAGCAGAGGACAATTAATCCTCTATTATCTCTCAAAATGCAAGAGGAGCTGAAGAAGTTGAGGGATGGAGGAATTATCCATCCCACAAGGTATTCTTCTTGGGTTGCCAAAATAGTGCCAGTTAGAATGAAGAATGGTGACATCAGGTTGTGTGTGGACTTCAGGAATCTAAATAAGGCCTCAATGAAGGATAACTATCCTTTACCTAACATGGAGCACATGCTGCAGTTGGTGACTAGTTCTGAGTTTCTTTCTACTTTAGATGGCTTCTTTGGTTATAACCAAGTCATGGTAAAAGAATCAGAAAGGATCAAGATAACCTTCACTACTCCATGGGGAACATATGTATATGTTAGGATGCCCTTTGGTCTGATGAATGTTGGAGCCACTTTTCAGAGAGAAATGAATGTTTCTTTTGTTGGTTACATCAATGACTTTATTTTTGTTTACCAAGATGATGTAACAGTGTTTTCAAGAAGGAGAAGTGACCATTTGCTACACTTAGAGAAGATGTTGATCAGATGTAGGGAATATGGAATCTCACTCAATCCAAATAAATGCCATTTTGGAGTGCGGAAGGAAAAATTTCTTGGTCACATTGTGTCACAAGAAGGAGTAATGATTGATCCAAAAAGAGTGGAGGCCATCAGCAAAGTCCCAATTCCAAGAACCAAAAAAGGAATTCAGTCCTTCTTTGGGTAGATAAACTTCATTAGAAGGTTTATATCAAACTTTGTTGAGTTGACCATCCCAATCACTTCCATGCTGAAGAAAGACCAGGTCATCAAATGGGAGGAGGTTGCTATCCAAGCTTTCAATGGAATCAAAGAGGATATTGAAGCATGCCCCTATTTTGGTAGCTCCATATTATAAGAAACCCTTTCCAGCTATTCTTTTTCACTTCATGAAAACACTATTGCTTCTGTCCTGCTACAAAAGGATGATGAAGGGGCTGAGAGGCCCATTGCCTTTTTTAGTAAGGCTTTGCAAGGATCAGAACTAAAATACACCATCATGGAAAAGCATGGCATTTTCCTTAGGTCAAAGCAACAAAGGTTTTCAGGCCTTATATTTTAAGTTCAAAATTTGTTGCTTATGTTCCCCATACCATGGTAAAATACATCATGTCAGAGATGGAAGTCTCAAGTAAAATATGTAGATGGGAGAACAAATTGCAAGAGTATGATATGGACATCCAAACCATGAAGTTGGTGAGAGTTTTGGGGTTAGCTAAGCTCATGGTTGAGAGCAACTTGCAGACCATTGAGGTAAATGAGATTGAGGAAGAAAGGGAAGATGTTTTTGAAAGTTTGATGAGTTCTTGAGTGGTAAAAGTATGTGATGTTCTATCTTAGACACTTAAACTACCCTGAGCATTTGAATAAGAACCAGAAAAGAGATCTTAAGTTGGCTTCCCAGAAATATTTCATTACTAATTTTGGGTTGGCATGGAAGAACCCAGAGGGAGTCCTCTTAAGATGCATCAATTGAAGATGAAGCACCCCAAAATAATTGCTGATCTCCATGGAGGAGTTTGTGGGGGGCATTTTTCTAGCAAGAGTCACAACACATAAGATCCTAAGGTTTGGTTATTAGTGGCCAACTCTTTTCAAGGATGCAACCATGTTGGTCATGTGAGATTTTTCAAGGTTTCAGAAGATGTGAGAGGCTCCCTGCATCCTAGCAATTTCCCTTCAAGACTGGGGAATGGACTTCATTGGTGAGATTTTAGACCCTTCAAGTGCTAGCCATAAGTGGATTCTTGTAGCCACTGACTACTTTACCAAGTGGGTGGAAGCAATCCCCACCAAGAAGGCTACACACCAAGTTGTCATGGATTTTGTTATAAAAAATATTATTTTCAGGTTTGGAGTACCAGTCAAAATCATAGCTGATAATGCCATGAGTTTCAAGGCTAAACCTCTAGTGGCAATGTGTAAAGGATATGGGATCAATCTGACATATGCCTCTAATTATAATCCCCAAGGAAATGGACAAGTTGATTCCAACAATAAGAATTTGCTAAAGATTATCAAGAAGAACCTTGGAGTTGAACAAGAGAAAATAGGGTGAATAGCTGGAGTTTGTTGTCTGGGTTGATAGGATCACTGTCAAAAGAGCCACTGGAAAGAGTCCATTTGAGTTGGTATATGGGACTCAGGCCCTGCTGCCCCTGCATATGCAATTAGCTTCATATCAATTCATTCAAAAACTGGAAGATTAAGAAGTGAGTCCTCATGATGCCCGCATCAACCAGATTGTTGAGCTTGATGAAGAGAGGAGGGCATCTCAACAGAGGCATATAAATTTCAGAGAAAAGCTAAAGAAACTCTTTGATAAGAAGATCACTCCTAGAGCCTTCAATATTGGAGATCTTGTGCTATTGTAGGATATTAGGCATGAGGATAAGGGCAAGCATGGCAAGTTTTATTCATTATGGATGGGCCCTGTCATCTCCATTATGGCACTATCAAAATTCTTTATCGGGAACCATTTTCTCTTGTGCTATGATTATTTACTAATGCACAACTTTTAGTTTGGTGGATGGAATTTGGAAACACAACAACAAACATAACACAAGAATACCATAGACCATGATAAGTGTCCCTGAGGAATGATGATAAATCTGAAATTTAAGTGTAAATTATAACATCAACTTGAAATCTGTTGACAATCTCACCCATTTACTAACTTCATTTGCCTTCCAACAATAACTATGGGAGAAATTTCTCAATTACACCTCTTAATGGCTTCTTTAACACACCTTCAAAATGATGGGAAATCCTTGGACATCACTTACTGCATATAATATTTCTCACTACTTCCTTCTATGCTAAATGAGGGGGGTGGCCTCTTAATTTATAGAACTTCTCAGGCTTATCCAAAATTATCTCTAAGATAGGATAAGAAATCGTACATCTGACAAATCATTTTACATACCTTAACTTTTATCTGTACATGTAAGCTTATCTTTTAAGATAAGATAAACCTTATCATTTCACATGGGTTCCACATTTTTGGACTTTTTACAAATAAAATACACGTGGAAGATTTATGACCTCACTCCTTGTCCTTCTTACTAATATAATATTTTTAATTCCTAATCATGTGGAGACCCTACTTCTCTACTTATCCTAACTTTGATGGATTTTAACATTACCGAACAACTTATGACAAATATTTACTTTTTACCACAACATTCCTGGATTATATTTTTGACTATTACCGTACTATACATTATTGGGGGCATCGTACCGGTAGTGCCGTTATCTTCTATCAAGACGCTACTACTAATTATACTTAGCAACATCTTATTCCTAATTTCATACATTAATGATAATTTTTTCAATTACGGAGGAAAATTTTAGTGTCGATAGGCCCTTACTCCATTGACATTAGAATTGTCTGAACACGCCTTCTTGTTGAAGGATCTAGATGGTGATCATTTATCAAACTACCTGTTAATGACAGGCTCTCTAAAGCATTTCTTGGATTGATTCCTCTAAATCAAGGTAAACACCTCTTGTACAATGTATAGTTTGTTGTTTGCATCTTATTTTTTGTGTTTTTGCATGGTTCCTGGTCCATGGTGGTCTGTTTTTGTTGGCTTATTTGTTTGTTTTTGGAAAATGGATTTGTTTCTTAATTCTCTAAACTTGAGCTGACTCTATCACCCAATGGATATTTTGGCACTTGCAGGGAGTGACCATCCCTGAGTTGGATCCTGTTGGTGCTCAAAATTGTCTTGCCCCATTTGTGCCCTTGAAGATTTATTGATTCATGGCCTCTGTCATTTTATCCTTCCCCTTATTTTGTCTTGACAGTCTTTTTTGCCATTTTAATCTAATCCTAGGTCGAGGATCATGTGTGGGTCTGTATTTGTCTCATGGTTCCTTTGTTCCTCTGAAAAATATCTATATTTTGGGTCTCCCATGTGCTCTGTCCCTTAAAAACTCACGTTTTCCCATTTTCTCCATTCTCCACAGTCAGAATTTGTTGTTCTTTCCATTTTTTCCCTAAATACTCAAGGAGAAATGAGTTGATGTGTCCCTAAGGGTCGTGTTTGAGCCTTGCAATAGTCTAAATTCGTCTGTCCTTGAAGAAAACCTCATTTTCTAGCTCAAATGGACGATTTATCTGTGTTTTACGGTTTGACGGGCATTTCTCCTAGTCAAATTTGCATCATTCAATCAACAAGGAAATGTGCCACCTCTTGGTTGGACGTGGATTAGCTTAATACTTCAAAAATTCCATGAAAAGCCTCATTTTTAAAATGTGTCTACGTGGAGGAATGGCACTCATTTGAGAATCAAACTTTTGATTTGGCTTTGAAGTAGCGCTAGGAGGACATGTGGATGGTTGGTGGGAAAGAGACATGTGGAGGCTTGTGCTGGGTTTCTCATACTTAGACAAATTTCAAAAGGTTTTCAGGACGTCTAGGACATGTGGAGGAACGACACTCATTTGAAGATCTACTTTTGGGATTTGACTTGGAGTAGCGCCGAGAGAACATGTGGAGGCTTCCACTGCTTGGCCCAGACTTAGACAAATTTTATGTAAAAGGATACAGTTTGGTGCAACAGGGACACGTGGTGAGCTTGTGCTCATTTAGGGTCTCTTCTTTGGGCACCATCTTGAAGTTGTGCCATGGAGACACGTGGAGGAACCACGCATGTTTGGGGACCGGCCCTTGAGTTTCATTTTAAAAGAGCACCAGGCTGACACGTGGAGGCCTCCGCTCGCTTTGAATATTTTCTTGGACTTTTCAACGAAAAAATGAGACTACCTGAGAGCTTGACAAGTGGCACCTTCCACTGAGCTTCAAGCCTTCAAAACAAATTTCATCCGGAGCAGGACATGTGGCAAGCCCACGCTCATTCAAGGTATCAAATTTTTGGGACTGCCTCAAGGTGCGTCGTGGTGACACATGGCAATTTGAAAATTCATAAGGGGCGGGGAGGTAGACCATCAGGGGCAATTCAAAATTTTCACCTCTTTACTTCATAAAGGTCAAAATAGCAAAAATGGACCACGAGCTCGATGGGAAATAGTCAAGGTTTTGCCCCGGTCAATGGCAGAGGTGTGGCTTTTCGGAGGAAAAGTGAAAAAATTTCCCTTTGAGGGAAAAGGAGTTTAAAGGCATAAAAGGACCCGGGGTTCTATTGGGACCCACATTGGGAGACGTGTCAAAGGTATTTCTCAAAGGCAGAGCTATGGGGAAAACTTGGAAAATTTTCCTTTTTTCCAAAAGAGAGTCAAATGGCAAAATTTCTCTGCATTTCTTTTTGGGACCCACCTCAGGACACGTGTCAGGCCCATTTTTAGAAGTGGAGGTGCGGGGAAAAATGGGAAATTTTTCCATTTTTTCTAAAAGGGTCAGAAAATGTCAAAGGAAGCCCCCGAACTTGTTTTTGCATCTTCCACATGGATGGCCCACATTTAATTTCAAAGATCAACAACTGCTGAGCGTCTAAATCTGATTTTTTCACCCCATTTTTTCTGTAAAACTCCTGGGAGTGTAGGTCTTCATGATTTCTTTCTGTTTTCTACACGCCAAATAGAGGAGTGAGTTAATTTTGATATCTAGAGTTTGGTGGGAGAGATCTAGAGACGTCTTTCACCATTAAAATGGTCTGACTCTCAAGCCCAATCTAGTTTTCTGATTTTCTTCTCCTGAGCATGCAAGGGGTCCAGATTTGATTGATATAGGGGTGGAAGTGGTTGGTGAATGGATGGAGGTGTGTTTTTTCCTAAGAAAAGAGTTGAATGTGGGAAGAAATCAAAGAGATTTTCCCTCGAGCACCTGGAGACTTTTACAGACCTGATTCTGTGAATCGTGAAAGAATCATGGCAAGCACTGGTGCATTTAAAGTTTTTGTCTTTTGGGAGGAAGGGGCTCTATTGGAAATGTTATAAAGGCACATGAATTCAATTATGCAAATGGTTGGGATTTTTTGGTCAAAGATCAAGACTAATTTTCTCCAGTAGAAAAAATCCCTGACAGAGCCCATGTCATTTTGAGAAGTCGTCTAGAGAATCCAAGTATATCTCTCTTTGTGTCAAATTTGATTGTGTCAAGGTGGTTGCAAGTGTACAACCATTGATAAGACTTTAAGATTGTTCTGTGAAACTTTCCCTTGCTGATAAATTTGATCAAACTTTGAGTTATTTCTGTGTCAATCTTGAGTAAAGTGTATTTATTTTATTTCTGAATGTCATACAAGTAGTTTTTCTTATTTCTATTGCAATCTTGTACAAAAATATAGTCTAATCACATAGGTCTCAGTCCTTGTGATAGTTTAATGGCATCTACAATTTCATTTCTCAGAAGAGATTTCATTTGGGAATGGGATAAAAAGTTTAAAATCACTTTTCTTTCATTTTGTTGATAGAGATTATCTGTAAGCCTCTGGGTGTACCTCAGGTGTGACTTGGTTTAAATCTTGGTGCTTTATTGGGTCCTCTGACTTGAGCCTTCGTGATAGAATCCCATAGGTTGTGTGAAAGAGTGCTGATCTGGGCCTCCATTGAAGAACATATTCTAGTTGAGGAAACAATTTAACTTTTTGTGGCATTTTGTTTGATTGAATCGTTTCCATTTTGCATAAGCTCTCAAGAATCTGGTGAGTCAAGTTCCATCCTATCTGCCCTCCCACCAAAAAATTCATTTAACAATAACCAATCCTACCCATATTACCCTTGTTTGTCATGTGTGTACACAAATGCATAATCTCTATTACCAAAACATGCAGAAAGCAATCAGGGTCTCAAATGTCTTTAGTAACCTTTGCCTTGTTGTGAAAATATCTCCATAATCTAGAAGTGACAACTCGTGAGAGTCAGATTTGGTGTGTTGATCATATTTTCCCCAAGGCCTTCTCTATAAAATTTATGTAAAATAAAGGTACATGTATCTCCTTTCAAATAACAGAGGTTACAAAATAGGTTCTCTTACATTTGTTGAAAGGCAGAACGTAAAATAGTTAGGATAAGATCACATCCTTTTGAGGTGGTATCCATCTCTCCACAAATCCAAGTAACAAAGGGACAACTAGATTTCTCCCCATGGCTATAAAATGACATACATTTATGATCTATGTTCCTCTAAGCTTCCTATTGAGTCTGTGTTGTTGCTTGGTTTGAAAAGGAGAACAAATTTGGGTACCAACACTATGGTTGGACCACAATCTATGATACTATAGGATGTCTCATCTACTCTTCCCCTTGTTCAAGATTAATTTGGGGTTCTCCTCTCTTTTTCGGGTTATCATTTGTTGTGATTTTGTGGTGTAAGAGATTGGTATTAAATGTGAAATTTTTGTTATTACTCCCTTCCCTTTTCTTGTGCACATTTGTGGAAGTTAGCTCTCTCTCCCATGGGCTTAGGGGAGGCTAGCATGTATTCCAACCTTTGGAAAGACATGTAATTATGCCTTTAGGCTAGTTGGTGAATCAAGCCTTTCTCTTTGTGTTGAAGACTATGTGGAGTACAATATTTGGAGTTCAAAGATTAAAGATAACAGGAGCATTCTTTGTGATATTATCATCTTGTTTCTCCCCAATTTTGGGAAAGTTATACTTTTTTTATCTCTTTTGGTTTTTGTATATATTTTGTAAATCATTCCTTTAATATTTTGATATTTTTAAATCATGCCCTTCATTAATAGGGTATTTGAATGCTTAGTTGACCATTTGTTTTAAGAAGTGGTTTTTTGCCTTGTCGCTTGGGTCTTGCAAAACATTGATGTAAACTCCTCTTGAATTCTCCCATCTTTGGATGTGATTTTATCTTTAGAAAACAAGTTTTGTGTCCTCTCCTTCCTTGATAAGAATCTTGGATGGATTCATTGGGTTGACTGAATTCTTAAAATTCTTCCTTGGAAGAGGAATGTTGTTGCATTAAAACTTGATGGTTTCATATTTAAATGATCTTTCCATTCCTTTTTTTGGAAAATGTTGCAAACTTTAGTTGGGAATCTTGTGATAAAATCTCACTTCCTTGAAAAGAAATATTTAAATTTGGAGACCTTTTGTTAATGAAAGGGGGTTTCCCTTTTTCTTTGTAATCCTGAAAAATTAGTTGTTTTGGGAACAACTTTCTCCCATGTATTGTATGGGGAAAAATAATAATAATAATTCATGATAGTGTATGTATTTTTTTTATATAATCTTGTTGAGCATGTGGCATTATTTGAGTATTGGAATAGAATATAAATGACAAACTTAGTTTGAAATATGCTATACTTTATTCCTAGTTATTGAGATAGTTTCTTTTTATATTCATAATTAATAAAAACAATGTTAATTACACATTTTCCTTATTGTCACATCTTGTTATCTATATTGTGAATTTTAAATAATAATAATAGAAGAAATAAATTTATCATCATTGTAGTTCTTGTGTTCTTTACAAAAAAATCTAAAAATGATATGATAGAAAGTTTACTTAAAATTGTAAATAAACTTTTATCTAGGGGAATATATTCGTGTACACTAGGGAGAAAGAAATAGTTTTACTCCTATTCTAATTTAATGATGTTTCCTATTATTTTTATGGGTTTAGAAAAAAAAAAGAGTTTTTTTTTTTTTGTTTTGCATTACTCTAAACTTAATAGTAAATCTGGTAAATGAGTCCACGACAGAGCCATTTATTTAGAATTTATAAATCATGGGATTTGTGTAAACAATAATAATTTATTAGAGGGATATGGATATGGTTTGTGCTATAGTTTATAGATAAGAAATTAAAAAAATACCCAGGGCATATTGATGTGCCCTCTTTCCCCAAATTACTCTATTCTTCCTCCAACAAAAAATACTAGAATGCATACACATAGAAATTGAATTGAAAATAACAAAAGAAGAAAAGAATAAAAGAAATACAATTATAATGATGTTTAGGGTTTTTCTTTCCTCTTCCCAAATCCACGACCTTGGATCACTTGATCCTAAGGCCCAAATCTTACCTAGACTCTCCTCTTTCCCACGTTGACTTTATTTTTTCTCTAAGGATACATGATTTCTTTTAATGATATTTCCTCCCATCTTACCTTTTTGGAATAATATTCCTTCTTTCTTTTTTATTTTATTTTTTTCGTATTGAGATGTTTTCACTTGGTAGAAAATAGTATGATTTAAATTGGAGTCTTATGTTATTTTTAATAAATTTAACTATGGTGGGATACTTTTTTTTTAATGAAGGATAAATTAAATATTAAACTTGATTTAATTAGAAATCTAAAGTTTACCAAATAAATTATTAATTTTTTGGATTCTCTTAAATTAATTTTAGGCCTATTTAGAATAGCTATTACTTAAGAAAATTCAAACTTAACTTAACTATATCACATCAAAAATTCCATATAGATATATAGGGACCAGATATATAATAACTAACCTAAATAATTATATTTTTTAAAGCAGTGTTGTTTTGAATCAGATCGGCTACGAGCTTAGTGATGTGTTAGTGTAACTTAGCGAGTTGGTAGAAGTTAGCTAGAAAATTAGATATTTAAAATAATTATATAACTAAGAATACGATAAAATATTATTAGTTAAATATTAAGATAAATTGGATTATTGTCATATCAGTTTATGATGAACATGTAGTGGCACTTAAGTGGCTTAATGATACACATTAATAAGTTTTCTTTAAAAAAAAATTTAAAAATCACTTCCGTAATGTGTGCTTATTAATATTTTGGCTAAAATTTTGGGCTATTGCATTGGTATCATAGCTCGGGTTCCGACACCGAGCGCATTGGTTATATTGAGATAATAGGTTAATAAGTATGGTTTAATTTACTTTCCCTTTTGGTGAAAACGTTTCCATTAAAATTTATTAAATTCCTTCCCAAGTTGTTCTGAATGTTGTAACAAAGTGTTGGAGATCGCTCGTCTAAAACAAACACTTTGGAGCGTAGACTTTGTCCTTTGGATGAAATTTGTTATCAAATATCAATTGAGGTGGGAAATATTGAGAAGTGAAACAATCTAGGGTGATTGGAATGCAATATTTTCCCAATTGGTCTATGCTAAAACACTTTGAAAATGTTAGAAATAATTCATTTAAAATTGGTGTACAAAATGGCTTCGTGACTCCTGTAGCACAGATTGGTTAAGTTGATCATGTTCCTTATAGACTTGGGAAGACACAAAACCATTTAAACCCAATTTAAAATACTATTTGATCATTTATTTGAATGCATTTTGAGCCCAATTTAACACATTGTTGCATGGGCAGCAGTTGAAATTTAAGAAAATTTGTTTCGATTTGGACCCATGATTTAAGGAGCTTTGGTAGAAAATTGAAATCCTTCACTTTTAACCTTTATTATTTCTATATGAAAATTGGTTCCAATAATTATCTTCTTGAAAATTTATTTGGGAGTGAGTTTTCTAATCATGTTTAGGAGGCCTCTGGTCATTCTGTCACAAAAACAAAACTAGCCAATCACATAAAATTTGCTCCTGAAATGAGGTCATAACTAGAGTTTTGTTTCTTAGAATTATATTTCATAAGTTGCATCAGATTATCTATATATAGGGGAATAGACAAGAGTTGATAGAATGATTTTTTGAGTTGTGATTGCATTTTTGTAAGATCCATTTTGTAGCCAATTTCAATAAAAATTCGTTGGAATGTAATAGTAAAACTTTAATAGTTGGTCCCGAGAAGGTGATTCCAGTTCGAAATCTATTCACTATTTTTGAGATTTGTACATCTTGGTTGACTCTATTTATAATAGATAATTTCTTGGAAGGATTTTTTTATCATTTGAGTATTCGGTACTTGTTTGGTAGGCCCCTCTTATAGCCATTTTCACTAGATTGTATAACAAGAGAACTGGGTCTTAATAATCTATTTGACTTCTTAGGACACCCTTGAAGGGTGAAATTTTTTATAAGATGATTATTATTTTGTGTTACGTGTTTTGTAGGTTAAATGTTAAGACACAAAATAAAATATATGATAAGAGGCATTTTGGGTGCTATCTATTTTGGTGTAGTTTTGTATTTTTGGACACCGTTAAAAGTATAGTTATCGATTTTGCAAATAAATTGTGTTTGAATTTGTGAGTGTATAATTGTTTCCTTGGTATAAGGAATATGTCTAGGTTGTTGGTTAGTTGTATTTTTAACTTTGAGTGATAAGTTACTTCTTAGGACACTCACCCACAAGGTTAGGGGTACCACTTTTAAACGTAACAAAACCCTTTTGGTATGTCATAATAATAAATAATTATACCTTTTGTAGAACAATAAATAAGATAAAATGGTCTCTCATGTCTTGAAATTTAATTATTTTTAATTGGAGTAATTTTCACTCCTCTTGTTTATGTTATTAATCATAATTTTATAACCCCTTTGTAAGGAAATATACCAAACAAACTTTAAAAAGAAATTCCGTTTTTGAAAGCATTTTGGTAACACTAACATACTTGTATGAAAATTTATTTAAGGTAAGATCCTATCACTTGTCTCTAACCCATATATGTTAAAGGGAAAGGTTTCTTTGTGTTTATTTTCATACGATGGCTATGTATAAAGTGTTATTTTATATTTCTTTTCTTTTCTTTTAAATTAAACTAATTATCCCTTGAACTATTGGAAACCGATGCTAGCTTTCACAAGTTAAAATCCTTATGAAATCCCTCAGCATAATTATGTGGTAACGTCAGTAATTTTCAAAATATTTTAACCTCCTTTAGATTGAAAAACCCATTTTCATACTATGGCCATTAACTAAGTTGGTACAATATAATATAGTTAAATCATTTCACCTTCGAAGATACACTTGTGAAGATATACCTTTCCGAATTGGTTATAAAATTATTTAAATTAATAACGTATGACACTAAGAATTATGCATAGGAATCATGGAGTAACTATTACTCTCTAATCTTATATAAGGGATCTAGAAGAACTCTGATTTTAAAAAAAATGACAACAATCTCTCATTCTCTCTCTCTCTCTCTCTACATAAAAAAATATAATAAATTAATGTCGAATGCCCTTTTAGTTGGTCGTTATGGTATATGAACACTAGTGTTGGCACGTGAAGTTCCTAGTAATATGCTGCAATAATGGTGAAAAAAATGATTTGTAACCCACCAAATAAATATAAATATAACTACATCTAGTTACTTATACCTTATCAACAACAATAAAATCATGAAATTATATGTGCACATGGGAAAACTCACTGATTATGTAATTAAACAACATTTATTGGCCAACAATGTTATCCTTTGTTACCCTTTAAAATCTAAAATTGAGGTGATCATAAACTATTGTTTAAAATGGAATAAGTAATGTTTATAAATATTAGTTATGTGATATTCATATAATATGGATTACACTCTAAATTTCTGGTCTTATATATGTAACTGAGGCATTACATTAGCATCCCTAAGTCCTAGATGATAAAATAATGTGAATAGTTGAAGGTTGCAATGGTCTCACTAATTAACAAAACATGTGGCTACTTGACTCGTAGGAGACCCATGTGTAATAATTCCTTCACTTTGAAAAATCTAAGTAACTTATTATAAGATAAATGGTGCAAAACCTTATTGTAAGGACTAAAAATAACAATTAAATCATCTTTCCACCTACCTTGGGTGAAGGAGTCTTTTGTTATCGGTATAAACACTAGTTAAGAAATATAAATTTTTAGTTGTTTTGAAAGTTACGTTGTTTTGGGGTGCTCTTTAAAATATGGCCCCATTTTCTATTACCACGCAATAGGGTGGTGAAATTTAAAGTTCTTGTGTAAAATGAATTCAACCTCTAGTTAGTAAGTGTGCGCGCGCGCGCGCGCACGTGTGTGTGTATCTTGCGACCTAATGAACTTTTGTGATGAAAATAATTTTTGAGTAAAATTTAACATAAATTACATACTTGATAAGTGTTATAATATACCTTCCCTTAAGAGAAAATGTGTGTTGATCTCTTGTACTCTTGAGGAAGGTATAAATGGAAAAGTTGTATTCCTTCCAAACTATAATTGCCTAGTATTTTTATAGGTTCTAGAAATATTCACTTTGCATGGATCCTTTGTTTCCTAACTCATTCATGTTTTCTCTTGATTATAGTATTTAAGAAACGATAAAATTTAAGGATAAATATTGATATGTCTTATTACAATGGAAATTTTTTACTGTTTTCATTAATTTAATGTGTCTTGTTGGGATGTAGGGAGTTCAAAAATTATTTTCTCATAGTGAGAACTTATGTAAAACTTATAAAAAATAATAAATTAAACTATCACTTAGGATTTTTCTAAAGCAAACCTTGAACTATAATTGAGATGTTATAGAAAAAGGTATGTGTTATGAAACTTTGGAAGCCAAAATAGAAAACCAAATCTAATATAGTGATTGGCTATATAACAATTTCACCCAAAATTTATTTGGCACTATCATTATTAGAACGCAAAAATAATTGTCATATCAAACCATCACCCTTAAATATGTTGGGTATTAGGTGAATATTCATCCTTGGCCTTAGTGGATAATGTGGATGTTAGAACCATATTAAATAGTCTCGTGAACTCTGTTTCTCCCAAATTGAGAGGAATGGGTACCCTATGTTGTGCTTCTACTTATGTGGACCCTTGTAGGAAATTTAGACAATGAGACAAATGAATTCTTTTTGGAAGTTACTATTTTTCCTTTATTAATATTCTCCTAATTAAAAAATATTCAGGACCTTGAACCATGTTATATTTTATGAGACATCTTGTTAAGAAAAAAAATGTTATATTTCCCTTTAAGTGACCATAATGTTGGACATAAACTATGTGTGACCATATAGATATTTTAAAAAATGATGTTGATAAGAATCTCGTTGCAAGATATAACTCCCTTTAATAAAATTACTCAAAGTAAGAGGAACACTTAGTACTTGACAAAAGCTAAATTGGTGTGACATGCTTGTTGTGAATAATAACCACATGATACCTAGAGTGGTCATACTCGTATTCCTTCAAGTGGATTCCAAGATGAAGTCTTATTTTAGGAGAAGGGGATGTATTGCCCACATGTTCTAACGTCAGTGATCTGCTGACTCTATACGAATATCTGATGATTTGACATGGATTATGGCACATTTTTATATTAGCTTATGTTATTTGATCTATCATGGAGATGTATTGTTATTCGGGTGTGTAGCGCCAATTTATCTTTTATTAGTATATTAGTACATTTTAGTATATGTTCTAGATATTAACATGTTACTATGGTATTGAACTTAATTGATATATGATGGATACATGGTTTTGTCACACATCTTTATGTTATGGAATATTCCATTATTTTGATGTGATCATATGATAACATGGATATATGTCGATTATATGTACTGCAAATGTAACTCCCATAGATTTCTACCTTCAAAACAAACAGCACTTAATAAATTAATAGTTAAGTTTACAGTACTAAATTTATTTTTAATTTATTTTTGTTTTAAGGTGTTAACAAGGTTATACATTTTCACACTTAATAAATTTTTCGTTAAGGGCTTCCTACACAAGCTTGTGATTAATGGAATTAAAGTAATAATTAAATATTATAATTTAACTCCTAATTTATATTTACACTTTAAACATCTACTAAGTCCCATTAGTTAAATTGATTATCAAGTACCAAGGTTATATCATTTCCTAACTCAAACTTTAATTGTTTTTCCCTAGCCACCAAGTGGCCCCGCCCCATTCACCCCATACACATGTTCTTTCTTTTTTAAATTAAAGGTTACATTCCCAAAAAATAACTTCTCAATTAAGTGAGGCAAGGTTTAATTTGGGTCATAGGATTGAATCTATCCTAGCCCTTAAATTAAAGTTTCCCTAAATTTCATTATGGTCTTCTTTCAAATCCCTATTTTTCCCACAAAACCTCATTTTCTCTTTTCTTATTTACAGGTTTTGGAAAGGAGGAGGAAGAGGAGAAGCCATGAGATCAAGAACGAGCAACCAGACAAAATTACTATAGGTTTTAGATGCAAGGATCTTTCCATTGTAATATTTGCTAAATGTAGAGATCCTTTGGATCTATTTTGTTAGATTAATAAAATCATTTCATGTTTTGAGTTCAACTATTGGGGAAACCCCATTCATTTTAAATCGATAAATATTAGCACATTTAAGTGACAAAAGGGAGATTGTAAGGCTAAATATCTTGAATTAAGTTTGTCTCTAGTTGTTGGGAGGTCCCATGATAATTTACTAAAATTTAATTTTGGATTGTTTACGAATGGAAAATTATTTGTCTGTCGGAAGTGAAAAAACCACCACCCTATGCAAGCCAGTGGTCCTGTGACCACTACCTTTCCTAGGGGAGGTTCACTAACTGTTGCTCTGAGCTGTGCAGAAGTTCTGAAACAACCGTTCTACATAGGATGGTGGTCTTGTTCACCGAAAATGGAACCTTCACCTAAACATAATTTTCAAAGATTATATTCTTGAGTTGTTTTTCAATGAAGTATTAAATTTAATGAACTTGTAAGTCTATGAAAACACAAAATACATTCAAACTTGCACACCATGTCTTCAAAGGACAATAAACCTTATCTCTCCCTCACAAGTATGCAACAATATGACCATGATTTCCTTTTCACTCCCCATAGGTGAAACTCCCACCAAATGCATGCCTCACAAACTCCTTTTTCCCTCCCCAATGGTCCCACAAGTGTATCCCCCACACCCAACTTAAGGCATACTATCCAACCCCACAAACACACATTCAAAATTCTCATACTATATTAAACAAGCACCATTTTCACATTTACAAACCTAAATAATAAAAATACAAGGATGGAAATCCTACTTCTCCATCAAGCTTCCAAGAAAACTTCACTCCACTAGTATTTGATACCTCCAAGCCAAGAAAATTCCAAAAGCAATTCCAACAAGCTCCCAATTTCAAAAATGTAAAAGGAAGTGTTAGTGCAAAATCAAAGTACCCCCAGATGAGTTATACAGGTATGCTTTTTTAAGGCAAGTTCATTTTGTGTGATTTCATAACATTTAACTTTTCCCAAGGTGTGGGACCTTGTAATAATGGAAAAGTTCTCTAGATTGAATACTAGTTCCTTATTCCTCTATTTAGGTGCATACATTAGGATTTGCAGAGGATCTATCTGTATACCTAATCTAAAACTTTCCAAGGAGACAGGGATAAAAGAGTATAAGGAATAAGAAATAACAAAACTACCAGGTAATGCACCAAAGGAATGATGAACACTTATTGTGCCAATAGACACAAACCAATAAAATGCATACAATAAACAAGCACAGATAGTCAGATCTGTAATGGGAGACCAAATGAAATAATACACAGGGAGAAAACACAAGATAGAGAGGTACAAAGAAACAACAAAACAATGTCAAGGGTTAAAAGACACCACGAAACAAGCCATTTTATTGCTCTATAAGCGTGTTACAAACTATTACATGTGCTGGATTGAGAGGCCACAAATACATTCTCCAAGAGTAGGAGAAGGATTAGCAACTGCAAACATAAGTCAGGAAATGTCCAACCCTTTAACATGATTCCTTCACACACCTATTTATAGATCTCTCTCTTCTCAAATGAGAAGTGTTACAGATATATAGAGTGATGAGAGAGAAGTAGGAAAGATTAGAGTTGAAGTTTAACCAATCGACTCTGATCTAATGATTATCCCACCACCAACCATCAATACCCACCATGAATCTGCCCATAATTACTGCATCGAGTCCTTGGTTCCCTATGTCCATTCAGCATGTTGAAGAAGGAAATGGTGACAACAGATCGATTCAAATCAGATATGGTAGTTGAAGCAATCAGATTCTACATTTAAATGGCCTATGAATACTTTTCCTCCATTTTCACGCACGTAACCTCATCAAAATTAAATTTTCAGGCCTCCCATGGCATGAGACGAGGTTGAGACCTTTCCAATGGTTTCTAAATTTGTTTAATATTTCGGGTGCTGAGATCAAAAGATATGTCCATTTGAATGTTTGTAGTCGAGTTCGTCCAAATGGATGGGATTTTTTTTTGAAAAATGGGTCCCCTTTTTTATATGGGACACATGGCAGCCACATTAGAGCAAAAATCAGCTCCTACGAGACCTAAAACTCACTTTTTGCCCTTTTGCGCACCAAAAGATACAAAACGTAAAAAATACTGTTGCAGCCCCACAATTCAATTTTGTCAAAAAACGTGGCATCCTTTTGGTTAGCTGGGGAATGCAGGTCTATCTTTATCTTTGTACCATTTGGGTGAAAAGCAATCCTTCATTTTTTCCTCCGACTCGCCAACGCTGTATGGCAATTGACTCAGGCTTGACATGTAGACTTTTTTCTTTGGGCATCAACATAGGTGTGGCTCCTTTTTTAACTTTTATGCCTTTGGCAGGGATTACAAAGTTCAAACTACCTCCAACTGACCTGCCTTCCCGTTTTGCCCACTTTTCCCATGGCTACGTGCAACAGTTTGGCACTAAGTTTGGGGACCTGCTTCTAGATTTAACCTTTAGAAGATACATGCCGATTAAGACACATGGCAGCCTTCTGCCTAGCTTGCTCATGTTCCTTTGTATTATTGGCTAACATCCTTTTTTTCTTGGTTGGGCCATATAGTTTGACCCTGGACATGTGGAGGCTTGGCGCTTATTTGATAATCCTACTCTAAATTTTACTTTTCGAAGTAGTGTCATGCTGACACTTGGATCCTTCTGATGGCCTACCTCTGATTTGTGGACTATCCAATGGTCCCTGAATCTGTCCCTTTTTTGACCTAGGACTGCGTGGTGAGCTCTGCGCTCATTTGGGTTTCTGCCTCTGAGACTTTCAAATTTTGAAGATGCGTGCATAATGAGACATTGTGCAGGCTTCCGCTGGTTCATCTATACTTAGTCAATTTTGAAGCCCACCTCTTGATCTCATGTTTTAAACATTGGATTACGTGGTGAGCTCAGCACTCATTATGGGTCTTCCACTTTGAGATTTATTTTTGAAGTTCTGCACTGAATCAACACTTGGCACCTTCTACCAAGTCAAATACTTTTCAACCACTGGACTGCAAACTTCTTTGGGGATCTAGATGTACGTGGAGGCTTGGTGCTTGTTTTGAGTTCTTCACTTTTGGATTTACTTTTAGAGATGCGTCTGATGAGGACATGTGGAAGCTTCTGCTGCATCTCCTCCATACTTAGAAAATTTTGGGCTCACTCCTGAACTCATTTGTGAATCTCAAAGCCTTCAGAAACTTTTCCATATTCCTCTCCCTTAGAGCTTCTAGTTTCTCTGTAACACTATTTTCCTTCTTAGTCTGACCCTACTATCTCCATAGTTCGAGCCCGCCTGCAACCTAGATTGAATAGATTTGAAATGTGGGTTTGTGCGATGGAAGTGACCCTTAGATTTCTTTTATGCGGGGTTGTTTGATCCTTTGCAAACCCTGCCCCTCTCATTGTTTGAGTCCTGTCTATTGCCTGATTTTTGGATTCTGAATATGAGTTCTTCTCAGGATTCCTTCTGTGCGGGGTCATGTTTGATCCAATATTTATCTAGGGGTGAAAATTTGGATAACGGGAATAAAATGAATAAGTAACCCCAAATTCCATCAAATTCCATCAATAAATAGAAATGGAATGTTAGGATGATGAGGTGGCTCCCTGTAGGATGCCACTTCATCATTCCTCCATTCCCACATTCAAATCAAAACACCATGCCCAAGACATTAAATGAACATGTAAGACTATGACAATCCTAAAAGCCACTCAAATTTACAAACCATGTCTTGTCAAGGCCAAAATTAATTAAGGTAAGTAGGAATGTGTAATTATTTTTATTCTTTTACAGTCCAAAAAGGATAAATAAGTCAAAAATTAACTCCCCAACTCATAGGTAGGGTTGTCTGGGTGAATTGAAGAGGCATGGGAAAAGCTTAGCATGTCCCACAAGCCTCCAAAAAAATCCTCCCAAGTCAAAATCCGAATTTTGAAGTTGGGGTAGAGTACATCACATACAAACCAATAAAAATCACTACTTACATTCATCAATATTTCAAGGACCAACTAACCTCATAATTATCTGATTTATCACATCTTTATTTTTGTTAATAAATTAAGTTGAATTAGCTAATTATAGACACAATTATAATTATTAATAAAGTGATAACAATTTCCAAATATTAAATACGTACAACACAAATAAAGCATACATATGAAAATTGAAAGAAAAGGGACAACACCTTTCACCCTATGGGCACACATATGAGGTCAACCCCTCATGGGAAACCTACTAACTAGGCATGCAAAAACACCACAATAAAACATTACATAAGTTTTAAAATTTTGGCTATGTTGCATAATACCTGACATCCTTTAGTGGTTGGTCCTCTATCCCCTTTTAATGTATGAGTATAAAATATACCTACAATATAAACATAATTACCTCATCTGGCCTCATGGCCACATCAACAAAATCAAGAAATAATACATCTACATATAAATCAATAATCGTAATCAAAAATTAATTAATTCTAACATTTATCAAACATATCCAATTAATCTGATCCTAACATCCATGAGATTGTAATTCTACTCAAAACATCCACAGTATAACGTGTTAGTACAAAAATCCAAGATAGTGTCAAATAAACATATGTCAAACTATCTACCAATGTCATCTAGTGTAACATAATCAAAAGTGTGAATCACAACATGTCAATAATACAAATATTTGCATGGTCTATCGTCTACTGAATCAATGTATCAAAATCAAATTTGTCTACTTGTATTAGTCCAAAAGTAATATCAACATAATGCAAATAGTGTCAAAGAGGAGTGGACACTACATCCCCCTCCCCTTAGACTCGAATTCCTCCCGGAATTCACTGAAATAGGTGAGGAAACTAGGTCGGTAACAAAATATTATCCTCCCATGTGGCAGACAATCTCATCATATCTATTTCACTGGACTCACACCTTGTCAATCTTGAGAACCTTGAAGGCCCAAGGTCCTATGCTCTATGATGCGCATAGGTTTCACAGTCACCTACCCATGCTCCTATCACCTGTAATGCGGTCCAATCTAATACATGAGAGGGATCTGGAATGTATCTCCTAAGAATAGAAATATTAAATACATCATGCACATGAGATAAGTCTAGGTAGACAAGGCTAGATGATAAGCTAAGGGACTGATCCACTTCAAAATATTGAATGGACCCAAGAATCTAGGATCTAAATTAGAGCCTTTTCCATAACATGGATAGGGATCTTATGAGATTTGATATGAAGAAACACCTTCGTACCCACCACATAGCTATGATCAACTCTCCTTATGATCTGCATATTTCTTCTTGTCTATCTTGTGCCTCCTGAAGCCTCTTTCTAATAAAAAAAACTTATTGCTCCATGCCCTATAAAAAAGACTAGCCGAAGAGATACTTTTTCCTCCAATCTTTCCCAACTTAGTAGTGTCCTACACTCCCTACCATATAAGTGCCTGAAAATGGAGCCATGCCAATCAAACTCTAGAAATTTGTTGTTAAATGCAAACTCCACTATGTACAAATGCTACTCCCACATTGACTAATGGTCCATAACGTACATCTACAATTATGTCCTCTAAAATTTGATTCATCCAGCTCTCATTTTTCCATCTATCTCTGGATGATAAGCTATACTGAAGTTGATATGTGTTCCAAAGGGCATGTTGCATGGTAGTCCAGAAATGAGAGGTGTATAAGGGAGCGTAGGTCATAGATAATCTTCTACAGTAATCTTGTCTAGTCTGCCAATCTCATCAAGGTATACTCGTGCCACTACACGTGCCACTACACTAGCTATATAGGTGGTGTTCACCAGATAAAAATGATCCACTTTCGTCAATCCATCCACCGTGACCATGATGACATCGTGTTGGTATCTCAACGTTAGTATCCCTACTATGAAATAAATGGAAATGGTGTCACATTTCCACTCTGGTATAACATGTGGGTAGAGAAGGATAGCTAGATGTTGATACTCAGCCTTCACCGTCTTACACTTTAAACAACGTGACACAAACTGAGTTTCATCTCTTCGTAGACATCTCCAATGGAAAAGTTCTCTTAAGGAGGCATGCATCTTCTTCAACCCCCATATGGGCTGAATAAGGTGCATCCCTAGGTACATATATCTATCCACTGTGTCTGATAAGTCCATCTGAATCTAATGTAAAAACATCAAAATTCTCCTCAAGGGGTCTTACAAAATCAATCTCTGATATAGCTGCAAGGTAGAACCTGTCAGTGGAAGCTGTCGTAAAATCCTGCTTCACAAATTTTTACCCACTGAAGTAACCATAACCAAATGTCTTTGTCTACCTTAGAGTGTCTGCAACCACATTCTCCTTCCCTTTAACATGCTCTATCTCCATGTCATACTCACAAAGTAACTCCAACCAACACCGCTGATGAGCATTGAGATTGGGTTGTGTGAAGAGGTGACGAAGACTCAAATGATCAGTCTTGAGAATACATCTCATGTCAAGAAGGAAATCTCTCCATCAAACCAAAGAATGTACAACTCCTGTAATCTCAAGGTCATGATTCAGATAATTGAGCTCATAATCCTTGATTTTGCGAGACTCAAAGGAAACCACATGGCCCTCTTGCATCAAAACACCACCTAATCCTACTAAAGAAGCATCTGTACAAACAAATAAATCCCTCTAAGGATTTGACGCTGTAAGAATTGGTGCTGATGTAAGGCATCCCTCAATGTGTTGAAGGCCTACTCACATCCATCAGGCTAAACACACCTCTTCACTTTATGTTGAATGGAAGTGATGGGGTGCGCAATCTGAAAAAATTATTAAACAAATATCATGTAGTAACCTACCAACCCCATGAAACTGTGCACTTTGGTTAGATTGATTGGCACCCGATAGTCCAAAATAGCTCTAATCTTATAAGGATTGAATGTGATACCTTCCCCAGAAATGATGTGACCCAAGTACTGCACCTATGACTAAAATAATCCACACTTCTCAAGGTTCCCATAAAGATACTTCTCATGAAGACATTGAAGAACCTGACAAAGGTGTTGTTATCAACAAATCACAGCACCCTTCTATTTATACAAGCACATATATTTGAACTCACAGTGTGATTGGATAACATGGGTACTATCTCCAAGTTGTGGGACTTGTTACTTGAGATAGACCTCCAGAGAAAGTTGGTTCTTGCTCCTAAACTACCTGCCACAATATAATCTAATGCAGGGGAAACTAACTATTCTAATCTAAATTTTCAAGGGACCAGGGAGAGAGAATGCATAAAATGAAATCCTACACTAAAGTGGTGATACACCAGAAAAGGAGGGGGTGAGAGTAGTCTTCAAATGTGTGAGATACAAAAGCAAGGTGCACACTAGAAGGGGTGATGACAATTCTCCACAATCTAGCAAAATGCATTCACAAAAAATATCTCAAACATACACAATGATAATGGATCCCTGCAAGAGCATAATAATAGACACAATATTCTTGTAATCAAGGTTGAAGGGGCGAGAGGAATGCAGAAAACACAGCAGGGGAAGATGCATCCACAAACTTATATTTTATTGCTTCCTGATATACACAGTTCAATCGATTACAAGATAAGGGCCTGGATCACCATGCAAGGAGTCCAAAACAAGGGCCTGCAACACATTTTCTTCACAAAGCAATCTTGGCAGAGCTTTGCTACAAAAACTACCTCCTTTTACAATGAGCCCAACACTCCAATTTATAGAAAAAAATGAGAAGAGAAAGAGAAGGCAAAATGGAAATCCCAAAATATGTCCTTCAACCACTTGTAAGAGGCATTAAATGGAGTAAAATTATTATATATTACTTGCAAAAGGCTCCCCATACTGTCCCAGGTGCTGCATTAAAGAAAGAATGATGACCATGCCTCTTAATTGCACTCCCAACCACCAAATAAAACACTGTTATGAACCCAGCCACGTTTTCTTAAAAATCTCAATCAATATCTCATCAAATCTAGAATTTCTTGATATCTTTGCATCAATCTTGGAGCCATGATTCCAACGGTACCAATTTTGTGTGATCTCGTTGAGAAATGCAAAAGTTATGGCCTTCTGAGTGCATGCAGCTATTTTGGGTCTGGCAGGCATTTTCTGTCATTTGACGGGAATGAGCATTAACTGACTAGAGTTGAATATGTTTATTCTAATTAAATATATCTACCCTCATTAAAAATAAGAAATCTAATATGTTTTTGGCGTAGAGGACGTCGTGCTCGTTCCAGAAAGTCCAATTTTGTGAAAATCGGAGCTTAGAGTCAAAAGTTATGGTCGTTTGAAGTTTCACGGGTCAACGTTGACTTTTCTTCTTTTCCTTTGGCCGCTTCAGCTTTTCACGTCCCCCGCGTACTTTTGTCCCAATTGTCCCACAGACCGTCTAGGACACATTCTCCCGCATTAGCCGGTTCAGGCTTCCTTGTCTCTCTTTGCGGCCTTTTCGGCTTTTCGCGTCCCTCGCGTCCCGACGTCCCAACTGTCCCGCGGACCGCCTGGGACAAAAATGTCCTAATTAGCTGATTTTATTTGTTTTTTCAGCCCCAAGCTTGGTATGAAAAACCTCAGTATGACCCGAACTAGTACGACCCGAACCCTTCAGACCCGAAATGCTTTAAAACAGTCCTGCAACCTTATTTTTGCATTTTTTCCCTTTTTTCTAACTCGTTGGGATTTCTTCTTGGATGGGAGAGTTAGAGAGAAGCCGAGGGGCCCCAAAAAACATGATTTCAGGCCTTGAATCAATATACCTACTCAGGACTGAATAATTTGATGTATGTTATCAAAATTACCTTGAGGGTGAATTTTGGATAACAGGTGCTCCTTGTGCTCCTCATGCATATGTGAGTAGATCAAAATGTCATCAAGAAACACGAGCATGAAGCAACCCAAAAACTTCATAAACACCACATTCATTAAGATCATGAATATTGTGGGGGCGTTCATCAGACCAAAAGGTACCACCTTTAACTCATAGTGGTCATACCTCGTGTGGAAAGTTTTCATGTGAATATTTGCCTCCGTAATCCTTAGCTTATGGTATCCTAAATTAAGATAAATATTAGAAAATACAGTGGCCCCCTTCATCTGATCAAATAAATAATCTATCAAGGGAAGGTGGTAATGATTCCTTATCATTATTTTGTTCAGTTTCCTATAGTCCACACACAAACGCAAAGATTTGTCCTTTTTATTTACAAAGATCAATGGTACACTCCAAAGCAATACACTAGGATGGATTAGGCCTTTCTCAAGAAGGTCCTCCAACTGAAACTTGAGCTCATAAAGCTCAGGTGTGGTCATCCTAAGGTACGCGTGAGAGAGGATCTACTCTCGAAACCAAATCAATACTAAATTCGATCTCACATGGGGGACGTAACACTAACAACTCACTAGGAAAGACATCAAATAACTCCTACAAAATGGGGTGGTCATCAAGTGACGGTCAATGAGTATCATCCTCTGATCATTCACTAATAGTGATGGAAAGGAACTGATAACCCCACCGCGCATACTGCTTCAGATACATAGCGGATATGGTGTGAATAGATATGGGTCTCCTAACTCTAATAATCACTGATTCCACTCCCAAATAGTTTACACAACATATAACCTTGTTGAGACAATCAACCGTAGCTCTGTGGACATATAACCAATCCATGCCCAAGATAACTTCATATGAACCCAAGGGAAGGATATAAAGATCCAAAGTCGTAGTGAAGGGTCCTAGGTTCACTACACACTCCTTAACTAAGGAGTTCACTAAGAGCTTGGCTCTAGAAGCCATATCCACATCCTAACTAATTCCTTTCCTAACTACCACCAACCTACATCACTCTACTAAAGATGGAGAAATGAAAGAATCTGATGATCTTGAATCAAATAAGATAGGGGTAGAAATACCACCAATGATACATGTGGTCTCTATCACCGTGCCATGGTGCTTTGCCTGAAATTTCTCAACCGTAGCATAGATCCTATGGCTCGTGGCCATGTCACCAACCGTAGGCACAGAAACTAGTGCCTTACCTTAATTAGTATGGTTTTGAGGGAACTCTCTCCAATAATGACCATGAACACTGCACCCATAGCAACTACCTAGTCCTCTCCATTGAGAAGATACTCCTCTAGGTGGCATGGTATTCTGCGCTATAGAACCTGATGATCCTGTCATATATCTCTATCGGTGCTCTGGTGGATGCACCCTTGTTAACTATGATCGTGGTGAATCCTGTGTCTTGTTGGGCTCCTAAGCTAGAGGTCCCATACGAAACCCTCTCTGAGCATCATGGCATTGTGAAGGCACAAAGAGTGGTCGATTCTATTATTGCTACTACTGAGGAGGAGGCATAAAGGAATAATGTACTGAAGTGTGTCCACCATGAGGAGGAGGAGTTGATCCCCTCAACCTACTATCCTATAACTGTTGTATGCGACTCCTCACTCTATCACAAGCCTATTGAGTCTTCCCCCTTGTTTCCTTTATAATATATTCCTTCTCTACGGCCTCTGATAGTTTCTGTGGGAAATGAATGCGCACTAAGCCACCCAAGTGTAAGTTTAGGCCCATGATGAACATGTGAAATCTAACCTGTTAGTCTTGCATGTAATCCACATACTGAACCAAATCCAATAACTGAACCTCATACTCTACCATTGTCATGGAATCCTGTCACAGATCATGAAACTCATTGATCCATTGTTGGATGAATCTTCTCGAAATGTATCTAATCCTAAAAATCTCCTTGAAGATATCACAAGTAACTATCTTTGAATCCACATGGATATTCTTCTCCTTAGTCCTCCACCAAAATCCAGTTCCGTCTCTTAGAAATTGGATAGCAACACGATTTATCATGTTGCTAGTGTAAGGACATAGCTTGAAGCATCTGCTCAAGCTAACCAACCATTCCTTGGCATGAAATCTTTGCGTGTCTCCAACAAAATGTGGTGGTTGTAACTTCAGTGTCTCTATGATGTGATCTGTCACTTTCAACTGTCGACCCCTAGGTCTCTCTGAAAGAACATCCCTCATCCTAGGGCTCCTAGATCTATCTTTATGCCCCAAAGATCTATCTATGTGCTCTCCAGGTGGTGACTCATGTTTAACTAACTCCGTGTGGGAGTACTCTACCCTATCCTTGACACTGTGACGTGGCGGTGCACGCACCTCTACTGATGGCTCTCTGTCATATTAGCTAGGTCTCCCTCCTAAATATCCTTCGCATAAAGGGACATTAACATCCTGTATTGTCTAAAATATCTGAGGGAATATATATGCTACTACCTGATCTTGGGGTGGTAGACCTAGGATCATGTGAAAGGACCCCTCGTCTAGTCTGTGCCTCTTGCAAAGACAAAGACGGGAGTTATTTTATCATCATCTAGGATTTTGTTTCAGTTTTCTACGTTTTTAAAACATCAAGCAATGTTGTGTGTTCTATTTTTAGAGTTGTGCTAGGTTTTCTTGTTTATGTTTCATGTTTCTAATTGTGCCTGGGTCCAAGCATTGAACCCAAGGCTCTGATACCAAGTGTAACACCCAAAAATTTCTACGCTCAAAATAAAGAGCACTTAATAAATTAATAGTTAAATTTATGGTAATATTATTATTATTTTTATTTTTGTTTAAAGGTGTTTATAAGGTTAAATATTTTCGCACTTAATAATTTTTTATTTAAGGGCTTCCTACACAAGCTTGTGATCAATGGAATTAAATTAATAATTAAATATTATAATTTAATTCCTAAGTTATATTTACACTTTAAACATCTACTAAGTCCCATTAGTTAAATTTATTATCAAGTACTAAGGTTATATCAATTCTTAACTCAAATTGTAATTGTTTTTCCCTAGCAGATAAGTGGCCCCATTCGCCCCATACCCATGTTCTTCCTTTTTGTTATTAAAAGTTCTATTCCTAAAAAATACCTTCTCACTGAAGTGAGGTAGAGTTTAATTTGGGCCATAGGATTGAATCTATCCTAGCCCTTAGATTGAAGTTTCCCTAAATTTCCTTATGGTCTTATTTTAAATCCCTATTTTTCCCACACAACCTCATTTTCTCTTCTCTTATTTGCAGGTTTTTGAGAGGAGAAACAACCATGGAAAAATTTCTCTATGTTTTATATACAAGGATATTTCCATTGTAATATTTGCTAAATGTAGAGATCCTTTGGATATATTTTGTTAGATTAATAAAATCATTTAATGTTTTGAGTTCAACTATTTGAGAAACTCCATTTCTTTTAAATCCCTAAATATTAGCACATTTAAGTGACAAAAGGGAGATTGTAAGGCTAGATATCTTGAATTAAGTTTGTCCCTAGTTGTTGGGAGGTACCATGAATTTTTTTTAAAACTTAGAATTTATTAAAATTTAAATCTAGGTTGTTCACGGATGGAAAATTATTTCTCCGTCAGAAGTGACAAAACTGCTGCCCTATGCAAGCCGATAGTCTTGTGTCCACTGCCCTACCTTGGAGGTTGTTCACCAACTGCCGCTCTCAGTTGAGTGGTAGTTCTCAAATCACCGCTCTGCATAGGGTGGCAGTCCTATTCACTGAAAACATAACCTTCACCCAAACATCATTTTCATAGATTTTCTTCTTGATTTTTTTTTAATGAAGTATTAATTTTAATGAGAGTTTCATCTATTCATTTGTTGGTAAATAGATAGTATATCTAGTTTCTTAATTTCAATTACAAAACAACAACTAAATCTCTATTTTATTCTTTGCAATAAAATTAAAAAGGGAGTATAACATTGTTACAATACGTTCCATTTCACATCTTCCATTTTTCCAATAAAACAACAAAAGTTCAACACACTTCTTTTCAACGCATCTTTGTTCTTTTCCAATATGAATGTATATATATTGCAACTCGCATGATTATAACCATTGGGAGAGTTTCATTTTAAGACAAATAAACAACTTAAGTTAAATAAAATGCATTTCCATTTCAACCCATTTCAAACTTCCTATTTCATCAAAAAATGAAAGGTTTTGGTAGTTTCCTTTCACCAATCTAGGACATTTTAAAATGCAATTTTCTCATACAAAAACTCTTAGAAGAGTTAACAAAATATAGGAGTTTCCAAGTAATAATACAACTTCATTTAAATCTTACAAATTTAGAATCTTCCAATCAAAGTGGGAGTCATAAAATGCATCATTTACAACATAGAGAGTTCAACAAGGTCAACACAAGTATTCTTGCATGTCTTCTCCCAAATTGAAACTTCAATATTGCATTCTTCAATCTTTCACAATAAGGATAACAATACAAAGGAAGGGGGAATAGGCAATGCTCTCCAACCAACCTTTAATCCATTAAGAGGAGAAACCATCCCCTTAATGGCCCCCTAGCCCCAACCAAGGAACAATGTGGGATATTGAGCAACATTTGACAAACTTTTCAACAAACATGGCTTCCAAAATAACATACATTCCAATAATTTTCAACACAACAAATGGACACACTCAAGAAATCTTACAACTTTTTCCAAACAATACATAGGTTTGATATAGAACCAAATGGAGCATGGACTATGGGCAACCACCTCTTTTCTCCTCCCAAGTGAAGTGGGAGTTTTACCCAAAGCCTCCATATGCACAAAACAATAAAAAACCTTATATCTCCCTTAAAATTATGCAACAATATGACTAAAATATGTAGTCTAGATCATATATTGAATCAATGTATCACAATAAATATGTCTAAGTATCAGTCCAAGGTAATATCAACATAATGAAAATAGTGTCAAAGAGGAGTGGGCACTACATCGCCCTCCCCTTAGACTTAACTTCATCCTGGAAGTCACTAAAATAGGTGAGAAAACTAGGCCCGTAACAAAGTAGCATCCTCCCATGTGGTAGCAGTTTCATCATACCTATCCCAATGGACTCACACCTTATCAATCTCATGGCCTCGAAAGCTCAGGGTCCTACACTCTATGATGCACACAGGCTCCATAGTCACCTGCCTCTTCTCCTACACCTACAATGTTGTCCAGTCTAAAACATGAGAGGAATCTAGAATGTATCTCCTAAGAACAGAAACATGAAATACATCATGCATTCGAGACAAGTTGGCTGGAAAGGATAGATGATATGCTAAGGGACCAATCCACTCTAGGATCTCGAATGAACCCACAAATCTAGGAGCTAACTTAGAGCCTTTTCCATAACTGATAAGACTCTTATGAGGTCGAACATGGAGAAACACTGTCATGCCCACCTCAGAGCTTGAGTCAACTCTCCTCCAATATACATATTTCTTCTATCTATCATGTGTCTCTTGAAGCCTCTGTCTAATCAAAAACCCCAACCACTCCATGTCATGTGATAAATTTTTCCCAAGAGATACTTTGTCCTCTAATCTGTCCCAACTCAATGGATTCCTTCACTCCCTTATATACAATTCCTGAAATGGATCCATACCATTAGAACTCTAAAAACTATTGTTATATGAAAAACTCTATCAGGTACAAATAATACTTACACCTTGACTGATGGTCCATGACATACATCTGCAACATATCCTCTAAAATAAGATTCACCTGATCTATCTGTCCATTTTTCTCTAGATGGTAAGTTATACTAAAGTTAATACGCATCCAAATGACATGTTGCATGGTAGTATAAAAATGAGAGGTATACAATGGATAGCAATCATAGATAATATTCCGTGAAATCCTATGCAGTATTACAATCTCATCAAGGTATATTCGTGCCACTGCACTAGCTGTACAGGTGGTCTTCAACAGAGAAAAATTAACCACTTTTTTCAATCTATCCATTGTGACCATGATGGCATCGTGGTGGTATCTCGATGTCGGTAGCCCTACTATTAAATCCATGGAAATGGTGTTCCATTTTCACTTTAATATAACATGCGGGTAGAAAATGCCAGCTGGATGCTAATGCTCGGCCTTCACCCTTTGACACTCTAGACAATATGACAAAAAATGAGCTACGTCTCTCTATAGAACTATCTAATGGTAAATTTGTCTCAAGGAGTTGTGCATCTTCTTCACCCCCGAATGGGCTGAATAAGTTACACGATGAATCTCTGCCAAGATATCCTGTCTCAAACCTCCATCCCTAGGTACATATATCTAGCCTCTATGTCTAATAATTCCATCTGAATCTAATGAAAAACCATCAAAATTCCCCTCAATTAGTCTCTAAGACTTAATCTTTGATCTATCTTCAAGGTAGAAGTTTTCATGTGGAAGTTGTGGTAAACTCTTGCTCTGTAAATCTGTACCCACTAAAGTATCCATAACCAAATGCCTTTGTCTACTAAGAGTGTCTGTAACCACATTCTCCTTACCTTTCACATGCTCTATATCCATGTCGTACTCACTAAGAAACTCCATCCAATGCCTCTAACAAGCATTGAAATTGGGCTACATGAAGAGGTGAAAAAGACTCAAATGATCAGTCCTGAGAATGAATCTCCTGCCAAGAAGGAAATGTCTCCATCAAACTAGAACATACACAACTTCTGCAAGCTCAAGGTCATGAATTGGATAATTGAGATCATAATCCTTTAGTTTGCAAGACTCAAAGGAAACCACACAGACCTCCTACAAAAAAACACCACCTAATCTTGCCAAAGAAGCATCTTTACAAATAAAGAAATCCATCTAAGGATCATGCACTTTAAGAATCCCTTCAGTGTACTAAAGGATTATTCACATCCATCGAAACAAACAAACTTCTTCCCTTTATGTTGAAGGGAAGTGATGGGGTACGTAATGCGAGAAAATTCCTAAAAAAATCTTTTGTAGTAACCTTCCAACCCCATGAAACTACGCACCTCAGTCACATTGGTTGGTGTGGACCAATCCATAATAGCTCTAATATTGGAAGGATCAACTACGATACTTTCCCCAAAAATTATCTGACCCAAATATTGCACCTTTGACTGAAAAAATGTACACTTCTATAGGTTCCCTTAAAGTTGCTACTCACGAAGACACTGAAGAACCTGACGAAGGTTCTCCTCATGATCATCACACATATGTGAGTTTATCGTAATGTCATCAAGAAAAACGAGCATGAAGAAATCCAAAAACATCATTAACACCACATTCATCAAGCTCATGAATACTGCAGGGGCATTTTTCAAGACAAAAAGGTACCACCGTGACCTCATAGTGGTCATACCTTGTATGGAAAGTTGTGTTGTGAATATCTACATCTGCAATCCTCAATTTATTTTAGCCTGATTTAAGATCAATCCTAGAAAATATAGTGGCCCCCTTCATCTAATCAAATAAATCATCTATCCATGGAAGGGGCTAACGATTCCTAATCATTACATTGTTGAGATTCATGTATTCCACACAAAACACAGAGATCCATCCTTTTTCTTTAAAAATATCACTAGTGCACCCCAAGGAGATACACTTGGATGGATTAGGCCTTTCTTAAGAAGGCCCTCCAACTACAACTTGAGCTCACAAAGCTCAGGTGTGGTCATCCTAAGGTACATGTGAGATAGGATCCACTCCCAGAACCAAATCAATACGAAATTTGATCTCACGTGGGGGAGGTAACCCTGACAATTCACTAGGAAAGACATCAAATAAATCCTACAAAATGGGGTGGTCATCAAGTGACAGTCAATGAGTCTCATCCTCTAATCGTTCACTAACATTGATGGAAAGAAACTGACAACCCCGCCACATGCACTACTTCAGATACATAGCGGATATGATGCAAATAGAGATGGGTCCCCTGACTCTAATAATCATTGATTCCACTCCCAAATAGTTTACACAATGTATAACCTTGTTGAGACAATCAACCCTAGCTCTTTGTGCAGATAACCAATACATGCCCAAGATAACTTCATATGAACCCAAAGGAAGGATACGAAGATCCAAAGTCATAGCAAAGGGTCCTATGTCTGCTCCACACTCCTTAACTAAGGAGTCCCCTAAGAGCTTGGCTCTAGAATCCATATCCACATCCCAACTAATGTCATGCCTAACTGCCACCAGCCTGCATCACTCTACTAAAGATGGAGAAATGAAAGAATTTGATGAGCTTGAATCAAATAAGACATTGGTAGAAATACCATCAATGTTACTTGTGGTCTCTATCACCATTCCCTAGTGCTATGCCTAGATTTTCTTTCCCGGAGCCTAGATTATGTGGCTCCTGGCCATGTTAGCAGGGTTCTGAGGGTGCTCTCTCCAATGATGACCAAGAACACTAAACCCATAACAACTACATGGTCCTCTCCACTAAGTAGATAGTCCTCTAGGTGGCCCGGTAGTCTATGCTATAGAACCAAATCATCCTATCATATATCTTTGTGGGTGATGTGGTGGATGCACCCCTCCTGACTGTGCTCAAGGTGGAGATTATGTCTTGTTTGGCCCCACATATAGAGGTCCCATACTACATCCTCTTTGAGAATCATGGCATTGTGGAGATTGAAGAGGTGGTCAAGTCTGCTGCTATTGTTGCTGAGGAGGAGGAATAAAGGAAGATAGTGTTGAAGTGTGTTTAGCACGAGGAGGAGGATTTGATCCCCTCGACCTACTATCCTGTAAATATTTTATAGGGCTCCTAACTCTGTCACGATCCTACTGAGTCTTCCCCATGGTTTCCTCTACAATATAGGCCTTCTCTACGACTTCTGATAGTGTCTATGGGAAATGAATGCACATTTCCCCAACCAAGTCTAAGTTTAGGCCCCTGATGAATCCATAACCTCTTACCTTCTCATCCTGCATGTAATCCACACACTGAAGTAGATCCAAAAACTGACCCTCATACTCTGTCACTGCCGTGGAATCCTGTCATAAATCATGAAACTCATCGATCCGCTGCTAGATGAATCTCCTAGATATGTATCTACTCCTTAAACACTCCTCAAATAGCTCCCAAGTAATTGTCTCTGAATCCACATGGAGCTTCTACTCCTCGATCCTCCACCAAAATTTGGCTCCATCTCTCAGAAGGTGGATAGCAACATGAGATTTCATGTTTCTAGTACAAGGACATAGTTTGAAGCATCTGTTAAAGCTAACAAACCATGACTCAGCATGAAATCCTCTCGTGTCTCCAGAAAAATGTGGTTGGTGCAACTTTAGTACCTATCTGATGTGATCTTCCACTATCAAATGTCACCCCTTAGGTCTCTCTGTAAGAACATCCCTCAGCCTAGGGATCCTAGATCTGTCTCTGTGTCTCAAAGCTCTATCTATGTGCTCTCTAGGTGGTGACTCATGTCCAAATGACTCCGCGTGGGAGTATTCTACCCAATCCTCAGCACTATGATGTGGCATTACACAAGCCTCTATTGATGGCTCTCCGTCATGTCTACTAGGTCGCCCCCCTAAACCTCCTCCGTGTAAAGAGACATTAACATCCTGGAGTGTGTGAAGTATCTAAGGCAATATGAATACTACTACCTGATCTGGGGGTGGTAGATCTAGGATCACATGAAAGGACCCCTCGTCTAGTCCATTCCTCTTGCGTAGACCAAGATGGGAGTTAGTTTATCATCATCGAGGATTTTGTTTTAGTTTTCTAAGTTTTTTACATTTTTAAAACATCAAGCAATGTTGTATGTTCTAGGCTTAGAGTTGCACTAGGTTTTCTTTTTTATGTTTCATGTTTCTAAGTGTGCTCAGGTCTAAGCATTGAACCTAGGACTCTGATACCAAGTGTAAAACCCCCAACTTTTTGTCATCAAAACAAAAAAACACTTAATAAATTAATAGTTAAGTTTACAGTAGTAAATATTTTTATTTTTTATTTTTGTTTAAAGGTGTTAACAAGGTTAGACATTTTCACACTTAATAAATTTTTCATTAAGGGTTTCCTACACAAGTTTGTGATCAATGGAATTAAATTAATAATTAAATATTATAATTTAATTCCTAAGTTATACTTTAAACATATACTAAGTCCCATTAGTTAAATTGATTATCAAGTACCGAGGTTATATCGTTTCCTAACTCAAAGTTTAATTATTTTTCCCTAGCCACTAAGTGGCCTCATTCACCCCATACCCATGTTTTTCTTCTTTTTAATAAAAATTACATTCCCACAAATACTTCTCACTTAAGTGATTGTGGTAGGGTTTTAATTTGGGCCATAGGATTGAATACATTCCTAGCCCTAGATTAAAATTTTCCCTAAATTTCCTTATGGCTTCTTTTAAATCCTTATTTCTCCCCTTGCGGCCCCCTCGTCTGTCCTTCTCTTGGTCGCCCCCTCTGGGCGTTTCGTTCTTTCCTCGAGGCTTTTGTTTCGTTTTCTGCCGTTTGTTACATTTTTACCTCACGCCCTGTTGTCTGTTCTCGGCTTCGGCGTTGCCCTCGGTTTTCTTTTTCTGTTTGTTTCCGTGGCTCGCTCCGCTGCCCCTCCGGCTTCTCCCCCCCCCCGTCCCCCCCCCCCCCTTTTTGTCCTCCCACCCACCCCACCCCTTACTAACGTCATAGTCCGTGGCCCGTCGTCCCTATTTGTCTTTTTTCTTTGTTTCGGTGTTGTCCCGGTTCGCCTTTTCCTTCCTCCCTTTTTCTTCCGGGTTTCCCGTTTTTCCTGGCCTCCTTCCTCTTCCCTCTTTCCTTTCCTCTCCGTCCTTTCCCTCTCCCGTCGTTCCCACTTTGCCTCCATACCTATGATCCGCGTCACTTGTTCTCCCGCCCGTCGACAGTTCGCGTCTCCACTCGCCTCAGGGAGTTTGTCCTCAACCCAGTAATTCCCCCGTCTTAGACTACCATGATGTCAAGGCATACTTGCTAAACACCCCCTTCACTTCCTCCGCGACAGAACCCCCGCGCCCATCCGCGCGACCTGAGTAATCGGCGACCTCACAGCCGACAGCCACTACCCGCATACAGCGAACTGTTCACGTTAAACCACTCTCTTTACCCTACCCCTCACCGCATGGTTTTCCCTCTTCTTTTTGCCCCCCCAACCACCATCCCAAACAGAATCCCTTTGTCTATTTTCCTAGCGCATTGTGGGCGAGGACGAAGCGCGACAGCAGCCCCGCCTGAGGCAGCGAGGAGCACCCTGGCCACTTGTTCTACCCCGGTTTCGCTGCCCCCCCCGCGACTTATGCCTTCGTCCTCTTGGCTCCGTCGAGATCCTTGGCCTTACTTGTTAGCTCCTCCCTCCTCTTTTATGTTCTTGACCGTTGACCCCATTAGCCAGAGAACACCCTCTTTCGTTTTCCCTCCCTCTATCGCGCCTCCCAAAGTGCTCCACGGGTCTTGTACGGCTCCGAACTTCTAGCCTTCCTTTTCTCCGTAGGTGTTGTGCGCTCCCATCTACTTTTTTTTCCATAGAATGTCCTCCCTTTCATTTCGGTTGTTCTCGCTGCCCCCACTTTTTTGTCGCCTGCTGCCGTTGCGGTGCGTTTGGGGCCTGTTGGGGGGCGGCTTCAACGAACACCCCGGTTGTGCACTTGGGCTCGCAGCTTCGTAATAATTTAGACATCACTGTTCCTCGTGTCCTTGTTCTATCTAATCAATTTGTATTCTTTCCGCAACACCCCCATCATCCCCCCCCCTGCTCTCCACCCACCAGTTTAAAGTTTTAGGACATTTCCACTAAAATTTTTCATTAAGGGTTCCTACACAAGTTGTGATCAATGGAATTAAATTAATAATTAAATATTATAATTTAATTCCTAAGTTATACTTAAACATATACTAAGTCCAATTAGTTAAATGATTATCAAGTACCGAGGTTATATCGTTTCCTAACTCAAAGTTTAATTATTTTTCCCTAGCCACTAAGTGGCCCTCATTCACCCCATCCCCATGTTTTTTCTTCTTTTTAATAAACATTACATTCCCACAAAATACCTTCTCACTTAAGTGAGGTAGGGTTTAATTTGGGCCATAGGATTGAATACATCCTAGCCCTTAGATTAAATTTTCCCTAAATTTCCTTATGGTCTTCTTTTAAATCCTTATTTTTTGCACACAACCTCATTTTCTCTTTTGTTATTTTCAGGTTTTGGAGAGGAGAAGAGGAGAAGCCATGAGAGCAAGGAGGAGCAACCATGGAAAACTTTGTCTAGGTTTTAGATGCAAGGATCTTTCCATTGTAATATTTGCTAAATGTAGAGATCCGTTGGATCTATTTTGTTAGATTAATAAAATCATTTCATGTTTTGAGTTCAACTATTGGGAAAACCCTATTTCTTTTAAATCCATAAATATTAGCGCATTTAAGTGATAAAAGGGATATTGTAAGGATAGATCTCTTGAATTAAGTTTATCCGTAGTTGTTGTGAGATCCCATAATATTTTTTCTTAAACTTAGAATTTACTAAATTTTAATTCTAGGTTGTTCATAGATGAAAAAAATATTTTTTTGTCAGAAATGATGAAACCGCTTCCCTACGCAGGCTGACAGTCCTATGACCACTGCCCTTCCTGGGGGGCGGTTCACCGACCACCGCGTTGAATTGGGAGGCGGTTCTGAAACCACTGCTCTACATAGGGGGATGGTCCCATTCACCGAAAACAAAACCTTCACCCAAACATCATTTTTACAGATTTTCTTCTTGAGTTTTTTTTAATGAAGTATTAATTTTAATGAGAGTTTCATTTA
The DNA here is from genome assembly GCA_019776745.2 of Taxus chinensis. Lineage (NCBI taxonomy): Eukaryota > Viridiplantae > Streptophyta > Pinopsida > Cupressales > Taxaceae > Taxus > Taxus chinensis. The sequence continues at coordinate 644,668,414 of CM034153.1, read as the reverse complement.
TGCATTTGTTGGTAAATAGATAGTATATCTAGTTTCTTAATTCCAATTAAAAAACAATAACTAAATCTCTATTCTATTCTTCACAATAAAAGTAAAAATGGAGTATAACATTGTTACAATGCATTCCATTTCACATCTTCCATTTTGCAAATAAAACAACAAAAGTTCAACACACATTTTTTCAATGCATCTTTGTTCTTTTCCAATATGAATGTATATGTATTACAACTTTAATGCTTACAACCATTGGGAGAGTTTCATTTTAAGACAAATAAACAACTTAAGTTACACTAAATGCATTTCCATTTCAACCTATTTCAAACTTCCTACTTCATCAAACAATGAAAGCTTTTGGTAGTTTCCTTTCACCAATCCAGCACATTTTAAAATGTAATTTTCTCATACAAACACTCCTAGAAGAGTTAAAAAAATATAGGAGTTTCTAAGTAATAATACAGATTAATTTAAAGCTTAAAAATTTACAATCTTCCACTCAAAGTGGGAGTGATTAAATGCACTATTTACAACATAAAGATTTCAAAAAGGTCAACACAAGTCTTTTTGCATGTCTTCTCCAAACTTGAAACTTCAATATTGCATTCTTCAATCTTTCACAACAAGGATCATAATACAAAGGAATGGGTGATAGACAACTCTCTCTTCCCAACCTTTAATCCATTAAGAGGAGAATCCATCCCCTTAATGGCCCCAACCAAGGAACAATGGGGGTTGAGAAACATTTGACAACTTTTTCAACAAACAAGGCTTCCAAAACAACATACATTTTGAAAATATTCAACACACCAAATGGACACACTCAGAAAATCTTAAAACTTTTTCCAAATAATACATAGGTTTAATATAAAACAAAATGGAGCATGGACTATGGGAAACCACCTCCTTTTTTCTCCCAAGTGAAGTGGGATTTTCACCCAAATACTCCATGTGGACAAAACAAAAAAAAACTGTATCTCTCCCTTGCAAGTATGCAACGATATGACCATGATTCCTTTTCACTACCCATAGGTGAAAATATCAATCACACTCGCACAAAATTCATTCCTCACAAAATTCCTTTTCCCTCCCCAATGGTCCCATAATTCCATCTCCCAGACCCAACTTAAGGCATATTACCCAACCACACAAACACACATTCACAAAACTCATACTATATTAAACAAGCACCAATTTCAAATTTTCAAACCTAAATAAGAAAAATGCAAGGATGTAGATCCTACCTCTCCAGCAAGGTTTCAATAAAACTTCACTCCACGAGTCTTTGATACCTCCAAGCCAAGAAAATTCCAAAAGAAATTCCAACAAGCTCCCAATTTAAAAAATTCAAAACAAAGAAAATGAACAAGTCACCCCAATTCCACAACTTCCATCAATAAATAGAAATGGAATGCAAGGATGATGAGGTGGATCCATGTGTGATGAGACTTCATCATTCCTCCATTCTCACACTCACATCAAAACACCATGCCCAAGCCAATAAATGAACTTGTAAGACTATAACAACCCAAAAGACAGTCAAACTTGCACACCATGCCTTCTAAGGAGAAAATTAATTGTGGCAAATAGGAAAGTGCAATTATTTTCATTATTTTACTCTCCAAAAGGATAAATAAGTCAAAAATAAACTCTCCAACCCATAGGTAGGGTTTTTGGGTAAATTTAAGAGGCATGGGAAAATCTTAGCTTGTTCCAAAAGCCTCATAAAAAATCTCCAAAGTCCAAATTTAATCTAGTTTAACATAAACAAAATGTGAATCAAAACAGAACAATAGTCTAAAATCTACACAGTCTATCATCTGCTGAATCAATGTCTCACAATCAACATAATGCAAATAGTGTCGAAGAGGAATGAGAACTACAACAATGGCTAACACATGGTGGATTTATGTGAAATCGTGCATGTTTCTCAATTACAATTCCATATTGATGATGTGTTACCACAGTTAGATTATTTATACTTGGATTGATTTACTGAGTAGTTGATTTATACGTTTATTAGATATATGTGTTTAATGTTTACAATGAGTGTGTAGATTACAGGGCATGGGAGAATGTGAGTTTCAGGGCAGCTACATGAATGTGCACAAGTGGATCACGGGGTTGATTCTTATCCATGTTAGTTGTATAAAGCCTTATTGGTTGCATGTTTTGTTTGGGCACCATGAGTAACCCTTAGATTGTAATATTGTATATTTTGTAAAATTAATTGTGTTTAGGTTGTTTAATATTGTTAGAAAATAGGTTGGGGGACCTAATGGTCCCCACTTGTATTAGGAATGTATTTGTTTGTGTGATTTCTTGATTAATGAGGATTGGGTCCACATAATCACCCTTGTGTGGGCCCGACACCCTCAAGATATGTGTCCAAAGATGAAAAACCCGAAATTGGGTTGTATTTGACATTTTTAGAGACCTCTTTTGTTTTTGGGGGTTCTCTTAGCACAAAAATGAGCCCTTGGACTTTACCTATTAGGTATGGAGCTTAATTTCAAGGAAAAAAGGGAGCTTCCCTTCCATTTGGCCTCTCTATTATCACCATTCATGTAAGAATGGTTGGGGTTGTGTATTGTGAAAAGATGCATGGGTTGTTTTATTTTTATTTATGGGTAATTTGGTGGAGTAATGCGTAAATAAAGCTTTATCTTTTTTTCCTTCTGTTTTTGGAATCTTGGCTTGGATGGAAGAGAGGGGTGACACATGTCACCTGCTCATTTGTGAGGAAGATTTCTTTGTTTCCTTCAAATACTACCTCATGTGGGAGAAAAGAAATTTTTCTTCTCATTTTGGGCTTGGAGTGCTTTTGGAGTTAGAACTCTTGCTTGGACAAGTATTTGGAGAAGCTTAGAGATTGGAAAGTTTTTTAGAGGTAGGATCTTTGACCCATTTTGTGTTATTTTGTATGTTAAATCATAGATTGCATATGGTTGAAATTTATGTCTTAGTTTGTATGTGTTACATGCTTGTTTGATTGTGTTATTCTGTCTTTTTCTCCATCCATCATATGGCTTGATGGATTTTGGAGTTTTTTCTGGGAAGAGGGATAGTTTTTCCCTCTTAAACCTCATGGCTTGGTGGGCAAGCCATGTTGGTTCCTCTTTTATCCCTTCATATTGTTTGATGTGGGGAAGGTAGTTCATGTCATTTGAACCCCTTTTCCCGTCCTTAAAGAGGAAACCCAATGGGTTTAAAAATCCTCCCAAGGAGGAATTTAGGCAAATGGGAGGAGTAATAAAGAGGGGTGATTGTTATGGAGGGATAATGAGGATTTTCAAGATTTTGTAAGTGTGTATCCTATGGTTGGACCACACTCTATGACACTACTGGATGTGTCATCTAATCTTCTCTTTATTGAGGATGAATTTGAGGTTCTCCTCTTTTTTTCTGGTTATCATTTTTTGTACTTTTGTGGTGTATGAGATTGGTATTGAATTTGAAATGTTTGTTATTACTCCCTTCCCTTTTCTTGTGCACATTTTTGGAAACTAGCTCTCTCTCCCATGGGCTTGGGGGAGGCTAGAATGTATTCTAACCTTTGGAAAGACATGTAATGATTCCTATAGATTGAGTGGTGAATCAAGCCTTTCTCTTTGTGTTGAATACTATGTGGAATACAAGATTTGGAGTTCAAATCTTGAAGATAATTGGAACATTCTTGGTGATCTTGTCATCTTGTTTTTCCCCAATTTTGGGAAAGTTCTACTTTTTTATCTCTTTTATTTATTGTATATATTGTGTAAATCATTATTTTAATATGTTGATCTTTTTAAATCACGCCCTTCCTTGATAGGGGATTTGAATTCTTAGTTGACCATCTATTTTAAGAATTCGTTTGTTGCCTTGTCACACGGGTCTTGTAAAACATTGATGTAAACTCGTCTTGAAGTCTCCCATCTTGGGATTTTATTGTATATTGAGAAAACAAGTGTTGTTTCCTCTCCTTCCTTGGTAAGAAGCTTGGATGGAGTCATTGGGTTGATTGAATTCTTAAAATTCTTCCGTGGAAGAGGAATGTTGTTGCATTAAAACTTGATGGTTTCATATTTAAATGATCTTTCCATTCTTGGTTTTGAAAAATGTTGCAAACGTTAGTTGGGAAGATTGTGATAAACTCTTGCCTCCTTGAAAAGAAATATTGAAATTTGGAGACCTCTTGTTAATGAAATGGGTTTTACCTTTTTCTTTGTAATCTTGAAAACTAGTTGTTTTGGGAGCAAATTTCTCCCTTGTATTCTATGGGGGAAACAAATACTAATAATTCATGATAGTTTATGTATTTTTTTTATATAATCTTGTTAAGGATGTGACATTCTTTGAGTATTGTAAAAATAATATAAATGAAAAACTTAGTTTGAAATATGCTATAATTTATTCCTAGTTATTGAGATAGTTTATTTTTGTATTCATAATTAAAAAAAACAATGTTAATTACACATTTTCCTTCTTGTCACATTATATAATCTATATTGTGAATTTTAAATAATAAAAATAGAAGAAATAAATTTATTACCATTGTAGTCCTTGTGTTCTTTACAAGAAAATATGAAAATGATATGAAAGAAAGTTTACTAAAAATTGTAATTAACCTTTTGTCTATGGGAATATCTCCCTGTACACTAGGGAGAAAGAAATATTTTTTCTCTTATTCTAATTTAATGATGTTTCCTATTATTTTTATGGGTTTAGAGAACAGAAAAAAAAAAAAATTGCATTACTCTAAAGTTAATAGTAAATTTGGTAAATAAGTCCATGATAGAGCCATTTATTTAGAATTTATAAATCATGGGTTTTGTGTAAACAAGAATAATTTATTAGAGGGATATGGATCTGGTTTGTGTTGTAGTTTATAGATAAAATAAAAAATAGGCAGGGCATATTGATATCTCCTCATTTTACTAAATACAAATTTCTTGATCTAGATTTGTATTGCAAAAAAAAAACAAACAACCAAAAAAATAAATTTAATAATCTCCTACTCTTTTATGGCCGCCCCCATCAAAACAACCACAATAAAATAATAAAATAAAATAAATCTAGATTTGTGGAAGGAGTGGGATGTTGTCAAACATCCTAGCACCTCAAACATGGCCGCTACAAAATTACACACAGTAAGAGAAAATAATAATAATAATAATAATAATAAATAAATGTAGACGCCTCCATTAGAGCTCTCCAATTTCCAAAGAAATAATTGAATACACGGTGAAAGGGTTTTGAAATCAAATGTGAAAAAATAAAATAAAATAAAAATACTATTATAAAACCCAACCAGATTGAAGAAATATTGGGAGAACATCCATAATATTTGTACTTTATTCTTCCTCCAACAAAAACTACTATTCACATAAAATGGAAATGAAAATAACATAAGGAAAGAATAAAAGAAATACAATTATAAGAAAAGCTAGGGTGTTACTTTCCTCTTCCCAAATCAACGGCCTATGATCACTTGATCCTAAGGCCCAAATCTGATGTAAACTCTCCTCTTGCCCCACGTTGACTTTGTTTTTTTATAAGGATACATGATTTATTTTAATGATATTTCCTCCCATCTTACCTTTGTGGAATAATATTTTATTTTATTTTTCTTAAAATAATTTTGAGATGTTTTCACTTGTACAAAAAAAAAATGATTTAAATTGGAGTCTTATGTTATTTTTAATAAACTTAACTTCGGTGGGATAAATTATTTAAATGAAGGATAAATTAAATATTAAATTTATATTGAAATCTAAAGGTTATCAAATAAATTATTAATTTCCTAGCTTCTCTTAAATTAATTTTAGACCTATTTGGAATAGTTATTACTTAAGAAAATTCAAAGTTAACTTAATTATATCACATCAAAAAATTTGTATAGATATATGGGGACCAAAGTTATTATAACTAACCTACATAATTATCTTGTCTAAAGCAGTGTTGTTTTGACTAGATCGGCCACAAGCTTGGTGATGTGTTAGTGTAACTAGCAAGTTGGTAGAAATTAGCTGAAAAAATGGATATTTAAAATAATTATATAACTAACAATAGGCTAATATATGATTGGTTAAATATTTAGATAAATTGGATTATTATCATATTGGTTTGATGATGAACATGTAACAATAATTAAGTGGATTAACAATACCTGTTAATAAGTTTCTTGTAAATGTAAAAAAAAAATCACTTCCATAATGTGTGCTTATTAATATTTTTTGCTAAAATTTTGGTACATTACATTTGGTATCAGATCTTGGTTTCCAACACCGGGAGCATTGGGTATAAGCATTATAAAAAGTTGTTCAAAGTTAGCGTGTCAAATGTCCCCTAGACTTCTATAGCAGATATTGGTTAGGTTGATCATAGTCTCTAGGGACCTGAAAAGTCACAAAAAAATTTAAACCCAATTTATAATATCATAGGATCATTTAAATAAATTAATTTTTAAGACTATTGATCGCGGTGCGGCATGGAAACTGCTGAAATCTAAGAAATTTCTTTTCGATATGGACCCGTGGTTTAGGGAGCTTAAGTAGAAAACTGTAATCTACCACTACTAACCTTTATTATTTATACATGTCAATTGGTTGCAACAATTAGTTTTGTGAAAATGGATTTAGAAGCTTGTTTTTCAAGCTTGTTTAGGAGGTCTCTAGTCATTCTAGCACAAGAAACAAGCTAGTTAATCACAATAAGTAGCTCCAGAAACGAGGTCATACCTAGAGTTATGTTTATCATAATTATGTACCATAAGTTGCATCAGATTATTTATATATAGGGAAATATATGATATTTGATAAAATACATTTTTGAGTTTTGAATGCTTATTTTCAAAACCCATTTTTAAGCCAATTTCACTAAAAATATCTTGAAACGCAATAACAATACTTTAATAGTCGGCTCCGAGAAAGTGCTTCCAACTCGAGATTTGTTTTCCCATTTTGAATGTCATATGGCTTATTTGACTCCCTATATAACAAATAATTGGCTAGAAGTGTTTTTTTTACCATTTGGGTGTTGGGCACTTGTTTTGGTAGGCCATTTTATAGTTGTTTTGGCTAGATCGTAGGACAAAAGAACTGGGTCCTAATGAGCCATTTGAATGATTAAAACACCTTTGAAGGATGACAGATTTTATAATATGATTATAATGATTATTTACATGTGTTATAGGTTAAATGTTACAACCTTGTCAAATTATGTGCTACGAGACATTTTTGAGTGCTATCTATTTTGGTATGGTCGATCTTTTTGGATACCGTAAAAAGTTTAGTTGTTGATTTTGAAAATAATTTGTGTTTATATATTTGAATGTGGAATGGTATCCTTAGTCTAAGGAATATGTTTAATGTGTTTGGTTAGTTGTTTCCTCTTTGCATGATCATTGTTTTCTTAAGGGTACCACTTTTAAACCTAACAAAAACCTTTTTAGTATAGGCACAAAATAAATAATTGTACCTTATGTAAAACAAATTAATAAGATGAAATTGTCTTCCATGCCTTAGAATTTCATTATTAATAATAGGAATAATTTATACCCTTCATGTTTATGTTACTAATTTCTAATTTTATAACCCTCTTTATAAGGAAATCTACCAAACAACCTTATAAACTTACATTTTTTAAGGTGTGATTCTAAATTTAACATACATGGATGAAAATTTTATCCAATGTAAGCTCCTCTAACTTGTCTCTAAACAATATATGGTAAAAGGAAAGGATTTTTGGTGTCTCATTTTAATAAGATGGTGTTTGTCAAAGTGATATTTCATAGATAGTTTATCCTCTTCACATAAACTAAGAACACATTGTGCTATTTTAAAACAAATCTAGTTTCTACAACTTCAAATTCTCATTAAATCTCTCAGTATAACATTTGGAGTTAGCTTTGGTAATGATCTACTTATTTTAATCCTTTTTGAGCTTGATAAACCTATTTTCATACTATAACCACTTAATAAGTGTTGTTGCAAAGTAACTTGGTTAAAACGTTCTACCTTAGTAAGTGCACTTGTGATTATAAACCTCCTTGAATTGATTAAAATTTACCCAAATAATCATGTGTATAAAACAATGGAATCACCCTCTCTTTCTAACCTTAACTCGTGGATCTAGGAGAACATTGATTACATGAAAAATAGCAACAATCTCTCATTTTGTCTCTCTCTCTCTCTCAAAATAAAATAAAATAAAATAAGTTAGTGTCGATTTCTCTCTAGTTTGGGTAATATGGTATGCAAACGACAGTGTTGACCTTGGAATTACAAGTAATATGGTGTAAATTAATGAGGAAAACAAAGATTCATAACTCACCATATATATATATATATATATATATATATATATATATATATATATATATATATATATATATATATATATATATATATATATATATATATATATATATAACAGTATGTAGTTATACCCTATAAACAACTAAAAATTCATTATATTATACGTATAATGGAAAACTCATTAAATATGTATTTGAAAACCATCTTGGTTGACCAACAATGTTACCTTTGTAACTCCTTAAAATCTAAAATTGAGGTAATTGTAAGTTATTGTTTCAAATGGAATAAGTAATTTTTATAAATATTAGCCATGTGATATTCTTATAATATGGATTACATTCTAAATAGTTGGTCTTATGTAAGTAACGTAGGCATAGGGTTGTCATTCATAAGTTTTATGTATGAAAGTAATGTGAATAATCGAAGGTTGTAATGGTGTCACAACTTTAATATGCTTTTTGCTACTTGAATCTTAGGAGACTCATGTGTAATAACTCATTCACATTGAAAAATCTAAATAACGTATTATAAGATAAATAGTATAACCCCTTATTGTAAGGACTAAGAATAAAATTTAACTAATCTTTCCACCTACCTTAGGTGAAGGCATCCTTTATTATCAGTATAAACACTAGTTAAGCAATGTAAATTTGGAGTTGTTTCAAAAGCTATGTTGATTGGGGTACTCTTTAAAACATGGTCCCATTTGCTATTACCACTCAATCTATGGTGAAATTTAAAGATTATTTCTGTAAAATGGATTCAACCTCTAGTTAATGAATGTATATATATATATCTATATGTTGCGACCTAAAGGACCATTATGACCAAAATAAGTATTGAGGAAAAGTTGACATAAATTACATATTCAAGAAGCGTTATACTATACCTTCCCTTAAGGGAAAATGTGTTTTGATCTCTTGTACTCTTAAGGAAGGTATGGACAAACAAGTTGTATTCCATCTAAATTATAATTCCCTAGTATTTTGATAGGTTCGAGAAACATTCACTTTGAATGGATTTTTTTTTCCTAACTTAGTATTTAAGATACGATAAAATTTAAGTAAAAATTTTCATATATCTTATTGAATTGAAAATTTGTTGTTTTTTGTTTCATTAAGGATTTATGGCTTGTTTAGGCTATAGAAAGTTTGAAAGTTTCTTTTTCATGGTGAAAAAATTTGCAAAACTTTCACACAATAATCCATTAAACTATCTCTTATGAGTTTTCTAAAGTAAAATTTAAAGTAGGACTGAGATGTTCTAAAAGATAGTACATGATAGGAAACTTTAGAAACCAAGTACAAAATCTATCCTAACTTGATGGTTGGATAGACATTTTACCCACAAGTTGTTGGCACTACTTCTATGTGAACGTAAAAATAATGGTCAAATCGAGTCAGCACTGTTAATTATGTTTGGCATTATGTGAATATTCATCCTTGACCTTGATGAATAATGTAGATGCTAGGATCATTTTTGGAGAGGCTCGTGAACCATTTTTCAAAATTTAAAGTAATGGTGAGCTAAGAGGTGAAACAACATAGAACTTGGAAACTTTTTCTCTCTTTTTGTGTAGTATTTGGGACACTTTAGATTGTTTTCTTGAGTGGGCTCGTATGCAAATAGTATGAAAAACTTGATAACGTCTTTAGAACAACATTTATGTTCTCTTGTCTCAACCATCATTATTTTCCTTAAAATTTAGACCTTATGTTTTACATCCTCTTTTTTGGGTCCTTATAGGAAGGATAGACGATGAGGCAAATGAATTTGGTTTGGAAGATAATATTTTCCTTGATTAATATTCTCCTAAAAAAACACATTTGACCTTAAACAATGTTATATTTTATGGGACACGTTTGTTAATAAAAAATAAAATAAAATAATATAGTTCCTTTAAAGTGTCCTTAATGTTGGACATAAAATATGTGTGACCATGTAGGTGTTTTTAAATAGTGATGTTGATAACAATTTTCTTAGAAAATACAACTTTCTTTATCTAAATTACTTTAAATGATAGAAACACTTAGTACAAGACCAAGTTTGAATTGGTGGGACATGTTGTTGAGAATAAGTAATGTTTCTCTAAGGAGTAGACACACAAAGGATGTGTGCGTGGGAGCAAGGCACGTTTGAAGGCACATAAAGATAGGGAAGGAAACACGTGCCTGAACATTTTGGCTTAGAACATAGCCGTTATTATGTATAAGGACTATTTTTGGAGATAGCGTGTGGAGCACACATAGAGATGAAGACTTGCGCTACATGTAATGGTATTTTAGGAACAAGTGGCTGATAAGCACCATGCATGGTTTAAGCTAAGAATAGGATTTCTTATTAGAGTTAACTATAGGAAATCTATTATTAGAACATGTGCATGTTGTGCATGCCATTGTAAAGGCACATGGCTATTATCAACATGTGACCTAATTTGAAAAGTGCATGGGTGGTGAAGGGAAAGTCCGCACATCTCTAAATATGTATTGATCTATGTAGTTTGTGCAAACTGAATTATTGTAGAGCTATGTTGTTTGTTTTGATGCACACATAACTCATGGAGATACTTTATAGTTGAAGAAGCTTATGTGTTTTAGATTTTTTAATGTAATGGAGTATATTGGTTGGATGATGGTATTAGACATAGCTAAATCTAGTTCTTGTATGGTTTATCTTATTATAGGTTTTGTTTATTTCATGATTCTCTAAGATCTAGATCTTGTTTATGCACTGTGAAATATTTATGTTTAGTTATGGATCTGAATATGTTTTAGCATCATCACACTAACATCCTACACAAGAAAGTATAAATAGGGGCTTGGTACCTTTGTGTGATTTAGGTGAGAACTCATCTCAAGCTGAGTGATGAGCCACCGGGCTTGGGCTTTTCATAGTAGATTCTAGGATGCATCATTGGTTCCATTTATGGGACCTATTTTTTAGCTCTTTTCAAGATTTTTTGTGATGAAGACGTACTGGTTGACCCTATCAAGTGCTGAGGAGTGGATAGTAGATCTAGAACAAGAATACATTTGAATATTCAACACTGGATCTGAGTTTGACACACGTGCATGGGTGGAGAAAAACTTGTATGATTATTTCTATGAGATTTTCTTTGTTATCTTTTCGATAGAGTTGTACAAGTGGTTGGTTTTTTATGTGTCTAAAAGGAATTGGAATTATCACACACTTGTCTTGACGCAGGAATAATTTCAGGGCCTCTAAGATGCTAATCTGATTTGGAATTGCGTTGTGGACACTTGGTCACATGGTGTTCTAAATAGCTACATTTTGGAGTAATCAATTTCCACTTACTCTTTCCAAGAGGTATCTAAGTTCCAATTTTTACGTTATCTTAGGGGAACTTATCTACAAGGCATTCCACTAGCGATCAAAATCTTTATGGTAACCCTAAACTTGGAAGAAAAGATGATGGCTAGCTAAACCCTACCAAATCCGGGGGCAGGAGTAGGTTTGGTAAAGGATGGCGGACCTATGGGTAGAAAGGAAAAGAGAAGAAATGAAACTAAAGTACAATGAGGCATGCGAGAGGGAGATAGAGAAGCAACACTATATTGTAAAATGAATGATGTTGAGGAGAGAGATGGCTTGAGAAGGATTTAGAGATCACGCAGAAGGCATGGAGCGAGAGCATCTGGAACTCCCCCATTTGGGAAAGCATGGAAAATAACCCCCATTGGCCTCATATGAGAGTGTGCCATAAGAGAAAACATGGGCCGCAGGTGTGCATCTGAATCTACCTGACTATCTAGCCCTTGTGCTTGGTTTTCCATTATATAGTACAACTAATAGTCATCAAGATAGTTTTTGCAATATAAGAACATGAGTAAATAAAATAAGGAGTACATATATGGTTGGGAAAACATCTTCTTTTTTATTTGGAGGTACCTTTTTAGGAGAATCATCAACACAAAACTCAAACATGCAAAATTTTGGACTCACTTCTAGGAGTAGTACCACCTCGTAGACTGTAGGAGTTTAGTTTAGTACCACTATTTGGACACAGGGAAGTAAATCCTCTAGTTCGTTTCCCGCTATATGTGGAGGATCAGGGGGCATAGGTGGCTCTAGTTCTGGTGGATCTGGTGGGTCTAGAGGTAGAGGTAACATAGGAGGTTCTGGATCAGGTGGGCATGGTCCTCATCAACCCCATAATATTTACATGGAGATGTCGCTTTGTATTCCAAAGTATAGGGGAATAGAAGATGTTGTTGAGCATGTGCACATGTGTGAGATATTGTGGCACAAAAAAGGAATCACAACTTCTGAGTGCAAGGAAAGTCAGTTTGCAACTACGTTGCAAAGACGCGCAAATAGTTAGTACAGGAAGTTTGACCCCGATCAAACTTGCTTATATTATGCAGTGTTATAGGATGATTTCCTTAAGGAGTTCTATATCCCTTAGTTTAACTAGAAGATTATAAGCACGCTCAAGGGTATCAAGCATGGCACTACTGAGAGTGTTCAGGAATATGATGCCCATTTCAAAACAATCTTGTCTAAACTTTCGTATGATATCCATGCAATCCAACATGCATAGTGGTTCGTTGGGTGCTTGATCACACATTTTACGAGGGTGATGTCACTTAAGACATATAGGGATCCACGTGAAGTGCTTGAACCAATGTTACACATTGAGGCAGTCAGAAGTATAAACACTAGAGTGAGCCCATTCATGAAAACACAGATTGTAGCTATGGAAAAACAATTTGAGAAACTATCAGCTAATTTAGCACACGAGACGTGCATTGGAATTTGGTGTATAGATTGTGAAGTGGAAGGGAACACTAAAAGTAGTTTTCCCCATAGGTTTGTACTTTCATTGTTGTTAGAGTACAAGATATGACATTTAGACCATGATGCAAGCCGTTGCCCATTATTACAACGCGTAATAAGAAATAATGTATCTTGCTATTGTAATATTTTCTTGTCCATGACTCACAATAAACAAGACTACATGTTAATTTTTCAGATCCATAATGCCATCGTTATTGGTGTATGACAGAAGTGAGTATCAGATAACTTGAAAAGTAAAAGTGAGCACCATGATCATGATCACACTCAAGGGTGTTACGATCGAAATGAAGGGTGGTTTAAAGGAAGTCGTGGAAGAGGTTGAGGATGCCATGGTAGATTCGGATGTTGAGTCCATAGTCATGGATGAGGTGAGTTTCCTTATTGAACGTGTTATACATGTTGATCTCTTGACAACTACAGACTCGAATGCCCTCAAAATATTACTTTCTCTTTTTGTGGGAAGAATCATAACTATGAGGAGTGCCTGAACTTATATGATCATATTAGCAAGCAACATAAATAGGAGAACAAAGGTGCAGGGGTGGTTATAATACAATGCGCCATGGAAAATTAGTGGATGCCAAAGTTGGCACCGGAACCTGAGGTAATACTTGTGAAGATTACTACACATGCTGAAGCTTTGCGCCCTAGAGAGACATTATAAAAAAAGCCTACCATTACTAAGGATGAGTTTTTACATGCAAGATACCCATATCCTACACATCAGAAGGAGGTTTATCAAGAAACCATGGAGGTACTCAGGAATCTTCAGGGTGAAATACAATGTTTAAAGGAATAGTCATGGAATTTGGAAAAAATGAAGGCATCAGAGATGGTCCATTTAGATATTGATTATTTAAAAGAGGTATCAAAGATGTTGTGCCAGGAGAATATTATTCCATTACTAGCAAATTGGTTAAGGGGAAACACTCTATGTGTAGGTATTGAGACTGGATGGTAGATCCTGCATGCTAATCTTCCCCCTCATACATTGAATTATGATAAGGGGATCCCTCTGAATGTTGTTGTGAATGGGTGGCTTTTGAGAAATATATTGATTGACACGAGTGCGGAAGTTAATGTTCTTACTTTAGATGCATGGATACATATGGGCATACCTTCATTACCTGTCATCCTCTAATGTACTATTTATACAATAATCAGACTAAGGCCACTCCAATCGGAGTTTTAAAGGATGCATCCATTACTATATAAGGGGCCAACTTCACTAGCGAATTGGAGGTTTTAACACTTGCAGAAGCACAAAAATTCCCATCTCTACTTGGGCATCCTTGGTGTTATGAAAATAATACTGATCTATGGTTCAACAAGGGGTATATATTTTTTTAGAACAAGAAAGAAAGAGTTATTATCCCTTTGACATATGGGAAATTTTCACCTTATGTTAAAACTCTGAGTGGGGAAGACCTCAATAGAGATTATGTACACGTTATTCGAGATATAGAATTACTTGAGCCATCTAAGGAAGGAATCCTCTAGTGGGATGATGCACAGTCTATTAGTGATACTACAAGTATTTATTGTGATAATTGGGTGCATGACACCTATGAGATGGTTGGGCATAAAGTAAGAAGTGCATTTGTGTGGAGGAGAAAACATCGTTGTATTAGGAGGATAGGTAACAACTCTATACCATGGTACACTGGAGAAGGAGATCCTATGGTATTCCTATGCGCCATAGAGGATCAATGGATGAATCAAGTGGAAATAAGAAATATGTTGCTGTATACCTTGCGTGGGAAGACAGTGCTAGTGGATGGTTCACAGGGATAATCTCATAGAATGGAATGAAGTAAGAATTTCTCTAATAACCTTGTTCCTTAGTAGCAATGTGCCTACTCAAATATGCATATATCATGGTAATAAACCTGTTTAACACCATGTTCAATAGTGTGAGAGACTCTGGAAAGAGGGGAAGGGAGCTTTATCACCTTCACTTTGGGTGCATCAAATTTATTCCACTTTGCAAGGTTGCACACGCGCTTGGTATGTTTATTCAAAACTGCATAGGTAGATTGGAAATTGGCAAGACTTGATTGCAGGAATGGTTTAGAATTTTGAATACTTCTCTACTAAACCTCTGTTGAAAGAGGCATTATGGGTTATAGAGCACTTGACTATGGGAGACAGTGCAAAGGCTGAAAAACTCATTCAAGATTTATTTTGTGGGGAAGAACTAGGAGCACGTTTTGATGAAATAGATGAGACAAATGTCACACTGTTTACACACACTTTCTTTGAGAAGGAGAAAGGAAAGATGGTCTACAAAGTGAATGATGAAGAAGTATAAAATTTGGACATAAATCATTTAGAAGGTACGTGTAAGGTTTCAGAAAGTTAAGATAAAAATGTGCACACCTATCATGAACCTATAAATAATAAGAAAGTAAACATTGGCACGTATGTTAAACCTAAGGAGGCCATAATTGGTCTGATTCTGAAGTGGAAAATATAATTGAGTTACTATGTGAATCCCAGGACTTATTCCCTATGGACTATCATGAGTTAAAAGGAGTGCACAAGTCATTGGGTGAGATGAAGATTAAGCTAAATGAAGGTGCACACCCAATCAAGAAGAGACCTTACATGATGAACCCTAACCTACGTGTAAAATTTAAAGAAGAAATTGACAAAATGTTGAAATATGGAATCAGTAAGCCCCTAGAGGAATAAGAGTCGGTTAGCCCCATTGTAATTAGTATAAAGAAAGATGATCAGATTAGGATTTGTGTGGGTTATAGGGAGCTAAATGTTGCATTTGTTATTGATCCTTGTCCTACACCTTTCACTGAGGAAATATTAGAAGGCATTTCCAGGCACAAAATTTACTCTTTTACAGATGGATTCTCTAGGTATCATCAGGTCCTAATTCCACTGGAGGATCAAGAGAAGATAACTTTCGCAATTGAATGTGGAAGCTTTGCATATATGATGATGCCATTTGGTTTGAATAATGTGCCTGCTGTATTTTCACACAAAGTTGTTCAAGCATTCTAGGATTTTATTCAAAAATTCTTGCAGGGTTAATTGGATGATTGGAAGGTATATAGGCTTGTTAAGGATCATTGTGACAACTTATGATTAATGTTTGAAAGATGTAGATAGTTAAGCATCTCTTTAAACATCAAGAAGTGCATGTTTGATACACCTTTTGGAACTTTGCTAGGGCATATCATCTACAAGGAAGGTTTGTTATTAGATCCATCTAAGGTTGCAGTTAACGTAGGCCTGGAGGAGCTAACTAGTCAAAATGAGGTATGCGGATTCTTGGGCCACACAAGGTATTACAGAAAAATTATCAAAGGATATGCGAAGATTACCACACCCTTGGAATAGTTACTCAAAGGAAAAGGGACATTCTATTGGGGAGAACCACAACAACACGCATTTTAGGCATTGAAGGAGAGACTTACTACAACACCTATTCTACGTTTTCCTTCATGGAACCAACCATTTCATGTACATGTGGACACCTCTAGCATGGCCATTGGCGTAGTGTTAGCTCAGCCTAGAGAAGGTATTATCGATCATCTTATTTGTTTTGCTAGTAAAAAGTTGACTCATGCAGAACAGAATTGTACAACTACAGAGTGCAAGGCCTTGTCAATGATCTACACACTGCATAAGTTCAGACAATACTTACTACCAACACCCTTTGTATTTTATACAGATCACATGGCATTAAAATATTTGGTAAATAATCATGTTTTACATGGGTGCATATGCCGATGGGTTCTCTTATTCCAAGAATTTGACTTTATATTTGTGGTAAAATAAGGTAAAAGTAATTTTGGCCCAGACCACTTATCAAGAATTCAATCGAGAGAGGACATGCAAAAAATTGAAGATACAATTTTGGAAGCACACTTGTATAGGTTACATCGCATGCCTTCATAATTGGAGGATATTGTTTTCTTTTTACGCACAGGTATGACATTATAAGGAATGAAATTCTTGGAGAAGAAATAACTTACAATTTGTGTTGCACCCTTCATGTTGATCAATGGCGAATTATACATAATAAGATGATATGAATTATTGCGCCAATGTGTACTAGAACATGAGCACACATATATCATGGAAGAGACTCATGGAGGTATTGCAAGTGAGCACTATAGAGGTATCTCCACCGTGAGCAAGATTCTACTCGTTGGATTATGGTGGGAGACCCTGTACATGGATTGTAAAGAGTATTGTAAGGCGTGCAATCACTATCAGTGCCCTCAAAAACTTGGAAAAAGAGATGAAATGCCTTTGAGGCCTATTACTAGTGCAGAGCCATTTGAAAAATGGGAAATAGACTTTGTGGGTCCTATTTCCCCATCCGCATGTAGAACCAAATTGCGCTACATCATCACGTGTACAAATTATCTTGTAAGGAAGGTTGAAGAAGAACCTACAAAGGATTGTACAACGGCTACAATAGCAAGGTTCTTATGGGAAAATATTCTTACGAGGTATGGATGTCCATTGATTTTGAAAAGTGATCAAGGCACACACTTCTTGAAAGAGACAATCAGGATATTATTGGATGAATTTATAGTCGTGCACCACAAGACTACACCTTATCACCCTCAAGCAAACGGTCCTGTTGAAGCCTTCAACAAGATATTGAGACAGACCTTAAAAAAATGTGAAGTTGTAAGGAAAGATTGAGATGATAAAGTTTTTTTTGTGCTTTGGGCATATAGGAAAACCTACAAAAGGTTGAATAAGACTACACCCTTTTAGTTTTTGTTTGGCACAAAAGCAATTATTCCCATGGAATTCATGTTTCCTTATTTGTGTATTACATGCGTGGGAGGTGTAGCTGATGAGTAGGCATTAAAAGAAATATTTGACAAGTTAATACAGTTGGATGAGAGGCGCACCATAGTATGTTGGAGTTAGAAGCAAGAAAAGGCTAGAAAAAGGCATAACATGAAAGACACATCAAGGACAAGAAGCTTGAGGTTGGACAGATGGTAATTCTTTATGATTCCAATTTTCTACACCTTCAAGGAAAACTTAAGGTGCATTGGTTGGGACCGTATGTTATCACTCACATACTTGAATCAGGTGCTTGTCAATTAGAGGTGCTTGATGGAATAAGGTTACCCAGTTACTTCAATGGGACTAGGCTAAAACCCTACTATAAATAAGTCTTCTTGGTGTTTTCAATAAGGTAGTATTGACATTTATTATAGATTTCCCTTTATGTATTTATTTTAGTGTATTTACTTCTTTGTCAAAAAAATTTGGTGTTTTGTGTAATAAGCACATTCACGCACTGGAAGCTAATTACAAACTGAAGTATTTTTATGCGTAAAGGACTGCACATACCATCAGTGTGGGTGGTTGTTATTTAAAAATGGGTACATGTGAGAACATACTGTTACAAGTGTTATTCAAATATGGAAAGGAGATACTAGAAAGAAGGTTACTCTTAAAGAAGACCATAGCTAGAAATAAATAAATGAATACTATAACACAAGGTAAGATGTTGCCATAAAAACTACTAGAGGAAGACATAGTGGTGAGATACTTCAGCACATGGAAGCATGCAGAAGGAGGTCTATAGCCAGAAGGTAAGAAGGCACACTACAAGGTTATAGTTGTGGTGCATAGGTGTATTATGCAGAAATTGGGAAAATGGTCAAATAATTAGAGGATCGGTGGTAGGTATGAAGGAGTATATAAATGTAATAACTTTTCAGGAACTCTATATAAAGACAGTGATGTGGGTTCATTTCTAACTTTTTGATCAAATAGTATTCGATGCGAGATAGTTACAAACTAAACAAAGTGATAACGTAGTTTGAGGGTGCTGGATAGGTATGAAAACTAGGCATGAAGAGCACCTATTCGTGCATAAAAGTGGCTTCATGTCACCCATTGGAGAAGGGTTTGAGAAATGCAATAGAAGAAGCATTGATAAGGAGCTAGGGGGTACGTGGTTTCGAGCTAGGGCAGTACGGTTCCAAGAAAGGGTACAAGAGATCTTACTTGACAAGAGGAGAATAGGTGATATTTTTACCATGTCACCAAGGAAAGCACATTGAAAACAGAAACAAAGGGAATGAAGACCGGTTCAAAACTGCGGTTGAAGCTGCTCCTAAGAGATATTTTTCAGAAATTCAATATCTGATAAGAAGTACTTGTCAGGTGGGATTGGGATTCCCATATTCACACATGGAAGGTGTTGTGAATATCAACCATCGCATACAAGTGACAACAAGGAGGAATTGAATGCATTGCTGAATAAGACATAACAATAAGAGAATGGTTGATGACATGTTGGTTTATGACGATGCTGGAGAGAACTTTATTAAAGAAGGTAGGGATGTATACCATCTGTATGAACTCCCATACTTTGGAAAAGTAGAAAATTTATACCAGTGGCTTGATGAGCAGAGTCCATGAGGACTTCTTTTATTTTCCTAGGACAAGGGGTAAGAATCATAGATGGCCCTATTTGTTACGTTGATTGGATTGAAGGCCACAGGGATAGAGGTTTAGTAGTGATCTAATTGAAAAGGAAGCTATTATGGCTACTAGTAAGGAGTTGGGATACACAAAGGGTCTTATCAGGATGTAGATCCATAATTTGAAGAAGTACCCTATGATATAGGAGGCCACACATTTACTCACCAAGATGAATGATCAGGAAAGGTGTTCAAAAGTAAACACCATTGGGCTACATGTTACCAAGAATATTTCACAAGGGAAAGTCTATAATTTAGTTGGATACTTAACAGATATAATTGTTGAGGAAGCATACACAAGAGAAAAGATAAGTTTTGGCACTCTTTTATTATCACTTGTATTTCTATAAATTAGAGTGCTCGATGTGCCAAACAATAAAATTTGGGAATACCCCATGGAGAAGAAGCCCCTTGCAGAGAGATTTGAAAAATAAATATGTGAAGGAATCAATGAGTGGTCCATTCAAGTAGAGGGTGGACTTATGGTATGATCAAATTTGCACGTGACCATTAAGAAGGAATGGTGCATTCCAAAGGAGTTACCCTTAATAGTGGGAAAGGCTGGTAAATTTTTTACGGTATATCAACATTTTTACATCACGTGGTTTGCAATGCAAGGATGGGACATGGAGTCCCTCGTGTAAAAATTCCATACACCGTTACATATGCGTGCTACTTCTAGGAAGTAGTACACATATTTACCGATGCGCACTTTGTTTGAGCTACAATGAAGATAGGGTAGACTGTGACCACCATACTCTAAAGGAAAACTTATATTTATCTAGGTCAATCTACCTACATTGAGAGGCTTGTTTCTAGATGTTATAAGTATCAAGCTGGTAAGTTTGGTTGTTGTGGTATAGTGGGTTCCCATGCTTATCTATCACCAGCTTAAGCTTACGATGGAAAAGGGAAAGTACATGGAGAATGACTTCAATGATCCCAAGGCTGCCTAAGGGAATACACATAGTGGAAAATATGGCAGCTCCAAAGCCTTGCCTCGATCCATAGAGGGAGATGAGGAAGAAAAACTCAATGAGGATAGTGGATGGCTTATACCATAGAGTCGAGAGGTATCCCATAGATAGAGTGGAACAGTGAACGTGCGTAGATACTCTTCCACATAGATGTAATGAGAGGAGGAAGAGCTTGGACATGGATAGATTCCATGAGGAACGTTAGTTTAAGAAAGGCGTTTAGAAGAACCATAACCCAAGGTGAAATGAACATCTCAATGTTTACAAAGTTCACCTCAACTCTCCCCTCAAAAATAAGCATCTGAGAGAAAGATAAGGAGAAAGTTGAAGTTTAATGAGGAGGAGGAGTCCAAAGAGAGAGTGCTAGTGTAGCCTTGGTTCAAACATGCAATATGTGGAGGATCCCCAGGATAAAGAAATGAGAGATGAGGAGGAAGGTGTTGAAAGAAGTAGAATAAACTATGTGCATGAGTAACCCAACGTGCCCATTATTACTCAGGTAGGAGAAGGGACAAGTCCAGAGTCTTGGCGTCCACAGGTTCCTACGGGGCCAAGGACAAAAATAGGAAGAGAGAAGTGAAGAATATGTTTTCCCTAATATGGGCTATGTTGAGGACATGAGAAAAATTATGTGCCCTCAATTTTAGAGCAGTATGTGGGCCTTAAGGAGTTATATGGGTGGGAGCTAATGAGATCCATATATGGGCTACTACACGCACAAGGAAGTAGTTAGCCTTGTCCATGCAGACTCATATTGACGAACCAGATTTTTACATGTGTGAGGAGTCTTGTATCTCAAAAAGAATGAAGAAGGGCACCCCAGAGCAGGCAACATGACAATAAAACCTACTCTAACGTATATGATGAGTACGTCAAAAATGCCTTATACAAGGTATCTATTGAGGTGGTGTAGAGAAACATTGATAAGGTCGTCAGCA
Source organism: Taxus chinensis (assembly GCA_019776745.2). Classification (NCBI taxonomy): domain Eukaryota; kingdom Viridiplantae; phylum Streptophyta; class Pinopsida; order Cupressales; family Taxaceae; genus Taxus; species Taxus chinensis. Next base: position 644,646,905 of record CM034153.1, on the reverse strand, counting down.
TTCGAGCACTTCTTGAGGATAACAAGGTTAAAACTACAGAGATAATGCACGATTAAAGGAAGAGAAGGAATGAGAATAAGACAAAGAATGATTCTATTAGTAGGCATGGCATGAGGAGATTGGTGATCACATTATTAAATCAAAGCCTCATCTAGAATCTCAGGTTCCTAAAAATTTTCCTTCTTCCATGCATTATGTGTGCACTTTGGTCGATTTTGTATTAGCTGACAGACCAATTCAAACTCCCACACAAAAATATTTTAAATAATAAATAAGAGAGAGAAAGGGCCTCTATGATTAGAAAAACTTCAACTTACGAGGAAATACACCAAACCTTAAAGGATGAGTTAAATAAAGTTGACCAAGCTCTCAATTTGTGTGCGACGCTAGATGACCATGATAAGGACCAAAACTCTAGTTAGAAGATATAATTAAGTTCTGAAGGTGATGAAAGATGAGATCCTTGGGTGTGCACAGAAAAATTAGACTCTAGTGCAACAAAAATGCACGAGGCCCTCGCAGCCAGCCCAGGATCTGCACATAAAGAGAGGATTGAATAAGATTGGGAAGCTCATAGTGCAAAATATGGACCTCATGGAAGGAATGATGTTATGTATGGCCAATGTTGTTTGGGTATTGCAGAATTAATAAAGAGAAAATCACGCACGATGAATTGGATGTCATAGCCATAAATATTCTAAAGAAAACAAGGACTATGCAATAAGTGAATGGTAGGACATTAGAGGTTGAAATCAAAAGTGAAAATCCAAAGTTAATCCTCCTAGTTGAACAAGAGGGTGCTACAGAGTTAAAATTCATTCTTTTTTATAGTGTTTCATTAATTCATTTTATTACTTATTCTTTATTCTTTGGTAAAATCAGAAATGAATTCCCATTTTTGGGATAGAAATGTACTTTATTGTGGGGTAATGTTGAACAGACATAATGTTTCTCTAAGGAGAAGTTACACAAAGGATTCACATGCGTGGAACAAGGCGCATTTGAAGGAACATATGGATAGGGAAGGAAACGCGTGCCAGAATATTTTGGCTCAAGACATTATCCGTTTTTTTATGAATAAGGGATATTTTTGGAGATAGCATGTGTAGAGTACACATAGATATGAAGACTTGTACTACATGCAATGGTATTTTGGGAACGAGCGGTTGATAAGCATTGTCCATGGATAGTTTAAGGTAATAATAGGATTTATTTTTAGATTTAACTATAAGGAAATCTATGATCAGAACATGTAGCACATTGTGCATGCTATTGTAAAGTTGGTACATGGCTATTATCAACATGCGACCTATTTTTAGAATTTCATGGGAGGTGAAGGGAAAATCCCCACCTCTATAAATATGTATTGAACTATGTACTTTAGAGATATTGAATTATTATATACCTATGTTGCTAGTTCTAATGTGTGCATAACTCATGGAGATACTTTATAGTGTAAGAATCTTCTATTTTTTACATTGCTTAATACAATGGAGTATATTGGTTGGATAATGGTATTAGACATAATTGAATCTGGTTCTTTTATGGTTAATCTTATTATAGTTATTGTTTAGTTCATGATTCTCTAAGATCTAGATCTAGTTTATGCACTGTGAAATGTTTATGTTTAGTTATGGATCTAAATATGTTTTATCATCGTCATACTAACATCCTGCACACGCATTTCTAAAGAGGGGTCTAGTACCTTTGTGTGCTTTGGGTGAGCGCTCAACTCAGGATGAGTAATGTGCCATCACACCTGGGTTTATCAGAATAGATTCTAGGTTGCATCACATACTTGTTGCGACCAACCACATGATATGATATGATACCTTGAGAGGTCATATCCCTATCTCACATAGTGACTTCCACGAGGAAGTCTAATTTTAGGAGAGGGGGATATAGTGCCCACATTTTCTAGCCTCAGTTATCTGCTGAATTTAAACTCATATTTGATGATTTAACATGGATTATGGCACATTTAATATTATTTTATGTTATTTGATCTTTCGTGGACATGTATGGTGATTTGGTTGCGTATCACCAATTTAGCCTTGATTAGTATGTTATTACATTTCAGTAGATGTTTTTGATACTAACATGTTACTATGTTATTGAGATTATTTGATATATGATGGACACATGGTTTTGTCGCACATCTTTATGTTATGGACTATTTGATTATTTTGATGTGATCATATGATAACATGGATATATGTCCATTATATGTACTGCAATGTCTAACACATGGTAATTTTATGTGAAATCTTACATGTTTCTCAATTACAATTCCATATTGATGATGTGTTAGCATAGTTAGCATGTTTATGCTTCGATTGATTTATACTTTTCTTAAACATGTGTTTAATATTTGCAATGAGTGTTCAAATTACAAGGCATGCGAGAATGTGGGGTTCAGGGCGGCTACACAAATGTGCACAAGCAGCCCATGGGGTTAAGTCTTAGCCATGTTATTTGTATGAAGTATTATTAGTTGCATATTTTTTTGGGGCACCATGAGTGACCCTTAGATTGTAATGTTGTAGATTTTGTAAAGTTAATTGTGTTTAGGTTATTTAATATTGTTAGAAAATAGGTTGGGGGACCTAATGGTCCCCACTTGCATTAACAATATATTTGTTTATGTGTTTTCTTGATTAATGAGGAATGAAGCCACATAATAACCTTTGAGTGGACCCCACACTCTAAACAAATGTGTCCAAATATGCCAAACCCGAAATTGGGTTATATTTGACATTTTTAGAGACCCCTTTTGGTTTTGGGGTTCTCTCAGCACAAAAATGAGCCCTTGGACCCTACCTATTAGGTAGGGGGGCTTAATTTAAAGGCAGAAAGGTAGTTTCCCTCCCATTTGGCCTCTTTGTTGTCACCATTCATGTAAGAATGGTTGGGGGTTGTGTATTGTGAAAATTTTCATGGTTTTTTTAATTTTATTTTTGGGTAATTTTGAGGAGTAATGCTTAAATAAAGCTTTATCTTTTCTTCCTTTTGTTTTTGGAATCATGGCTTGGAGGGAAGAGGGGTGACACATGTCACCCCCTCATTTGTGAGGAATATTTCTTTGTTTCCTTCAAATTCTCCCTCATGTGGGAGAAAAAGGGACTTTTTTCTTGTCATTTTGGGCTTGGAGTGCTTTTGGAGTTAGAGCTCTTGCTTCGAAAAGGATTTAGAGAAGCTTAGAGATTGGAAAAAAAATTAGAGGTAGGATCTTTGACCCCTTTTATGTTATTTTGCATGTTAAATTATAGATTGCATATGGTTGAAAGCATGGTCTTGTATTGTATGTGTTGCATGTTTGTTTAGTTGTGTTCTTTAGTTGTTTTATCCATCCATCATATGGCTTAATGGAGTTGGAATTTTTGTGGGGAAGAGGGAGGGATTTTCCCTCTTAAACGTCATAGCTTGATGGGCAAGCCATGTTGGTTTATCTTTTATCCCCTCATATGGTTTGAGGTGGGGAAGGTAGTTCATATGGTCTGAACCCCTTTCCCCATTCTTGGAGAGGAAACCCAATGGGTTTGAAAATATTCCCAAGGAGGATTTTAGGTGAATGGGAGGAGTAATAAGGAGGGCTGATTGTTATGGAGTGATAAGGAGGATGTTGATGATTTTGTAAGTTTGCATCCTATGGTTGGACCACACTCTATGAGACTATTGGATGTCTCATCTACTCTTCCCCTTGTTGAGGATGAATTTCGGGTTCTCTTCTTTTTGTCTGGTTATCATTTGTTGTGCTTTTGTGGTGTATGAGATTGGTCTTGAATGTAAAATGTTTGTTATTACTCCCTTCCCTTTTTGTGTACACATTTGTGGAAGCTAGCTCTCTCTCCCATGGGCTTCTGGGAGGCTAGCATGTATACCAACCTTTGGAAAGGCATGTAATGATGCCTATAGGTTGGGTGGTGAATTAAGGCTTTCTCTTTGTATTGAAGACTATGTGGAGTACAAGATTTGGAGTTCAAAGCTTGAAGATAATTGGATCATTCTTGGTGATCTTGTCATCTTGTTTTTCCAATTTTGGGAAAGTTCTACTTCTTTTATCTCTTTTGGTTTTTGTATATATTGTGTAAATCATTCCTTTAATATGCTTATCTTTGTAAATCATTCCCTTCCTTGATAATGCTTAGTTGACCATCTCTTTAGAGAAGAATTTTGTTGCCTTGTGTAACGACCCAAAATTTCACACACAAACAACACAGTGAAATATAGGATAACTTTTTTTTTTTTGACTTGCTTCGACACATAACACGACACAACATGTTGTCACAAGGTTACAACCAACTCTGGGAACCACTTGTTACGAGGATGACCACAAGGTCAGCATGAAAACGTTCACACTCAAAAGGATAATACACTTCTCTTTTTGACAGAACAACATAGAAGTCCAACCACATGGCACTCACACAGCTAGGGAAAGCCATAGTAAGAAATGATTGAAGGTTATTTATTTTGATAAAACACCCTTTAACTCGTGACTTATGTTTTTAGAGAGATTAAAGATATGATTCGTACAAATTCATCTTACCAACTGAGTTATTTTCTTATACACTGTAGAGTAGTTCACTTAAAGTCTTCTCCTTTATGACATTTATTTGTTTTATATATTTATTTGATAAAGATGGTAATTTAATTCCACAAGGCCATCTATTCACACTTACGTTACTAGAACTCGTTCATGCCCTTATGACAACATCAGTTCACGTTCAACAAACTTAAGAGAAAATTACAAGTCACCTTGGATAAAGTTAAAGGAAGAAGGTCAAATGAATTCACCCTTAAGATGTCATTAGTTTTTACTGAGGTTTAATTGGAGCTTGAGGTTTTATATGTAATTATTAATGTTTTTACTTAGGCTTCACCGAAAGAGCTTATCAAAAGGAAACTACTTATTTTTAAATAGGCTGAGAGATAAATTGAGTGGTTTCTAAATTTTCTTCTCTCACTTGTTAAATCTTATTAGAAACTAACCATTGTTTTCCCTTAAGCTTGTTTAAGAGTTCACCCAAAAGGGGTAGTGTTCACTAGTTTAGCTAGGGATATCAAATTTTAAAATTTTACTTTACAAGGATAGTTTCACCTTTGATTATTTCAGGAATCTATTGTTCTCAAGTAAGTCATCTCTACATTAATTTATCTGAATATATATATATATATATATAGTTAACTTCTATAAGGGTTAACCACTCCATTTAATTTTACTTATATCACATCATTACAAGGTGTCAGAGAGTTTTGACTTAACACTTTATTCTCAAAATCAAGGTTTTACAATACTTATGCCAATGTAATGATTGAATATCATTTCTCACCAAGGTAAGTTACTAGTCTAACAACAAAAGGGAAAGAACACTTCACCACGTAGTTTTCCAAACATACCAAGACAAGAGATCTTCTAAACTCCTTGCAAGCAAAGTTACAAAAATTACAACGCATTGAACTTTCTACAAAGAACTTCATAATTTGAACTGATGAAACTTTTACACTCTTTTCCTTTAATCTACTCGCATAATCCATCTGCACAAATATTTACTAGAGTCAGTTCGCTAGAACTGAGCATGATAAGATATAAACCTCACCTAATAATTTATGCCATCTAGCATTTAAATAAATGAAAGTTTGCAATACTCCTTATCAAATAAATTTCTAACATACATTTAAAACTTAACTGCACATCTCATGATAATACATTTCATACTCATTAATGTTCACTTCCTTAAGATCTGCTTACATAAGAACACAATTCCAAGTGACTAGATATACAACCTTAACCATGCAATCAATCATACTTAAATTACAGAAATAATAATAACGCTCACCTAATACCTTCGACCTACTTCACATATATAAGTATCCAACAGTATTATCTTTCAATTAAATAAAAGCACCAACGACATTAAGTTTATATAATAAATACAAGCATCAATCTTATATTATTCATCGATATTACCCAAGTATCAAACCTTCATAGATAATCAGTGATATGTAAGTATAATTTGGATTTTTATCTCACAATTTTAAGAATATACTTATGTTAACAAAGATTCCACCAATCCACAAGTTCATATATTATTTAGGTATCCTTTTGGTTGCTTATTCCATGTCTTTATATGTTTCTATTAGTATAAGGGTCCAACTCATTGGAATGAGTTACGATCAACAATATTGTCATATTTTGCTAATATGTCAAAGATACATTTGACTAACTAAGATATGTAAGCGCGGTCCAAGCCACTATAAATACAAGTATCAACATTATCTCAACTCCCAATTGAGATGCAAGTATCAATTTTTAGCTAACATAATAATCATCGTAAATGCCAGAAAATATTCCACTCATTAACCAAGTATTGAAATAACATATTTATCCTTACTGGTTACCTGATAACATAATATACCCTGTTATATAATTCAACCTCCACTTGCATACCCCAATTTATGGGTATTAATTATTGTTCTATAAAATGAAGTTAAATAATTTCAGGTGGACTTATATCCTTACTGTCATACATGGTATGCACAGTCCCATTATGGTAGCTGTCACCTTTACTTAAGGCTATGCATGACTCCATTTTAGGGTAGTTATCTTAACTTCCCTATTCATCTGTTTTCCTACCAAAAGTCTTTCGACAAGCTTCAAGGTCAAAGTATAAGATAAATTTATAATTTCATATTTCAAGCATTGCCTGAATTCATATGCATGAGGACATCACATATTAATCAAACTTGAAGAATGTCGTCATTCATGAGAGTTCGATGTATCCAATATTACTTTAACCGATTCAAAGATCCAAGTAGTGCCTCAAAATTAAGCCAAAGAATTATCCACACAGGATAATGACTTGTGTGCATAACATATTCGTAAAGGTCATAGAAAACCCATTAACGCATGCTTCAGGAGGGTTCCAATCTAATAATAAGCTCATAGTAATAGTAATAGCAGAGGGCCTGGTGAGGGGTTTTCAATAATCCCCAAGGTAAATGATAATCGAATGACTCAGATGGAGCTATCTAGAAAGACCAATTAAACTAGTATGACTCTTCCCAAATAGAAGCCCCCAATCCTAATGGGAGTTTATATTATTATAAATCCACAGTAAAATCCAAATACAGTCATATCAAAAATTCCCTTTTTCAAGCCATGTTCTACATAATATAAACAATACAAGAAAAATTATAAACCTCATTCACGCTCCATAATATTTTCTACAGAAACCATCATTCAAAGGAAGAATCAAGGCAAAAAGATAAACCAACATTATAAGATCAGTAGGCAAGAATCGATGTAGAGATTTCTTCTACTCAAATAGTAAATAAGATAAACTATAAAGGAGGGGAGAGATCAGTTCATGCAATTATGATTAAAAGTCATTTGAAACCCATCTCTTTCTGGGCATCTCTTTCAAGAAAGAGTCAATATATGTAAATGCATGTTATATAATATCCAGAGTCCAAACGCTATTTATTTAGTAAAACAAAAACACATCAACATTCCAAAAGAAACCCACATCTACAGCAATCGAACAAAATTGCAAAGATTGATTTACCCAAATACTAAAGGGGATAAATCATTAAGAGAGAGGGTTAGTCTTATCATGCCTATTTGGGGCTTCCTCAATGCAGCCACGTCGAACCAAGGCTCCAGCAGCTACAACACATTCCAAAAAAATTCATTTTCCTCAGCACGTAGATCTCTCATGCAAGCTTCATGGCAGCGCCTGGTACAGTTAGGGAGAGGGCGGCCAGGGAAGGAGATCAAACCCACAAACAACAAAAGCCAGGAGCACACCTAGACTCCACAATCTAGCCAACATCCTCCCATCCCGTGTCCAAAGGGGCATTAGTGCAGAACATGAAAGCATACCAAAGCACAAAAAGGGGAAACTTGGATTCGCACTAGGTGTGGAGCCACCCGTGAGGCATGCAACTATTTGCCAAAGGCCGCAAAAAAGGGATTTCCATGATTTCAGGGTACGCATAGGAAGGATCAATAAAAAAAATAAAGTCTTTGTTTTCATTGTATGTAACTACTTGGTGTCTAACCTGCTCCCTTCACATAGCAATCATGCAGACAGCGAACACCCACGAATGGCTTGAGCAAGCAGCAAGGCAATTTGTGCTTCATGAATATTCTGATATGAAACAGATCCACCTCTATGAGATTCTCTTCCATGAGTTACATCGTAAAACAAGTAAGGTCTCAATAGAGAATCTTTGCAATAAATTTCATCAGGTCTCCTAGTAACACTCTCACTGTCACATAGTCGATTTTGATAAAAAAATACCTTGAAGGAGAATCCCGAATTTGAGGATGCATTCGATACTGAACAAATAACAACATAGTTGGACAACCTGCTTGTTGGAAGCGCTCAGAAAAGGCTTCTACCATACTGCAACATGCCTGCTGCCTAGCTAAATTACTGTTGCAGGCTGCTGCTGTGGATCCCTGACAAGAACACACCTCACAGCACCCAACGAAAGTGGAGGTAACACGCCTGCTTCACTAGCTTGAAGCTTCATCTAAAACCACACGCGTAGGGTAAGAACTCAGACCAAAAGTCCCAGATAAAAAGAATATTGTGGCCAGGAGAAAACAACGCACACACGCAGCAAGGAGAAGAAATCAGAGAAGAAAGAATAAATCCAACCCAACCAGGTATGCGGCGAGCAGGTAAGAAGGAGTACAAAAATTCCTGCGCAATCACCAACCATCCACGCAGCTAACAACAAGAAAATCTGGGAAAGATTTGCTAAAACAACTAAAATTAAAGTATGCGGCCCACTACCAAAAAGGGAAGAGATATTTCTTACCCACAGCACATGGGATAAACCAAGCAGAAATGAAATAATTAACGAAGTAGGTGGCCTTCATTCCCACAAAACGTGCCCAACACTCATCCACCCATACGCATTGAATAAAAGAATCAAAATGAGATCAAGGTGAAGAAAATCAGGACTCCACCGACTCCCATCTCCCTCACGCAAGGTAGAAACATAATGGCCATTACAGTCTGCAGGTTGGTGGTTGGGAGGAGTCCAAACGCCATTTAAAAACCCCCAACAAAATCCTCCCCCTCCAATCTCACGCAAACATCATAGCTTATATTTGAAGAAGTTAGTTTAGGAGGAAGACGAACCTCCCTTTATTTCTATTATTTATTTATTTTATTTTATTTTCTAACACAAAAAGGTTCCATAGCTAGGTATATTTTAATAATTACATCTAAAAGTAACTTGTAAATATTTTAATATTCCAATAGAACTCTTTTTAACAAACGACATTAAGCATTCTATAGATCGAAGGCATGACAGACGAAAGAAGAAGAAAGGGTGCTAAAAAAAAATAACTTCGTAAACAGGGTAAAAGTCACCTAACGATAGAAAAGGGAGCTCAATTCAGCATTCAATGACACACAATAGGACAAGGACGTAACAGCGAAATGTCGATGCCGAACAGGGCATTACACTTGAAGTCTCCCATCTTGGTATGTGATTGTATCTTTAGAAAACAAGTGTTTTCTCCTCTCCTTCCTTGGTAAGAAGCTTGGATAGAGTCATTGGGTTAATTGAATTCTTTAAATTCTTCCTTGGAAGAGGAATATTATTGCATTAAAACTTGATGGTTTCATATTTAAATATTCTTTCCATTCTTGTTTTTAGAAAATTTTGCCAACTTTAGTTGGGAAGCTTGTGATAAACTCTCACCTCCTTGAAAAGAAATTTTGAAATTTGGAGACCTCTTGTTAACGAAAGGGGGTTTACCTTTTTCTTTGTAATCTTGAAATATAGTTGTTATTAGGAGCAACTTTTTCCCTTTTATTGTATGGGGAAAAGAAAATTCATGATAGTGTATGTATTTTTTTATATAATCTTGTTAAGGATGTGGCATTCTGTGATTATTGGAAATAAAATATAAATGACAAATTTAGTTTGAAATATGCTATACATTATTCCTAATTATTGAGATAGTTTCTTTTTGTATTCATAATTAATAAAAATAATGTTATTTACACATTTTCCTTCTTTTCAAATCATTTTATCTATAATGTAAATTTTAAATAATAAAAATAGAAGAAATAAATTTATTATCGTTGTAGTCCTTGTGTTCTTCACAAAAAAAAACTAAAAATGATATGAAAGAAAGTTTACTTAAAATTGTAATTAAACTTTTATTTATGGGAATATCTCCCTGTACACTAGGGAGAAAGAAATAGTTTTACTTCTATTCTAATTCAATGATGTTTCCTATTATTTTTATGGGTTTAGAAAATATAAAAGAAAAAGTGTTTATTGTTTTGCATTACTCTAAAATTAATAGTAAGTTGAGTCCACGATAGAGCCATTCATTTATAATTTATAAATCATGTGTTTTGTGTAAACAAGAATAGTTTAGTAGAGGGATATGGATCTGGTTTGTGTTGTAGTTTATAGATAAAATAAGAAAAATAAAACAAATAGCTAAGGCACATTGATGCGCCCTCTTTCCCCAAATTACACTAATATATTCTCATTTTGCTAAATACAAATTTTTGGGTCTAGATGTGTATTGCAAAAACATTGAACTTGGTGTGATTGCATAACATTAAACTTTCCACAGGTGTGGGACCTTGTAACAAATAAAAAAGTTCTCCAAATTGAAGGTTGGTTCCTTATTCCTCTGTTTAGGTGCATACGTGAGGATTTACAGAGGATCTATCTCTATACCTAATCTAAAACTTGCCAAGGAGACAGGGGTAAAAGAGTACAAGGGATAAGAAATAACTAAACTACCAGGTGATGCACCAAAGGAATGATGAACACTTATTTTTCCAATAGACACAAACCGGCAAAATGCATACAATAAACAAGCACAAATAGCCAGATCTATAATGGGAGACCAAATGAAAGTAAAATAGACAAGAAAGGATCTAAAATTGATCATAGACATGTTTTATTGCTCTATGGATTAGTACAGTTCATTGCAAAATAGCCAAAAGGCAAAAACATATCACAATTTTAATGGAAGGCCTGAACCTCCCAAATCCCTTTGCTAGAAGGAGAAGGGAGCCTGTAAAACAAAGAATGTCCAACCCTTTACAATGAATCCTACCCTCATATTTTTAGATTCGATCAGAGAGAAGAAAGAGAGAGAGAGAGAGAAGCGGGAAAATCAGGTCAAAGCTCAACCACTACTGGTAATGCTTATGATAAAATCTGCCCCCAAATCCGTCTTTACTACATCAATCCTTGTTTTTGGTGCCTTGAAGGAAGAGGAAACGGTGAAAGAGATCAGATCTGATCTGGTTTTTGAGGCAAGAATATCCCACATTAAAATCCCAAATACGTTTCCTCCATTTTCTTCACCTAACCTCCTCAAAATTAAAGTTTCAGGCCTCCATAGTGTGGCTGAGGCCGAGATCTTTCCAATGGTGTTAGATTCATAATATTTTGAGCCCTAAGTCGAAAGATATGCCCCTTCGAATTTTGTATCAAGTCCAAATACATACAAATGGGTGGGGAAAAAATTTGAAAAATGTGTCCCCCTTTTGATATGTGACATGTGGTAGCAATATTAGAGCAAAAATCGGGCTCACGGGTCCGCAATTTATCTTTTTCCCTTTTGCGTAAAAAATGCAAAACTGAAAAAACTCCTGCAGCCCCGAAGCTCTGCCTAGACACGTGGCTCCTTTTCATTGGCTAGGGAATGTATTTCCATCTTTATCTTGGTGCCTTTTGAGAAAAAGGTAAATTTTCACTTTTTCCTCTGACTCCCCACTTTAGCTTTGACTTGGGCCCAAATGTTGAATTTTTCCTTGAGCATAGCTGCGGGCCATTTTGTAAATTTTACCTCTTTTGAGATAACAAGGGGCAAAGAACCAATTTTTCCCCCGACATCCCACTTTCCCCTGGGACACACGACATTCTGGCACTCGTTTGGAAACCTTTTCTCTATCCAACCCTTGAATCAACACCATTAAGACACTTGGCAGCCTCCGCCGACTGGGCTCATGCATTGACTATTCAACTGACTCTGCCCCTATGGAATAACACGTGGATGCACCATGCTCACTTGATAATCTGGCCCAAATATTTCCTTTGGAGGAGTGTCGAGTTGACACTTGGCCTCCCCTGATTTGTGGAATTTTTAACAGTATCTCTTACCTTTTAGACTTTGGGCTATGTGGTGAGCTTGCACTCATTTGGGTCTCTACCTTAGGACCAACTCTTGCAGATGTACCATATTGACACTTGGCATTCTCTATTGATACATCTATCCTTAGCCAATTTTGAAGCCCACATTGTCCGCCTTTTGACTCTATTTGACCATTTGCTACATGGAGGGCTGGCACAAGTTTTAAGTCTCCGTTGTGGGCTTCCTTTCCAAAAATTTTCTAAGCTAACACCTGGCATGCTTTCTCTCAGCTGAAGACTTTTCAATGCCCCACAACTCCTTTGGGGCTTTGGACGCGTGGAAGCCAAGTGCAAGTTTTGGTTCCCCCTTTTTGGATTCACCTTTGGAGAAGCATTGTTAGGACACGTGGCTCCTTCCGCTGCCTCCTCCATACTTATTCATTTTTTGGCTTCTTCTTGAACTATTTCAAGCTTGAGGACTTCAAATCTTTGTCATCTCTTCCCATTCTTGTTTCTGGTTCCTCTGCAGCATCACCCCTTCTTATCTAACCCTTCTATCTCATAGTTGAGTCTACCTGTAACTTGGAGAATGGATTTAAGACGTGGAAATGGCCCGACACATCAGCTTCTTTTATACAGGGTCCCTTAGTCTCTCTTAGCCCATGCCACTCCATGGTTGAGTCCTTCTGTGACCAATTCGCAAGATCTTGATGAGGTTTTCTCAAGTTCCTCTTATGTGGGGTTGTGAATGATCCGATATTTGACCCAGGGGTGAAATATGGATAACAATGTGGCGACTCACAGGGGTATCTTCCTGCTAGATGAAAAGACCAATTTCCTTGTCGTATCCATTGGGCATGGAGTTGAGAAAAATGGTCTGGTATCAATTTTTCTTCTGATTCATGATCTCGGCTGCTTGCACTCTCAATTTTTATAAGAAAACTCAAAATGGAGGTTCTGAGAGTAGAAAATTGTTTTAACCCAGGGCTTCATCTGTCTCTTTGAATGGACAGCATAAGAGCAACAAAACAACACCACAACTATGTACAAAATTTGAAATCATACATGCCCCAAATAGAACATGTAGAGCATGTGAAGCACTTAGGATAAAAACAACCTACCTATAGCAAGACAATGTGCACAAGCACTTATAGGAAAGAGAAACTAATTAATATATATATGGTGAGACTTTCCTTTTAATAGTAGTTCTTAAGATAAATCCTGTTCACTAGAATCTGCAACTCTTCACCCTCCAATATAGAAAATTAGAAGGCATTTCTACTCTTACATCTTTTGATCATGTAGGGGCCACTCTAGATGGTTTCAAATTTGGAATGCCTCCCTGGTTTTTCTCGATCTGCATCCCATTTCAAAACCAGGTCTCCTTCTTGGAAGGTCCTTGCTTTTTCCTTCTTTTCAAAGCATTTCTTGATTGAGGACAGATTATTTTTTATTGCTTGGAGTTCCTATTCTCTAGCTTCTTCTAATTCTATCAACTCCACATACCTGGCCTCCATTGGTCCAAATTTACACATCTCTAGTTGCTTCATGAGCTACAATGTTGGCAACTCAAGTGATATAGGCAACACTGCCTCTTTCCCATAGACAAGATTGAATAGGGAGCTTTCTGTAGATCTCTTGGGTGTTATTATATCATCTCATAAGGTTGTTTTGAGCTTTGTGTTCTAGGTCCTCTGATTCTCATCAAGAGTTCTTCTGATTATCCTTAGCAGGTTCTTGTTTGTGGACTCAGCCTAGCCATTACCTTGAGGGTAATCATTTGATGAAGTTCTCAAATAAGTCCCATTCTTGACAGCCCATCCTATGATCTTAGAACCTATGAATGCTAATGCATTGTCTGATATGATGGTGGCTGACACTCCAAATCTAGCCATTATCCCCTTTATAGAAATCTAGGATACTAGACTCATTGGCTTCCTTGAGTGCCACTTCCTCGGTCCACTTGGTGAAATAATCTGTCCCTGTCAGAATCCATTTGTGGCCTTGGCTGTAATTTGGATTGATGACTCCAATGAAGTCCAATCCCCATTGCATGAAAGGTTAGTCGACTAAGATTGGGTGCAATGAAAGTGCTGCTAGCCTTTCCTTGCCCTTGAAGAATGCACAATTCTTGCACCTTCTTGATCCATGTGTAGTAGTCACTAAACACTCTGGGCCAATAATATCCCACTTTCATGATTTTGAGTGCTATCACTCTTGGAGAAAAATGGCCTCCAGTTGCTTCAACATGGAATTCTTGTAGCACTCTCTCCACCTGATCTATCCCAATGCATCTCAGCAGAATGCCATTGATGTCTCTTTTGAACAAGACACCATCAATAAGAACATATGGGATGGCTTGTAGTCTGAAATGTCTCCTCTTTTCTTTATTCATCCCATGAGGACACATGTCCTGTTTGAAGGAAGTGCACCATGTCTTGGGTCTAACAAGGAGTAGGTACATCATCTCTCCCTTCTTCTTGATCATCTTGTAGAACAAAAACAACCTCTCTTTCACTGTTTGTTTCATCTTTTTGACCTAAGGCTAGTTGCTCACACAAACCCTTCCCATGGACCAGCTTGGTGACCTTGATCTCAATGTCATATTCCATGACACAGTGATCCATCCTGCTCACGCTTCTCATTCAGGTCCTTGCTGAGAAGGAATTATTTAACTCCTGCATGGGAGACCAATAGTTGGATCTTGTTGTTTGAAACCAAATGCTTAAACTTCTTCAATCCTCTGATCACTACCAAGACCTCGCTTCTCAATGAAGGAGTACCTCACCTCATAATCTTCCAAACTCTTGACTTGAAGAAAGAAATTGGTTGTTGTGTACTTTCTCTGTTCTACTGAACCAAGATTGTAGAAATCGTGTCACTGCCACCAAAGGCATACAATATGAAGCCTTTGGAAAAATTTGGATTCACAAGAGTCAAGGGCTTGTGATATGGCTTCTTTGATAGCCTCAAAGCTTGATTTTCCTTCAACTATCCACCTGAATGCTAATCTCTTTTTCAACATCAACGTTATTGGCTTAACAAGGGTAGAAAAGTTTTAGAACAAACCTGTGAGACAAAATTGATTTTTCCCAAGAAGCTTTGAAGAGCCTTCTTGTGACTTGGCAATGGAAATGCTCTTATTGCTTGAACTCTCTCTGGGTCAATTTCCAATCCTTCTTTTGATACAATATGGCCTAGAAGCTTGCCTTCAGGGGCCAAGAATATGCATTTCTTAGGGTTCAATGACACCCCAAAACTCCTGCATCTTTGGAATACCTGCCTTAGGTGGAAAAGGTGATCTGCTACATTTTTGGAAAAAATAGTGATGTCATCTAGATAGATCAATACTATTTTTTGATCAGCCCCTTGAATGCCATATCCATTTCCCTTTGAAAAGTGGCTTCGGCATTGGACAATCCAAATGGCATTTTTCTGTAGGCATAGGTGCCCCATTTGGTGGTGAAAGTTGTTTTGAATTGATCATCTTCTTTCACCATGATTTGATTGTATACCAAATAACCATCTAGGAGAGAGAACCTCTCATGATCCAGACACTACTTGCAAGATCTACTCCATTGAAGGGAGTGGGTAGTGATCTTTGAGGGAGGCTCTGTTCAAATCTCTGAAGTCAACACACAACCTAATTTCTCCATTTTTATTTCTGACTAGGACCAGATTTGTAACCCAACTTGAGTGTTTGATTGGAAATATGATACTCACCTCTATCATAGCTTGTTCATCTCTTTCTTCATCAGAGGCTCAATATGTGGGTTGACTAGTCTTTGCTTTTACCTGATGGGCTGAGCAGCTGGATCTAGTTCGATTGTGTGTTGTGCTAGCTTTGGATTGAACCCTCTTAGGTCTTCATAACTCCAAGAAAACACATCTAGAAATTCTTGGAAAAGTTGTATGAATTCATACCTTTCTTGCTTGGTGGCCACTTTTCCAATTTGAAGTATTTTGTCTTCTCTGACTGGGATTGACTCTAAATCTTCTCCTTTGATCTGTATGTTAGCCTTCTCCTTTCTAAACTGATCATTGGGATTGAAAATAGATTCCAGTGTCACTAAGCCTTTGGGAAGCTTGTTTGTATGTAGATGTACTATCTGATTCCTGTATTGCTGCTCTAGTCTACTTTGGTTTCTAGCTTGAGAATTTAGCTTCTTCTTGTAAAAAATTTAATGATTTGCTGATCATTTTTGAACACTTACCCAGCATGTGTTGTTATCTGGCACTACTGGCCTCACAACCACATGGATATGTGGCTATTCTCTGTCTCTCTTGATGTTGTTAACCACATCAAACATTGCTCCCACTATTGCAAGTCTATCAGTAGCTTCATTCTCCTTCCTGGGTATGGACACAATACTGAAGGCCTCAAAATCCTCCATGAGATATCCCATACCCTACTCTTGTAGTTCTTGAGTAGGTCATTTTTGACAGCATTAAGTCCTCTGACTTGATTGGCAACCAGTTCACTGTCACCAAACACTTGCAAGTTCTTGATCCCTAGCTTCCTTTCCCAATGAAGACCTTGGACTAAAGCCTCATATTCAGTCAGTGTTATTTGAGCAAGAAAAATGGAATCTGAAGGCTGAATAATATCTCATACCTCTAGGGGACACAATCATGGCTCCTCCTCCTAACTCCTTGTCTACTCCTTGAGCCATCAAAGAACAATTTCCATACCTCATTGTCATCCTTGTATTCTGGCTTAATTAGGTTAGGAAGAGGATGATTCTCTTCATGTAGGTAGTAGACACCTAGCTCAGATTCTTCCATCTCCTTATAGGGGTCAAAAGCATGAATTTTTTTGGCCCAATCATCAAGAGTCAAGTCTGGGATACATCCCACCTTGGTATTTGCTTCAGAAGTGCTTAGGGAGGTCTTCTTGATCAAAAGTTGAGCAATTGGCATTGATTGGGCTAGGCACATAAGATTCAATATGATACTCTGAACAATGGGTTCAGATCTGATTGTGGCCTTTCCCCCATACCTTGTTCTAAAGAGCATATGTGACCAATTAGCAGATAGGTAGCCTCCAATCTTGGCAGTGAAGTCCCTAGACAGACACAAAGCAAAATGTGGTGGTAAATCTATGATTGACACAGTTTTACAAAATAGTCACATTAGGGTAGGCATGTAAAGTGAGGCTCAGATCCTTGATTATTCCCATAGTGGTCACTGTTGTCCCATCTAATTGGACTACTCCTCTAGAGATGACTTCATATTAGAGACCCAACTGATCAGTTATTTGTTTGGGCATCACAGAACTACTAGCCCCAAAATCAATCATATAATTGTGCACCAATTTGTCTCCAATAATTAATGAGACATAGAAGGGAGGAGGTCTCAGGTTCTTACCTTGTTGTTCTTCATGGTTTCTCCCTAGTTGAACTGCATTGGCAAGCACTCTCTCTTGCTAGTTAGGGGGTGATTTGAACTTCACCAATTCTGCATGGCAGTCTACAACAGATCCCTCTACCCTAGAATGGCCAATGACTCCCATAGTGAAATGTTCACACTTGTCCTCTTCATTTTGCTCAATAATATTGAATGAGATATCCTTTTGCTTCCCTTCCTAGACACATTTCTTTCTTGTACATGGGTTGTTACAACTGGTTCCTGACTGGATTTGGGAGGTGGCTTGGATTGGTTCTACATATTAGGAGTTATACTTGGAGCACCAGGACCTTGTGGAGTGATGGAAGATTGAGGGTCATCTGAGTTCAGTGGTTGGCCTTCTCCAATATTCCTCTTTTTGGACTGGGTATTGGTAGCCACACCTTGAGAAGGGAACTGATTCATTCCAAAGAAGTCTTCAGCCTGCCAATTGACAAGCATAGTCTCTCCTAGAGGTCCACCTTATTGAGCTTCTTGTTGTTGATCTCCCTCTTAGCTAGGTTCTTGTGGCACCATATTGGTTTGCACCATCAAGGCCTGATTTAGAGCACCATTAAAGCACATTGATTGGTTATGTGCTTGATTGCATGGAAAACAACCAATCATATTCTTATGCCATATTGTTCTGTGTTGGAACCAATGCCCTTGATGTTGAAGCTGTGTTTGGATCATATGACCTGAAAGGTCTAGCAGCTTGGGGTTGTCCTTGGCTCTAGCTTCTGATTTAAAGGTCCTGAGATGGTGGCCTATTTTGCTGATACTAGGGTCTAGCTTGATATTGACCCTGAGACTGAGCCTGAGACTGATATGGCCTGGAACTCTGAGCTTGTTGTCTTTTGATAGTTACTAGCTCATTCCCTAGGTTCTGAAGTTTTTTCATGACTTCCTGGAGTTCCTTAGAGGTAGTTAGATGATGAAGTGGAAGCTTCAACTGAACTTTGACTCCTGGGGGTGGGTATAGGAGCTAATGTAGGCATTTGGCTAGCATCTGGGCTTCCTAACTCAGGGTATAGAGGCAATGGATGGGCTAGGAGTGATTTTACCATCCTTGAATCAAATGGTTCTTAGCCCCTATGGAAAGGCTATAGGCTACAGGTAAGGTTGTGCCCCCCATTGACTGAATCATCAAAGAAATATTAGAATTTAAAGCCTAAGAAAGTATAAGAAGGAACCTTCATTTGTGGGTTTTACCACTGTTAGAATCCTATCCCAAGTCCACTAGAATCTGAGGTTGAAGTCTGTCAGCTGTTTGTTTGGGGCTCTCTTGATTGTTGTTAGTTGCTCCAACAAAGACAAGTTATCACCTTTCTCTCCAAACTGGTTGTGAAGAGTTGTGCATAGCTGATTCCAATTCTGGATAGAGCCTGCCTCAAGACTCCTAAACCATTGTGAAGCTTTCCCTTTGAGTGAAGAGGTGAGTAGCTTGACTGCAATGTCCATCTCATGAATCTCATGGATTGTACAGACATTTGCAATATCTTGGACATAGATCACCAGGAGAAGTTTGATTTTCCCTAGTGAAATATGGGATACTCTTTAATGCTGCAATAGGAACTGGATTTTGTGCATTCAAGGCAAGTGGACTACTGCCAGTGAAGTTAACATAAGGATTTGGTTAAGCCATTCTGATCGGTCTGAGCAATCCCTCTTGATTGAATGAATGGTCTACCGGGAGGAGGTGTTGATAAAGCTCTACTTGGTGGAGATAGAGACCTCTGGGCTCTTCTTCCTCTTCTCCCTCTATCTGGGGATAAGTCTAGATAGAAAAACAATCCCTCTTCTCTGGTTCTTGACTGGTGTTTGTATTCTTCTCATGAACTTGCTTCGACTGCTGAAACTAGTAGATTTGTTTCTTTTGGAGTCGCCAGATGTATAATTTTAAGGCTTCTTAAAAGCTGAGAATCACAGCAAGTATACATCAATTCCTACTATAATAAGATGGAGACTTCATTACTCCCACCGAGCATGCCAAAAGTATTAGTGTGAATATCATAATCACCCCCAAATGAGTTATACAGGTCTACTTTTCTAAGGAGAGGTCATTTTGTGTGATTGCATAACATTGAACTTTCCCTAAGGTGTGGGACCTTGCAAAAATGGAAAAGTTCTCCAGATTGAAGGTTGGTTCCTTATTCCTCTTTTTAGGTGCATATGTGAGGATTTGCAGAGGATCTATCTCTATACCTAATCTAAAACTTGTCCAAGGAGACATGGGTAAAAGAGTATAAGGAATAAGAAATAACTAAACTACTAGGTGATGCACCAAAGGAATGATGAACACTTATTTTGCCAATAGACACAAACCAACAAAATGCATACAATAAACAAGCACAGATAGCCAGATCTATAATGGGAGACCAAATTAAAGAAAAAGAGACAAGAAAGGATCTAAAATTGATCATAGACGTGTTTTATTTCTCTATAGATTGGTACAGTTAATTACAAAATAGCCAAAAGGCAAAAACGTATCACAATTTTAATGGAAGGCCTATGAACCCCACAAATCCCTTTAGAAGGAGAGGGATCTGCAAAACAAAGAATGTCCAACCCTTTACAATGAATCCTACCCCCGTATTTATAGATTCGAATCAAAGAGAAGAAAGAGAGAGAGAGAGAAGTGGGAAAAGTAGGTCAAAGCTCAACCAGTGTTGTTAATGCTTCTGATAAAATCTACCCCCAAATCCATCTTTACGGCATCAATCTTGGTTCAGCACCTTGAAGGAAGAGGAAATGCTGAAACAGATCTGATTGGTTGTTGAAGGTAAGAAGATCACTGCATTGAAATCCCGAAGCTGTTTCCTCCATTTTCTTCACCTAACCTCCTCAAAATTAAATTTTCAAGCCTCCATGGCATGGGTGAGGCTGAGATATTTCCAATGGTGTCATATTCACAATATTTCGAGCCCTGAGTCGAAAGATATGCCCCTTCAAAGTTTGTATCAAGTCCGTACAAATGGGCGGGGAAACAATTTGAAAAATGGGTCCACCTTTTGATATGGGACACTTGGTAACCAGATTAGAGCAAAAATTGGGTTCACGGGTCCACAATTTATCTTTTACCCTTTTGCACAAAAAACGCAAAACTCAAAAAACTCCCGCAGCCCTGAAGCTCCATCTAGACACGTGACTCCTTTTGGTTGGCTGGGGAATGTGTTTCCATCTTTATCTTTGTGTCTTTTGAACAAAAGGAAATTTTTCACTTTTTCCTTCAACTCCTTGCTTTGGCTTTGACTCGGGCTCAAATGTTGACTTTTTCCCTAGGTGGAGTTGCGAGCCATTTTGCAACTTTTACCCCTTTTGAGGTAACAAGGGGAAAATAACCAAATTTTTCCCCGATGACCCAATTTCCCCTTGGACATGCGGCTGTCTAGCACTTGTTTGGAAACCATTTCTCTATTCAACCCTTGAATCAGTGCCATTAAGACACTTGACAGCCTCTGCCAACTAGGCTCATGCATTGACTATTCAACTGACTCTTCCCCTATGGAATAACCCATGTGGAGGCACCGCACTTTACTTGATAATCCAACCCAAAGTTTTCCTTTAGAGGAGCAATCAAGTTGACACTTCTTGGCCTCTGCTAATTTGTGGACTTTTCAACGGTCCCTCTTGCCTTTTAGACTTTAGGCTATGTGGCGAGCTTGCGCTCATTTGGGTCTCCACCTTGGGACCAACTCTTAGAGATGCACCACACTGACACTTGGCATTCTCCACTAATACATCTATCCTTAGCCAATTTTGAAGCCCGCCTTGTCTTCCTTTTAACTCTATTTGACCATTTGTCTATGTGGAGGGATGGCACAAGTTTTAAGTCTCTACCCTGGGCTTTCTTTCTGAATTTGCACCAAGCTGACACCTGGCACGCTTTCTCTCAGCTGAAGACTTTTCAACGCCCCACAACTCCTTTGGGGCTCTAGATGCATGGAAGCCTGGCGCAAGTTTGGCCTTCCCCCTTTTTGGATTCACCTTTGGAGAAGCATTGTTAGGACACGTGGCTTCTTCGGCTGCCTCCTCCATACTTAGTCATTTTTGGACCCTTCTTCTTGAACTGTTTTGAGCTTGAGGACTTAGAATCTTCGTTGTCTCTTCCCATTCTTGTTTCTGGTTCCTCTGCGGCATCACCCCTTCTTGTCTGACCTTGTCTATCTCATAGTTGAGTCTACCTGTAACTTTGAGAATGGATTTAAGACATGGAAACGGCCCGACACAGTCGTTTCTTTTATACAGGGTCCCTTAATCTCTCTTGGCCCCCTCCACTCCATGGTTGAGTCCTTCTGCGACCAATACACAAGATCTGGATGATTTTTTATCAGGTTCCTCTTATGCAAGGTTGTGAATGATTTGATATTTGACCCAAGGGTGAAATATGGATAACAAGTATCGATCAAAGAACTAAGGAAATTTCTCTCACAGAGATCTTCTACTCCTGTCATAAAATGAAGATTAATTTCAAAGGACACAAGCACCTCTCTACCTTGGAGACGACTATACTAGATATTCGTGATAATGAAGCTCAACACCTGAATTTGGACGATTTTTGGTCATGCATTAATTGTCAAGACCCTTCTCCTATTGCCCATATAATTAATGATAGTGGAATTACAGAGGTAGGATATTTCCCCATTTCTATCTAATGTGCCGACACAGTGCTAGCTTGCAGCTCTAGTTTTTAACCTAGAAACAAAGGAAATTGTTGATCCTCAAGGATAAGTGGTGGCTTGACTTGATGAAGATTGTATTCGTAATAATTTCAAAATCCTCATGATTAAGAGCGTGAATATTCTTACAAAGGGCCAGACACAACTTTGTTTTTATCTAGAAAATGAATGGTACAAGAGTAGAGTGGCCAAGTCTTGGTTTAAGAACCCAAAGAAAAGAGCCTCAAGGCTACCCAAGATAATGTTCAAGATTGATTTCCATGAATAATTATCAGATGCCATCACTCTCCTTGCCAGGATTATGATAATTACCTCCACCAATGAGTTTTATTACTGGATGTGCCCCTATATCAATATTATATGTGAGGGTAAGAAAAGCTTGAACTAGGTAGGAATAATTTGTGATAGCATAACATAGCAATTGGTAGATGTTCAGAGGACTCAAACCTTATACATGACCTCCTTTCTGATGTACATCATTGTGGATTACAGAGAATGGTTTGGATTATCCCTTGTGGAAGACAATAAATATGCTCCTATTTATATGTATCATCCAAATTTGTCTCTAAAGATCAGAAATCATCATTTCAGAAGAGTGAATGATGTATTCACTATGTACATTGTCAGATTGTTGGAAAGATTATGTTAGAAGATTCTTAGATGAGTTAAAACAACTGATCAAATCTATGGCAGATTTTTCACTCAGTTCACGAAATTTTCATATATAGGATTGACCGGATTTGAAGGAAAACCCTTGAAACTCCTTGTGTACGACAATGACAAGATGGCTCTAGTTGAGATATGCAGACAGTTGGATAAGTTGCATAGGACCTGCATGGATAAGAAGATTGTAGGAATTCAGTTCCCAATCACATTGGGTAACTACACTTGCAAGACTTCTTTGGATGCTCAAAACATTGATAAAACCATTGCTCCTCTTACCCTTCACTATTATAAGCCTAGAAATTACTTTGATATTAAGGAGTTCATTTCCACCAATTTCAAAATGGGTTATCAACATCTTGACGATATTGAAGACTACTGGGCCGATTGTTCTAATGATTATGAGGCCCAAAGAAGGTACTATGGAAGATTATCTCTACAACAAGTCATAGATTTTGGTATATATGATGTTCTTGAAGGGTTTGGGGATGATGAGGAAGAACTGCAGTCTCTTGAGTATGAGAGATCAATCAAGCACACTCCTATTGAAACCATTGATTGGTTTGTTAAGGAGAGAGATGAATTAAAAGAGCTTAACAACCATGTCCTGGTGAGAACTAGACTTTGGTTTGACATGAAAATTAAGATGATTAGGGAAAGGAAATCTGGGTCTACTTCTTAGGATGCTTCTACCCCTTAGAAAGAAATACCTTCATCAGCTCTTGAAGCACATAAATAATTTGTTCTTTCTCCACCAAAATCTTCAACTCTGGTGTACACAAATAAGGAAAAAGCTAAGAAGGATGATAAGACAAATGAAGTTATTCAGGAGAGTGAAAGGTTATTATTAATTAAGCATTATAAATAATGGTGATTAAATGGTTAATTAGTTTTATTAAATTTAGTTATATTTTTATAATATTATTTAATTGTTTTAAAAATTTACTTTTTCATTTGATAATATAGTTAGATGTTATTAATATGTTTCTAGTTAATATAGTAATGTAAGATTTTTGGCAATAATAATTGTTGTATTTATCTATTAGTATTATTAATTAATGTTGTTAATTAATTAATTTTCTTTAATCATATTATCATATGTTAAATACATATTCTTTGAGTTCTAATTTTTTGAAATAATGGTGTTTATATCGTTAATTAGTTTTATAAAGTTTAATTATATATTTTTTATAATTTTAAAATGCACTATAATTAATTCAACATTATATTTATAAAATTTAATAATATAATTAGATGTTATTAGTATGTTTCTAGTTACTATAGTAATGTAATTTTGTTGGTAATAATAATTCTTCTATTTAATATTATTTGATAGGATTTTTTTTTCTAACTAATTATAATATTATTAAGTAATTATTTAAATTAGTAGCAATACTAATTAATTATAATACTATTAATTCCTAATATCATATCTTGATTAGAAACACTTTGAATTCTATTATTACTTGTTGTTATTGGTTAATTAATTTTTAATAATACTAGCACGTTGTTATTGATTAATTAATTTTTAATAATACCAGCACGATTGTTTCGAATTTCAAATTTTCAGTGCTTTCTTTTTGGAAGGCTCTTAATGGTCATTTTATCTCTTAAAAGTGCACCCTGTAAAGAGATGGTTGCAAGTGTTCTAAGCTTGAAAATTTTATCTCTCTCTTTCATAGATACAATGGAAACACCTTAGGTCTGTGTGTATACCTATTTTGAGGTGATTCTTCAGTATCAAGGCCGGTTCCTTATTGATGTATCCTAAACTGATTTCTAGGGTTTAAGGGTAAAAGATGACTGTAAAAAATGAATTAAAACTAAGGTGATACACCAAACTTGTTTGAGGTCTTTGACTGAGTACATGCACAATTGATATGGAATGAACTTTTGATGCACATGCCAACAGATTTCTAAAGATAATTAAGGGTAAACACTTTGATGTATTGAGGGATAGAATCACAACAATACTGTTAAGTTACACATACACATTAATATCATGCAGAGATTACTAAATTTGCAATAGGGTAAGATGATTAATTAAGGAATTCAACATTCACAAGATTAATGGAAAACATACACAAGAATGCAAATAATTGGAAAGGTAGAAAATACTTCACATTCAAAGGGAAAAACTGGCAGAAAATTGCTTCAGCACTCATGTATCAAAAAATTCATCCCTTGTGCTTTGCCAAAGCACACAATATATAGCAAATTTGATTTCCCCCCTTCCTAAAAATAGACTAAGGCTTGTACTCGCCCATGCATCCTAACTTTATCCTTCATCTATTAATAAATAAAGGAATAAAATAGAATATGTGATTACAAATAGGCATTAATAGCCTTTGATTACATCTCAGTTGAACTGAAGTTAACTGTTCTATTTTTAAGAAAAGAATGGTGAATAATTTTCTAATAATAAGCTTTCTTGCTAGGCAACTCTCTTTCTATGTGCATGAAAATATGTCTTCTTGTCTGTTTTGTCCTTTTGTAAAGGCATGCAAAAATAACTCCCTGTGAGTGAACAAAATAATTACAATACTTGCAATATCTTGTAAAATAATTCATCCAAAAATTCACTTAATGGGGTCCACCTCCAAGCTTAGGCTCTGATGTTGACATTCCTCGTCTTCTAGTGGTCACATGGGAAACATATTGCAAATCATCTCCAACTCCTCCAACGGTGGGGACCACCTTTGCACTTCACCATTAGTCTTCATTGGTTTGGCCACTCTTGATTATCCGACCTTAGACTATAGCACTAACATAGTCTAATGAACTTGGCCCCCTTTGAATACACACATGGCACATTATAATACTCTACCACTTTTGATTATTATTTCCTTATCAGATTTTGTATTGTTTGGGATATGGACTATGGTTTAGACTTTTAAAAGTCAATATGAAATGATTTTTTTTAAATGTGGGGTTGGCCCCCTCTACACAATGACTCACCCCTTTGTTACGTCGGTGGCTATCCTTTTAACTCAACCATAATTAGGGTTTTCTCTGATATTACCACGTGTGTATTTTTTTAACTCGGTTGGGTTAGGTTTACTCAAACCACGAGTTAGAGGGAGAGGGAAATACCCTTGGAACCCTGATTGTTATCATTTTCGAGCTTTGTTCGAGCTAAACGAGATCTGCCAAAATTTTGATCTATCGCCATTGTCTTTTATGTTGAATCTTTCGAGCTCATTCTGAGGGGCTTTAATTCGCAGTCATGGAAGGTGAATGTGGAGCTCCTAGTATATCCGCATTTGGTTCTTTTTGCTCTATTTAGAGTTCCTAAACAAGATGGTTGAGGATGTTGCCGCTAAGGCTGAAAACTTTGAGTTCGTCACTTCGTTATTCTTTGGTCTCTATGAGTTGGCTTGCAAAGTGGCCACCATGTCTGTTCTTTTCGAGCTCTATGAGGCTTATGTCGCAAAATAATGGTCATCATTTGATTAAGTTTCAATGGTACCCTCGAGCTTGAAATGGGTTCTAAGCCTACTCCATTACTCTTTAAGCACATGATTTCTTGATTATGGGTATCCATGGTCACTTTACTCAAAGGAATCATGGATAAAGGTGAGTGTATTCTCCAGCTCATTCTACATCATGACTTATAGATCTGTACTTTTCAAATTTTGGGTATCTGTAGATCTGTGACTTTGAGAAATTCTTTAACTCTGTGTAGAAAAAATCTTTCTGTAAAATTTGAAGTATGCACTTCACCATTGCATTTCCTGGTTTTTCACTTTGGTAGCTCACTTTTCCTATTTTGAGCTTTTTGGGTTCATTCTAGTCAATCTTGGAGCATTTTTTGTTTTGTTCTTCATTCTCTGGGACCCTATACTAAAAATCGTGAAGAATTTTTTGAGTTCTCGAAATATGGTTCTGATGTGAGAATATTTACGTATTGCATGAACCAGGTGTACTCATTTATCTGGTTTGAGCCATTGTTGAGGAGAAAATCTTGTTTGCCCTTATGACGTTATTGAGATTTATGTATTTCTTTTTATGTTGAAACTCCTCGAAATTTTTATGAATCTAGATTTTATCATTAGCTTGCAACTTCTTTGTCATTTTGAGTCTGTTATTGACCTCTGCATCTTCTCTGTATGAGTTTCTTGTGCTTTATCCTCTACGGCCATGTGGGTTTTTTTGAAGTTTTTAGAAATTTTGGAAAATATGTAAAACTATCTCTATTTTCATCATGTTATGCATTGGAGGTATGTGTCTTTTTTTTTCATTTTCGAGCATTGACATTGATGAAGATCTGTTATTGTGCTTTGAGAAAAGATTGATTTTCTTGTTTTGGTCTTCTGATCCTTCATGCATCTGTATCTCTTGTCTTTTGCACTATTAGAGTTTTTTGTGTGAGATGGTTGTGGATACTTGGCTTAAGCTTTTATCTGTGTGTGTTCTGTACAGAAAGCTTCAACATTACAAGTCTCGATCATGACTGTAACCACCTTGAAAAAAAAAATTCCTCAAAACAAAATTGTAACCTGATATGAAATAGAGTTTTTTAAAAGCATTTCTATTTACTTGTAGAAAAATACCTCCATTGTGACCTTGATGAGGAAAAAAATATTGCATTTATTGCATAAGAGGTATGAGGAAACTTCTGTACAGCTGCAACCATCATCAAATATTATGTTCTCTGAAAGGTTTTGAGAATATTTTTGTATGCTTATTTGTGTCATCTGCCATGATTTGACTTCCATGGATGGCTTCATTTCAATTTGCGGGTGTTTACCATGCTTAGAAAACTATTTAATAATTCACTACAATGACATCAACCTATCAATTTATTAAAGAAGCTCTTTATTACTACACATATGTAGTTGTAGCTTACTCTGATCTTTTCTTGTATGCCTACCATATGATGATCATTCATGTACCTTGTGTTTTCTGTAGCTGACATCAAACAACTCGTTTCTAAGAGATTTTTTCTAGATTCAAACAACTTGTTCATTTACATTTCTAAAAATTACAACATTAGTATGTTTATTGTTCTTGTTGAGATAATCAGAAAATCTACCTTTCTGAAATTTGTATGAAATTACTTTCTGTAGGACTAGTCCTTTTGAATTGTAACTTTGTACTAGACATTCTTCCTGAAGGAGTGTAGGACGAAGACCTAGAAGGAATTCATGAGCATCGAATAGTTGCACTTCACCAAAGTGTGGGATTTGCGAGATTAAAGCAAGTAAGCTTTGTAAAGAAATGTGCATGCATATGAGAGCTCAAGATTCGAAAAGTGGAGTGGAATGGAAGCCTTAGCTTAGCTTGTATTGGCTTAACACAGATCAAAAGAGGTGGTGTACATATAGGGGAGTGAATGTGTAACTCCCATGTAAGAGAAGATTCCTCCATAATGGAGAAGAGGAGTTACTTTCCCAAATGGGAATGTAACTCCTATGACACACTTACACATATGACAGATTATGTAAGAGAATCTGTCATAACTAAGATGACACCTAGATCCATGTCCACCTAAGTGAGATGACTCACATGGTGAGGTGGAATAACACTAAATAAGTGAATAAATATACCACCTACACCAACACCCCCCCTTCATCGTAACTTAGGATGAGGCGGCAAGTCAGAAATGAGAAATGGGTCCTGGCACAAAGCCTGATGAGGTACCCACGCACAAGAAAAAGGTCCCAAGCAGTGAAGGAAAACCCAGTGGGAAAAACATCCATCACAAGAGAAAAACACACTCTCTAATCTAAGAAAGATGCCAAATATGGGTCATCACCAATCCGGCACTGTGATAATTCTTCACCAGGAACTCCTCGTGCTATGATTATTTACTAATGCACAGCCTTTAGTTTGGTGGATGTAATCTGGAAACAAAACAACAACCGAACACAAGAATACCATTGACTATGATAAGACAGAATGACGAAAAATCTAAAATATCAAAATAAATTATAATATTAACATGAAACTGTTACAATCTCACCCATGAGATACTTCAACAAGACTATGGGAGAAACTTTACAATTACACCTCTTGATGGCTTCTTCAACACACCTTTAACTGATGGCTTCCTTCGCACACTTCCTACAATATTTCTCACTACTTCTTTCTATGCTAAATGAGGGGGGTGGCCTCTCTATTTATAGAACTTCCAGGCTTATCCATCCTATCTCTAAGATAGGATAAGAAATCCACTCTGACGAATCATATTCCATACCTTAACTCTTATCTGTACATGTAAGCTTATCTGTTAAGATAAGATAAACCTTATCATTTTACATGGGTTCCACATTTTTAGACTTTTTACAAATAAAATACACAAAATATTTATGACCTCACTCCTTGTCCTTATTACCAATATAATATTTCTAATTCCTAATCATGTAGACCCTACTTCTCTAATTACCCAAACTTTGACATTTTAACATTACCGGACCACTTACGACAAATATTTACTTTTTACAACATTCCTATTGTACTTTGACTGTTACCGTACTCCACATTATTGGCGACACCGTACTGACGGCGCCGTTATCTTCTATCAGACGCTACTACTAATTATACTTAACAACATCCTATTCCTAATACAAACATTAATGAAATAGAAATTATGGAGGAAAATTTTAGTGTCGACATCTTCCCCCTTCCTAGCTTCTACTCCGTCCTCGGAGTAGACTATTCTGGTGCTTGGAAAATCTTCAACTTGTCGTGGTTGACCCATTTCGTAATGGGAGTGCCATCTAATTCCTCCAGTCGGTACGTACCATTTTCATGCACAGCTACTATTTTGTAGGGCCCCATCCATTTTGGAAGAAATTTTCTCTGTCTTCTTTTTTTGTATCTGGAATCATATACTAGAACCAAGTCATTCACATGAAATGGAGACCATCGGATCTTTTGATCAAAGTATTCCTTCTGCTTCATTTTCTTCTTATGGCTTGTATCCTTTGCTATTTCCCTCATTTCCTCTAGCAAATGAAGATGTACCAACCTTTCTTTTACTAAATCACTTTCATCCATCCTTTCATTTTTCATAACTCTCACAGTGGGAATATCAAACTCAATAGGAAGAACTGGATCAATGCCATAGGCCAACTGAAATGGGGAGTATCCTGTTGCTGACTTTGATGTTGCCCTATATGCCCACAATGCTGCATGAATCCTTTTATCCCATTTATGTACCTGCAAGGCTGCATCTTTTGCTAGAATTTGACACAGCACAAAATTTGTTCGTTCCACCTGTCCATTTGTGCTTGGCTTGTATGTTGTTGCCTTCCTGTGCTTGATAGAAAACTTATTGACTAGGGCTTCTACCACCTCATTAATGAAGTGGCTTCCTTGATCTGTTACAATTTCTAATGGACAACCAAATCTGGTGACAATGCGTTCATATATGAACCTTGCCACTTCATCCATGGAAGCTGTTTTCAATGGCCTAGCTTCAACCCACTTGGTTAAATAATCTGTGGCAACTACAATATACTTATTTTGGCGTGATGTAGTTGGAAGTGGACCTACAATGTCTATTCCCCACTTTTCAAAGGGACCAAGGGGAAGAATAGGACATAATGGAGCTGATGAAGTCTTACGGTTACCATGTGTTTGAAAAATATCACATGTCTTACAATAATTATAACAATCTTTAAAAAGAGTGGGCCAGTGATAACCTACATCCAAGATCCTTCTTGTTGTAAGTTGTCCAGAGAAGTGCCCTCCACATGTACCATTGTGGAATTCTTCTAGCAGCTCCTTTCCTTGATCATGTCCAACTGCCCTCTTGTACTGTCCATCAGGTCCTATTCGAAATAATGCTCCATGCAGAATAGAATTTGGACGACTGGCTTGAGTAATATTTCTCTTAGTCTTTGCATTGGCACCATCAGGAAACTTGAATTCATTCAGATAATTTCAAATATCTATGTATTCACTAGGGATTGTGTCAAGGGAGAACAATGCTGCATCGGGAAAATAATCATCATCACAAGATGATCCTAAACCATCATAGGCTCGAGAGAGTGCATCTGCATTGACATGCTTCTTTCCTGGCCTATCTATAATATCAAATTCAAATTCTTGTAGAAAAATTATCCATCTTGCTATCCTCCCTGATGGGTTAGGCTTATTGACAATATATTTCAGAGCCTGATGATCCGTTACAACTATAAATTTCTACCCTAGCAAGTAATTTCTAAACTTCTTTACAGCAAAAATGATAGCCAGAGCCTCTTTTTCAGTTACAGTATAGTTTACCTCAGCACTGCTCATTTGTCTGCTCCCAAAGTAAATTGGATGTTCATTCCCATTTTCATCCTTTTGGCTCAAAGTACTACCTAGTGCTACATTTGAGGCATCAGTGTACACAATGAATGGCTTGCTCCAATCTGGATTCTTCAAAACAGGTGAAGACACCAAGGCTTCCTTCAGTTGTCCAAAAGCTTCATGCGCCTTATTTCCTGGTTCATAAGCAACATCCTTCTTCAAGAACTGGGTTAGTGGCTATGCAATCTTTGAGAAATTCTTGATGAACCTTCTATAGTAACCCACATGGCCTAAAAATGATCTCAACTTACTTCTATTCATAGGAAATGGTAAATCTTTGATTTTTGAAACTTTATCAGGATCAGTACCAATACCATCTCTGGATTCAACATGCCCTAACAAAACACCTTTAGAACATCCAAAGACACACTTTGTAGGGTTTAGTGAGGCTTGTGCTTCATCTAACCTTTGAAATGTTGTCTCCATCTGGTGCAGGTGGTCCAACTTGCTCCCATAGATGCAAAAATCATCCAGAAATACTCTGATGAAGGTCCCAATGTAGGGTTCGAACACCCTATTCATCAAACGCTGGAATGTTGCTGGAGCATTACACAACCCAAAAGGCATAACTCTATAAGAAAACGTTCCCCAAGGAGTGGTGAACGTGGTCTTCAGCTGATCTTTCTCTGCTATACGAACTTGGTTGTAGCCGCTATATCCATCAGCAAAACTATAGCACTCCTGGCCAGCTACTTCGTCCAAGATCTGATCTGAAAATGGAAGAGGGTAATGATCCTTCTTTGTTGCCTTATTGAGCTTCCTATAATCAACACAAATGTGTAGCTTCCCATTCTTTTTTATTGAGATCACAATGGGAGAAACCCATTCTGAATTCTCCACAGCAAATATGAATCCTGCATCAAGCAACTTATTTATTTCTTCTTTTACAGTATTAAAAAAATTAGGATTCATTCTATATGGCATTTGCTTTATGGGCTTAGCACCATCTACCAGCTCAATACAATGTTCTACCCAACTTACTTGGTGGAGTTCCTTGTAATCAAAAGTGAATAGGTGTATGTACCTTCGAAAGAGCTGGAGGTAGGATTCCTTCTCACTCTCCATCACAGCATCACCAATCTTTATTTGTTGGAGACGATCATCAACTTCTTCTTCAGATAATTTTATGGGGTCTTGGGTCGGTGTGATTGGAAGAATATCCATGACTGAAACATCAACCTCACTTTCTTCATCTTCAGTGTCCACTTCACTGGTGCTAGAGTAATCAGAGGATGTCCAATCATCAGTTTCATCACTTGAATCCACAGGTTCTACTTTATGATGTCGAGGGATCACGTTTATCTTCACCCTCTCTCTACCACGTCCAAGTGTCATGAAACCTTCATTCCAGTAGTTTCTTGCATGAACTCTCCTTAGCCATGGTCTTCCCAGCAGCATTGGGTACGCAACAGTACCATTTTTCATCACCTGAAAGTCTACCACACATACAACACCCATAACAGATATTGCCACATTTGAAACTACACCTTCTGGTTTAGTTTTTCCCTTATTTAATGACCTTAACATAAGTGTTGAAGGGAGATCAATTTTTAAACCCAACATATTCATTACAGACTCAGTCATTACATTAACTGCAGCACCTCCATCAACTAAGACATCATGAATTGAAATACCATTACATAATACCTCAGCTTGTGGAGCATAGGGATCTACCTCTGCCTCCAAAACAGGGACCTCAACCTCCTTCCTTCTTCGAGCATTGAGTCCACCTCGCAACTCCCGCCTCTTCTCAGAAGACATAGCCAAGAGTTGACCATATGTAATATTTGCAGGCCTTTTGGACAGATCTTCCAAGATGGAGTATGGTCCTTGCCTCTGTGAAATCAGAAAATCCTGCACACCCAACTTTCTTCTCCTATGTTTCTTACTAGTTTCTTCTTTCATCTTCTTAGGATCATTTCCATCTTGATTATCTTTTTCTTTCTTTCTTTTTGTTACAAACACATCTACTTCATTATTTTTGCTCTTATCTACTACATCAAAAGAATTCACAGGTGTTTTTCCTTTATCATTATCTCCCTTACCAGATGTAGAAGCTCTATCTGGACAATTATACTTATAATGACCCTTTTTATAACAACCATAACAAACAACTTCAGAAATATTTCTTTTTGGACCTCTATCTCCTCCCTGAGAACTAAATTCCTTTCCTTGAAGAAGATTAATAGTTAACTGGCCCATCTTCCTAAGCAGATCTTCATACTCAGTAGATGTACTAGGAGAAATATTTGTGCTCACCGGGAGTAGTTGTGGATTCTGGACCAAAGGTGCTGGTGTAGGCTCTACTTTAACAACAATTTCTTTGGGCTCCTCTTCCATGCTTTCTTCTTGCCTTCTTGCAATCTCCTTTACTTTTTCAATGGTAGCTGGGCGGTCATACTTCACTCGTTGTCTGATCTCTGGCTTCATCCCAAGAATGAAGTGCTTACAGAGGAGATTATCCACGCCATTCATCAACCCATCCACTAGTCCTTCCTTCCGGATCTGGGCATCGAGCTTCCTCCTTAGCTCTAGAACACGAGCATGATAATCCCTTATCTTCTCCTTCTCTCCTTGGGATAGCTTTGTAATCTCGATCATGAGATCTGCATATTTCTGTTGTTCACCAAATTCTTCAAGAAAACTTTCAGTTAATAAATCCCATGAATTTTTCACATTATCTCCTAGTGTTTCAAACCACCTAAGTGCTGATCCATCCAAAAAGGTAGGAAAAAATTCAGTCCATTGTTCCCTTCTTATAAGGCCATTACAAATACAAGATCGCTTAAATTCTTGAATGAAAGAAGAAGCATCTTCATTAGATTGAGCTGAAAAAACGGGAATCTTTCCCATTTTCAAAAGTAACCACCGTGAAATACCAACTCACAAGTACAATCAACAAGACTTATGTGCACAAATAATTGGAATTACTATAGAAATGACCACGGTAAACTATGGTAAAACTTGACTTACTGCAGTAAAAACTGATTTTACTGTGGTAAACACTATTCACGGTAAAAAGTGAAGTTACTGCGGTAAATACTATTCACGGTAAAAAGTGAAGTTACTGCGGTAAATACTATTCCCAGAAAAAAGGACTTTACCAAGGTAACTACTATTCATGGCAAAAATGACTTTAACATGGTAACTACTATTCACGGTAAAAATGACTTTACCATGGTAACTACTATGCACAGTAAAAACAAGGTTACCCTCCAATTGATTTTTGCCTAAGTGGGAATATCTCTCCAGAAAATCCACCAACGAGGAATGGTCCCGGTAACAGAACCAAAATGTCATCACCAATCCGGCACTGTGATAATTCTTCACCGGGAACTCCTCGTGCTATGATTATTTACTAATGCACAGCCTTTAGTTTGGTGGATGTAATCTGGAAACAAAACAACAACCGAACACAAGAATACCATTGACTATGATAAGACAGAATGACGAAAAATCTAAAATATCAAAATAAATTATAATATTAACATGAAACTGTTACAATCTCACCCATGAGATACTTCAACAAGACTATGGGAGAAACTTTACAATTACACCTCTTGATGGCTTCTTCAACACACCTTTAACTGATGGCTTCCTTCGCACACTTCCTACAATATTTCTCACTACTTCTTTCTATGCTAAATGAGGGGGGTGGCCTCTCTATTTATAGAATTTCCAGGCTTATCCATCCTATCTCTAAGATAGGATAAGAAATCCACTCTGACGAATCATATTCCATACCTTAACTCTTATCTGTACATGTAAGCTTATCTGTTAAGATAAGATAAACCTTATCATTTTACATGGGTTCCACATTTTTAGACTTTTTACAAATAAAATACACAAAATATTTATGACCTCACTCCTTGTCCTTATTACCAATATAATATTTCTAATTCCTAATCATGTAGACCCTACTTCTCTAATTACCCAAACTTTGACATTTTAACATTACCGGACCACTTACGAAAAATATTTACTTTTTACAACATTCCTATTGTACTTTGACTGTTACCGTACTCCACATTATTGGCGACACCGTACTGACGGCGCCGTTATCTTCTATCAGACGCTACTACTAATTATACTTAACATCCTATTCCTAATACATACATTAATGAAATAGAAATTATGGAGGAAAATTTTAGTGTCGACAGTACCCACGCACAAGAAAAAGGTCCCAAGCAGTGAAGGAAAACCCAGTGGGAAAAACATCCACCACAAGAGAAAAACACACTCTCTAATCTAAGAAAGATGCCAAATATGGGTCCCGGCCATAGATGAGCCTAAAAGGGTACCCATGTACAAAGAGGCAATCTCTCAAAAAGAAGAAGAAGAGAGAAGAAGAGGGAGATGAGAGGAATGCAGAAGATGCCATGGACGGATCTGAACTATGCAACTCTAGGAGGTCTCCCAGAAGAATGTCGATGACGAGATCCTCTACCTCTAGACTGAAGAAGAGCCACCTGCAACAAACTGTGTGCCTACCCTTACGAAGAACAGAAATGATGTGCTAGAAGTCCACCCACTCCACAAAGGAAACTGAAGGCAGCAACAAGAAGAACTCTGAGTCTGGTGCACGGAAGTGTGATATAGGTCTAGCTAGTGAGTGCCAAGGAACCGAAGGTAATGCCACGTGTGTAGAACTGTCAGAGTGAAGAGGAACACTTTCAGAAAGGATGTCCAAGTGATATGAAGGGAAAAAAACATCCCCACAACAGAAAATGGATCCACGAGCAAGGGTGGATCAATGAAGGTCTCTGGAAATGTGGAAGTGACATGATTCCCGGAAGGGGCACTCCCAACAACAGAGATGATGAACTCCTCTGAAACACCTGTAGATGGATGAGGAACCTGTAGAGCATCACAAGTGGAATCTATGAAAAGACGACTACGGTCAGGTAGATACTTTTCCCAATGAGGGAGCTCAACAAACAAAAGAGCGATGTCAGATAGGTATGAGTCATCCAATGAAGGTAGAGGAGTGAAATGGGCCTCGCACACTGGAAGTGGAAAGTAGGCTGGTGTAATGATGGTGTGAGACTGAGTATGAGACTGCTTGATATTTGATGAGATGTGGGGGGTGATAACAATGTCTGGAATAGTGAGAGAAAGAGGAGAAGAGTCCTCTGTAGTAATCTCGACATCAGAATTGGATGCACAATCCTTGTCATCAGAAGTAGAACCAAGCGAGCCTGTGTCAGTGGAACTGTCATCACACGAAGAAATGGAGGAGACAACTGAATCAGCAGCAACAACAATGGCAGTAGTATGTGAAGGGTCTCCATACAAGGACTGAAGAATGCTCTAGACACGGTGAGGTGGATCTGAGTCTGCCACATGAAACCAGAAAGAACGAGAGACATGCATCATCATGTGACCAAATACATGGTCACAAGTGTCAAAGAAGTCCTCTAGATGACGATGATCAGCGGGTGCAGGAACTGGCCTAAGCAAGAAGGGTAAAAGACCCTTGTGGGTGAAGTAACGTTCCATGGAAGCACGCCAAGCTGAATAGGTCTCTCTCCTGGTGAGAAGTGGTGGAGGCTGTAAGGCGATCCTAAGATGCTCACGTTTGGAAATAGCACTCTCCATGAAGAAAAAATGCAAGATGCAAGGTGCAAGATGTCGGACTCGGCCGATAATGCGTCTGCGTGTGTAGGCCCAAGAGTACAAGCAACCCCCCAGAATGCGGCACTTTATAAAATTAGTGCATTTACAAAATTGGCAATCCCATCACATAGAGTGCAAGAAATCATGCAACTTTGACCAAGGAAGTGCTAAAAAATGAGCTGCGAGTCAAAAGTTATGGCATTATTACAATTCCCGCAACTGATGGAAAATTGCACTAGACACTGCAAACACATTAAAAAATGCCTGAAATGGGTGCAAAGGGTGTTGTGTGACTACTCGTTGGAAACAGCATCAAATTTTAGCAAGGGTTTGTTTTTCTTGTGAGGGGGGATTAGCCTCCTGCCAACCTCAGACCTCGCCCTCTGTCTTCAACACACGTAGGAAGAGCATGATACAAGCAAAATTAGAACCCATAAATTATTACAATGCCATAAAGAGTGTTTTTGTCGTCAAAACATCAAAAAAAGGGATTGTTTTAACCTCTAAACAATGTCTAAAAGGAAGGAGGGGGCCCATGTTGGCTGATCTGCAATCCAAGTCACGTGTCAGAGATGTAGGAACAGTCCTCGGTAAAGTGAAACGCTTGGATCAGACAGCTGTAGAGATATTTGGAGATGGCAGAGGGATAATCAATGCCGTTTTAGGAGACCATCCCGCCAAGTGCAACCAGAAAATGAATGAAGCCAGGTGCCCAAAAATGCGTCCACATGGTGCAAGGAGTGCAACTCCGAATCTGTTTGAACGTGCCGAGTGAAATGGTCGAGCAGAGTTGATGGAGCCATTGGAGAGGTTGACGTGGAGGTGTTGCAGGTCAGACTAGTTTGTAGCTGAGTGCACGTGCAGATATAAAAGGTGAGCAGACTGGATTCAGACACTAGTTCCACGTGTAGCTGTGCAGGTCACTGGACAGAGAAGACCAGTTTGTAACTGTTGAATAATGATTCCAAACACATGTGGGAGCAAGCTGAATGAAGGTGTTGAAACGGACACTATGGGTGGAGTGCCAAACACGTTCTAACAGTAGCAAATAACAGCAAACACGAGAAAACAACAACTTGGAGTTCGGTGCACAAGCAGATCAAGCAGAGTACGTAGGGAAGATTCACGTGCCAAGGAGAATTGGAAGGGTAGAACATACGCGTGTAGCAGCGGCCGAACCAGGGAGAGGAACCTGGACACGAGTAGAGGTGGGTGCGAGTTCAAGGCACGAACTAACACTCACCATTCATGCCAAACTACTGCCAACAAAATCAACCCCAAACCAATACGTTAAAGAACCGATCCCGAGCAAAGGAAATGCAGAGCTAGACCGAGCGAACCAATGCTCTCACATTCAATCCAAAACACGAGATGCTGAGAATGAGCAAGCATAAGTTTTTAAATGAACACAACACAAGCTGGGATAGCAAGGGAAGATAGTACCCGAACGGTTGAAGATGGGTTCAAAAAACTAGAACTGCAATAGATCTCAAGAAAACACCTCCAAACGTGCATGCAAACTGAAGAATCAAGTGGTCAAAGACACTAAACTCGAAACACACCAGAAAATCGAACACCTGAAGAACACAAACACCTAAAAAATACACCCATAGAATCTCAAAATATGCAAGTAGAGCACATGCGAAAGCAAGAGCTTACACAAGCAGCTACATGGTGGAGCAACGATGGTGAGCAACATGATTATGGTCCCCATGCTTTGATACCATGAAGGAGTGTAGGACAAAGACCTGGAAGGAATTCATGAGCATCAAATAGTTACACTTCACCAAAGTGTAGGATTTGCGAGATTAAAGCAAGTAAGCTTTGTAAAGCAATGTGCATGCATATGAGAGCTCAAGATTCAAAAAGTGGAGTGGAATGGAAGCCTTAGCTTAGCTTGTATTGGCTTAACACAAATCAAAAGAGGTGGTGTACATATAGGGGAGTGAATGTGTAACTCCCATGTAAGAGAAGATTCCTCCATAATGGAGAAGAGGAGTTACTTTCCCAAATGGGAATGTAACTCCTAATATGACACACTTACACATATGACAGATTCTGTAAGAGAATCTGTCATAACTAAGATGACACCTAGATCCATGTCCACCTAAGTGAGATGACTCACATGGTGAGGTGGAATAACACTAAATAAGTGAATAAATATACCACCTACACCAACACTTCCTCATTCTTAGTTATAAAATGGTTTTGAAATTTTGATCCTGGAAACTAAAAGCTGTAGAAGTTAATCATTTACTTTTATTTGAGAACCTGGAAAGGACATATTATTTCTGGAAATTTCTGTTCACAAATTTTTGCATGCCGAACATTGAAGTTTTGTTGAGATGTTGTAGTTCCATTTCTTTTATGCTTAAATATTGTATTGGAGATTCATTACAACTTTAGATATGCATGCTGGAAAAGTCATAAATGTTCATTTTACATGGCGAAGCCCTGTCAAAATTTTCTCAGATTTCCTTATCCATTCTGTTTCAGCTACAATTTTATCTCATTTCGGTTAACTTCAGCTTCTTGAAATATTATTCTTCTTCTTTAGTTGTAATCCAAAACACATACTTCTATTTGTCAGCCTCTCTTTAGTATTGTAACTTCTTCTATTTGTATGACAATTACTGAAACTTGAGTTGTATTCTTCCTTCATTCTAGCATGTACTTAACGACTTAACTATTTTATGCCATAGGATAGAAGTCATTGAACTTTGCAATCTTTTTTGAAAGACTTTATTTATTTCATCTTGGTTGCAACCTGCACCTACACACTTAAGAAAATAGTTAGAAATTTTTTAGGCTTTTTTGCCTTTCTTATGTCCATGGTTTTTCTTTTCTTCTTCCTCCTTTCTGAGTGAGTAAAACATGTATGCAGTTTGATATTCAAGTAAACTATATCTCTTGTTGTTAAGAGATTCATATGCAAGAATTAGGAAAGTAAAGGAATATGGATTGATCCCTGATCTCGTAACTGATAGTTTTCTCTTCTCTTCTTTTTAGGCACAGTGATTTCAGCAACGAAGATAAAGAAGGAGCAAAGCTAGAAATGGAGATGTCTCAACCAAAGAAGAAACCCCCAAAGTAATGATGGGCTCACTCATAATCTTTTATTTTATCTTTCATGCATGTGTACCTCTTATTTTAGTAGTTATACTTTACTTTTCAGTTACATCCCACGACTTGTGTGGGAACATTTGAAATTCCTTATGAATAAAACATTGAATTCTAAAATTGAGTTGTGTATTTCTTTCTACATTTTAACTTTCTGTATGAATTGTGGGATGAACTAAACAACTCAGTAATATAATTGAATGTCTTAATCATGAAGGAAAGAAAATTAAAGAAAACATGTAGCATCTAGTAATGAACTCTGATTTCTGCAATTTGTATTTATGTTTATTGTTCCAAAACTTAGTCATTTCATCTATTCTGCAATTGGATTTCTTCATCAAGACAACACAGCTGTCCTTCGGGGCCTTGTGTTCTTTTGCTGAAGATAGTCATGAAATTGTAGACTATGTGATCTGTTACGTTTTGTAACAGCAAACATAGCTGTGGATTTTTATGTATTCATTAATTGATTTAGCAGTAAAAATATATCTAAAATAAATTCCCCTAGCTTAGGTTTACTTCACCAATGCTATCCATCGTAACGAATTTTTCGAGTTGCCCATTTTTGCACAAGTGCAAAAAATTGTCAACAATCATTTATTATGAAATCTTTGATTCAATTTTTGAAATTTTGACTCTCTTTTTTTAGATTTGGTCATTTATTATGGTAGGTTTGATTCAATTTTTAAATTTTGGGTGCTCTTTTTTATGAGGCACTTTTTTTGGCCAAGTATATTATAAAAATATAGATTTTGACTAAATTAGATTTTGATTTTTCTCTATTTCAACTGATATTTTTTAATTTAGAGATTTACTTGGTGAAATCCAAAGAATGTAGATGTATTTGGATAAATATGAAGATATAACTATTGATAGCATGAGAGATATGAAGATACAGAGATTTTTCAGAAAAAAGAAGAAGAAATAGCAGCTA
Source organism: Taxus chinensis (assembly GCA_019776745.2). Classification (NCBI taxonomy): domain Eukaryota; kingdom Viridiplantae; phylum Streptophyta; class Pinopsida; order Cupressales; family Taxaceae; genus Taxus; species Taxus chinensis. The sequence goes on along the minus strand of CM034153.1, from coordinate 644,606,078 downwards.
ATACAATGATTTTTTTAGATCTAGGGTAAAAATGTTTGGTTTTTAGGGGACCAAAAAAACCTAAATACAAAGGGAGAAAGGATATACCAATGATGCATAAAAGGAGAGGCCTCCACCAATAGCAAAAACATGATGATAAAACATAACAAGACACAACTATGCTAGCGGATAAAAAGAACAACAACAATGCCCATAAGGGAAGCTCGGAAAGATAAAAGCACATAAAACCAGGGCATAAACCGATATAGTGCCAAAAGAAGAAAAACCTTAGGAACCCCCACCGTGGTGGTAGCTATGGAGCACACACTATGACTTCTCAACTATAGACTTCTTCAGTAGGACCTTTCAAGACTTTACAAGGGATACTTTTCAATATTTTTCGAAGGAAAAAAATAATGGTAGAGCAGGATATTTTAGTTTTTTATATCTCATTTTTTCCATGTTTACTTCTAAATCCTATAAAATTTATAAACACAAATATTTTAATTAACAATAGACTATCTGAACCATTTTTTCCATATATCTCGTTTATTTTATGTCTAAAAAATGTATTGGTTTGTTTCCATTCATAAACGTAACAGTAAAAAATTCCATAAATAATTTTATTTACATTCGTAAACGTAACAACTACCAAATATACAAATAAAAATTATTTCGTTCAAATGCGTACATGTTTATGATGCAAAAAAAAAGATTAGATAGATTAAGTACCACATGTGTCTTTCCGTGTCTTTCTAACAACCTTTGCAACAAGTTTCTTTTTCAATAATCTCTGTATCCAATTAGGCCAAATCCTTTCTGATTAGAAAAAAATGATTTGATAAACTCAGTAGCACCTTTCTCTTTCTGTATCTTTTTAATCCTACTGCAACAAGTTTCTTTTTCAATAATCTCTATTTTTTATCAACCCAAATACTTTCGCATAACTTCTTCTTTCTCATACAAAATCTCTTAATGAAAAAAACCTGGTTGTAACAGAGAAAAAAAAATCATCCGTAAGATAGCAAAAAATCAAAACCCTAGCCATTCAAAATCTATATTTTTATATAGTAATTGACCAAGAAAAAATTGCCTCTAAAAAATGGCATTGAAAATTTGAAATTTGAATTTAACCTATAATAATAAATCACTACCCTTTAATGATTAAATGTGTTTAGTATCCTAGTATCGTAAATCAAAAAAATTGAATCTATCTGACCATTATAAATAACTACCCTTTAATGTTTAAATTACTTTAATATCCTAATATCCTAAGTCTATCGTAAATACTTAACCAGGAAAGAGTACATATTTAAATGCTTTAATGTTATACTATCCCAATACATTTAAAAACATTTCAATGTTTTGAAGAGGTATTATAATAATAAAAAATACATAGTGTTATTTTTGTACATAGATTCAAAATTTGAATATATAATACATTAACAAATCACTACCTTTTAATGCTTTAATATTTTGAATATATAATACATTAATAAATCAACACCTTTTAATGTTTTAATATGTTGTAATATGCTTAGATATTTGAATTTATTGGACTCATTTAAATGTTTTAAATAGCTATATGGATAATGAAACATATATGTAAAAATATATGTTTTATAATAATGAAATTTAAATACATTGCACTTTATACATATTTATTGTGTTTTAGAATGAGCACTCACTCTCACGTCCTATATAAAGATATCAAAAATTTGAAACTATCCTACAATAATAGAATCATGAAATTTTAAATAGTAGAATTTATTGTCATTCCTATTTACTGTGTTTTAGTATGGGCACCCATTCTCACAACTTGCATAAAGTTATGAAATTGAATGAGCATTTTTACAATGTCTTTTATTGAATGGGAAGATGCCCATTCTCATATAGAAATCATAAAATACCTACTTGGGACGATAGGAATCACAAACAATAGTGCTTGTATGAGAATGTACAGAAAATTCATATGGTCATTGTCATAAAATCAGTATTGCTTATATGAGAATGTTTATAATGGGCACATGCCCAGTCTAAAAAAAACATATTACTTGTATTATAATGTTTAGAATGTGCATATCCCTATTTATAATGGGCATTTTAAATAGTAGACTTTATTATCATTCCTATTTAGTGTGTTTTAGAATGGGAATTTGGTGTACCCAGATTTCATCCTAAAATATGTGACTACCCTATTAAAAAAAATCGTACTTTTAAAATAATGGGTAATTTTGTGTTTTTATTGCCTGAAAGTTCTTGTATTGCATCAAGATTTTCCCAAAGAGCCATATTAGCCATTTTCGCCAAATACCCAGATGCCCAAAATTGTTATATTATGTCATCGGGATTTGTATGCGGGAAATTTGTATTTAATTATTCTGAGCCCCGTTTGAGGCAATTTGAGCTCCGATTTAACCCTATTGTGATCGAACATATCATTATTCCTATATACCAGAAGGGTTTTAACTAGAAATAAGTTTTGGGCTTTATTTGTGACTTAGGGCAATTTTTCGTGTTTTTTACGTTTTCCCGTTTCGTTTTCTATGAAACTTCTCTAGATCAATTCCTTTGTCGGGTTAGCCCAATTCTTGGCCTAGAGCAGCTGGAGAACATATACACACATTATGCCCGGAGGAAGTCACCATCGGAGGTCTGGTTCACTAAAAAAGGAAAAGTCATGCACTAAAAAGCCCCTGCGGGGTTGGGCGCATTTTTGGAAAACAAAGGATTTAAGTGGATCATGGGAAAAATAGAAGCAGCAGACAAGTGGGATTTTATTGCCTGCCTTGCAGGGTACTTTTTCCCATGATAGAAAAGTCACTTAAGCTGCAGTGAGAAAATTAGAGGCAACAGGCAAGCGGGAATTTATTACTTGCCTTGCACACTAAAAATTTCCATGGTGAAATAAAAGAAAAGTGACTTAAGTGAAATCATGGGATTTTATTGTCTTCCTTGCAAGGTAAATAATCCCATCGTCAAATTCAAATCACTTAAGTGGATCATGGGATTTCCGGGGCTGCCTTGCAGGGTAAAAATTCTCATTGCCATGTGTTTTTAAAAATAGAATTCTATTATGCCAAAAATTGTGACCCACCTTGAGTGAATAATAATGCATTAAATAAATATTTGTTAATATTTATTCACCCAATTTTAGCACCCAGGCTTGTGGAAAAGTCAACAAAGGGAAGTGGACAAAAGGAATTTAAAAATAGAATTCCAAAATTAAATAAATTTAATTTATTTAATGCAGCCCCTTTTGAAAAGGAAATAATACTTTTTAAAGTATTAATTGATTAAATTAAATTCTATTTTCAGTGGCTATGGTCAAAGCACACTGTAAAGCTTAAGTGAAGTGAAGTGTGAAAGATTAAATTGGATTAATTTAATTTATTGGATGGTTGTCCTTAAACATGCTATTTTTAAAGAGAGAAACATGATTTTTAATTAATTAATTGCCAGGAATAGGAAGGGCAATTATTAATTATAGAATTGTGAGGGTTATATAAGCATGGGCTGCCATATGGGTGAATTATATAATTCACAGGTAAAGAATTGCAGCCAAGAGGAAAAGTGCGCCCCATTTGAAGAAGGATTTTGCTCAGGTAAGGTGGAAACAAGGCTAAAAGCTTCCAAATTTGGTGCATGCTTTAAAGGAGGTTGATTTTTGTCTGCATAATTGTTTGCATAGGTGTTATAAGTGCTCAGGTGTTGTTGAAAAGATTCATGCTCTCTTTATGTGTAAATTAAACATCAATTTTTGGGGCAGCAGGCTTGAAAAGTGCAAATTTTTACAATTAAAATTCACTATTCATGCTCTGGTTGCCATCTTTGTCTGAATTAATTAAAAGGAGTTAGATACAAGTGATTTTATAAAGAAAAGGAACTTATAACAATGTCCAATACATTGAATATTTCCTCCGAATCTGAAGGATTATCCAGATCTGCACCAGTTTTGAAGAATTCCATTCAAATAAGAAGAAAAAGAATTATTCATACAAAGATAGACAAAGCTATGGCGAAGAAAGATGAAAAAGAAAGCACAACGTAGTCATTCATCACTTCTAAATTTGTAGATATTGGAGACACGGATCTAGGTCCAAAACCTCTTACTGAATTGATAGACAAATAAAAAGTAGGAAAAACTTCACTCATGCGTGCAGATTAAAAACAGTGGAATTATTCAAGCTGCAACTTTTCCATCCACAGTCCAATTGCTAGAGTTTGTTATGCAAGTGCAAATCTATATGCAGATGTGGATGCAAATCCATATGCAGATCCATATCCAGATCTCATAGTTGCAAAAGCTTCTGGCACAAAGGCTTCATCCTCTTGTTTCGAATACAGCCCGTGAAGAAGTCAGTGCGTGGAAAATTCCTTCCAAAATCTTGTGCAAATGCTCCCATCTTCCAGTTGAAGCCTTCAATGAATTTTCATTCATCTGGAGTGCTTTTCAAAAAATTAAATTGCTCATATGTAATTAAAAATAAGGATGACGAGTTGTCTACGGCAAATATTGCATTGATGCATGTACTAGAGAAGAACTATAAAAGCTTCAAGGATAAAAGAGAAGACAAGGTGAAGGCCAAATCCAGCTTGTTTCCAGATCCAGCTTGCTTCCAGATCCAACTTCCTTCCAGATCCAGTTGCTCCCAGGTCCAGTTTGGTGAGAATCAAAGGCAAAAGAATCAGCTGCTTACAGACATGAAAAAGGACAAAACTGCAGCTTTCCTCTTCCTTCTTCTTTCCTTCGACAAAGTAATTGAGTGATCAATTAAATTATACAACTTAAGTGATTGGTTTAAAATTCATTACTTGAAGAAGTCAACTACTTGGAGATAGGTGGTGGACGTGCAAAATAGAAGGTTCTATTTTCAGTTGCAAATCATACATGACATGCAAAGAGGAATTCTAGGATGGAGATTACTAGTTGTTTCTTTTCTGACTTCCACATGTGCCAGTTCAACTAAAAGCTTCTGACTTGTAATTGCCCCTCTACATTCTATAAGTAGAGGAAGAACCTTTGGGTTAATGATCAGAATTTGTAAGCAGCAATCTTGTGTTCTAGACTTTGTGCTAAACCCCTGAGAGCCACTTGGAGCAAAGGAATACAAAGGAGCAAGTTTTCAGAGAAATTTGTGTCATGGTGTACTGTGTTTCTTGATTTTAATCTTAGATCTCTTAATAAACTTTGTGTTATTTTAGATCTGGATCTAGAGCTACCTTTGTTTTAGAATTCTATGTTTATATCTATTGGATTCTTCTATGTGTATGTAATCAGCTCTTCCATCTACTGATTAGGATGCACATCTTCCCCATTTCTTCTATATGTTTATGTAATTGCCTACTTCTATAGCTTTTCCTTTCTTTAAACAGTTGCTTACTTGCTGCAGAATTGTTCAGTTATGGTTCATGAACTGAGTAGTTAAAGTAAACACAGTTGTGCTTACTTGAAGAATTCAACTACTTAGAGATAGGTGGTGGATGTGCAAAATCGAAGGTTCTATTTTCAATTGCAAATCATACATGTCATGCAAAGAGGAATTCTAGGATGGAGATTGTCAGTTGTTTCTTTTCCGACTTTCACATGTGCCAGTTCAACTAAAAGCTTCTGACTTGTAATTTCCCCTCTACATTCTATAAGTAGAGGAAGAACCTACGGGTTAATGATCAGAATTTGTAAGCAGCAATCTTATGTTCTAGACTTTGTGTTGAACCCTTGAGAGCCACTTGGAGCAAAGGAATACAAAGGAGCAAATTTCTGGCGAACTTTGTGTCATGGTGTAATGTGTTTCTTGCTTGTAATCTTAGATCTCTTAATAAACTGTGTTATTTTAGATTTGGATCTAGAACTGCCTTTGTTTTAGAATTCTGTGTTTATATCTATTGGATTCTTCTATGTGCATGCAATCAGCTCTACCATCTACTGATTGGGATGCACATATTCCCCATTTCTTCTATATGTTTATGTAATTGCCTTCTTTTATATCTTTTCCTTTCTTTAAACAGCTGCTTACTTACTGCAAAACTGTTCAGATATGGTTCATGAACTGAGTAGTTAAAGTAAAACCCCATTTAGATATTAGCACACTTAAATTGACAAATCTGATATGGGAGCCTCACTGGTTAAATGAGGGAGATTTATCTCATGACTGGCTAGGTTTTGTGCTATGCAGAAAATCTAGCCAACAGAATTCATTCTCACGGCTTGTATAAAGTTATGAAATTGATTGAGCATTTTTACATTGTCTTGTATTGAATGGGAAGAGATCTATAATAGATGAAGCAATGAGTGAACCGAGAGGTGATGAAGAGCACAATGTAGATGATGTAATGGGTTGTGTCATAAATGGAGTGTATGTGATCAAAGAAAGTGATGAATTAGATGACATGGTGAGAAAGATAGAAGTGCATGATGATATAGATGGTGGAAAGCTAGAGAGATGTGGTGATAATGTGAAGGACTCCAGAGAGTATAAGGATTATACCGTGTCCATAGTGGAAGTACATGACGGTGGATAAATAGGAGGTGAAACATGTGATGATTGGGAAATGTTTGATTTAGATGATGAGACACTATGTATGCATGGTGATTGGCAGGTAATGGAAAATGACAAGTCATATGATGGATGGGAAGGGATTGTATTGGTGATACTAGTTAAAGTTGAAGGAGATGGCGACTCAACAAAAATGTCCCCCTTGACAAGAAGGTCTTGAATGATGTTACAAATTTGGGGACATGCTTCAATGGAATGAACCTTATTACAATGATAAAAACATGTTTCTTGGGAGGAACAACACAATGGTGGGGGTGGTATGGGAGGTAGGGCGATGACATTGGCATCAACAAAAATTTGAAGAATATAAAGAAGTGACTCGGTCAATGGAGTGAATTTGTGAGGGGGTTAGATGAAGCTATAAACCCTAGGAGAATGCAATGAATGTGAATATGTGGGTGTATATGGAAATGGTATGTGAGGAGGATCAGTATAGATGACATTGTGAACATGAGAATGTGAAGGTGTAGAAGATGGAGGAGAAACTGAAATGTGTGGCAAGGAAGAAGGATGACCAAGATAGACATATTTGAGGCATTGTGCCATGTGCACGTCCTTGTTAAATGTGCATATTGGATCAATTTTTAAGTGGTGGGATATGTGAGGGACACAAATTTTAGAAAAGGGGTCAATTAGATCGGATGGTGGAAGTGGAAATGATAGGAAATGAATGAGATCACGCCAACATGCAACCAAGTCAACAATTGACTTGTTATGGGATTGTCAAACTATGTGAAGGTCAATGAGCATTGCTTTGGGTGTAATTATGATGAAGAAGTGGGATATGAATGCATCAACAAATTGTGTAAATGTGTAGATGTTAAGTTGTGGGAGGTGTGAATAAAAATCAAGTGTTTGGCCCTCAAGTTAAAGTGGGAAAGTAAAAAGGATGAGAATTTCATCATGTTGAATGAGGTGGCATGCGTAGCGGAATATATGTAAGTGATGTTGGGGGTCCTTGGTGCCATAAAATTTGTCGAAAGTGGGTAATTTAGAATGTAGTGGATAGGAATGACATGGTACCATGGGGTGTATAGGTTTGTTATAAATGGTGTGATAAGTCGGTGCGGTGGAATTCCCTCCAAGTGTTGGAACTCAAGCTTGGAAATTATGTCAAGGATATATTGGTGGAGAAAGTTAGGGTGAGAATGAGCTTAAAGGTGACTAGAAGCCATGAGTAATGATAGTCACACTTGCAAATATGACTTTGAAATATGAGTGAAAAAGTGTGAAATATGAAATGACCAAAAAATCATAGGATAGTCATAGTTGTAACTGAGTCTGGGAAAATATGAGATGAAGAACATAAAGCAAAAATGAGTGAATTGTGGATCTGGAAGATAACATACCAGTCATAGTTGTAACTAGATATGGGATGAAAAATTGTAGGTCAATCACAGTTGCGATTGAGACTAGGAAAATTAGGACTCTAAATGACTGTCAGAAACATGTATGGTAGTGTGAGAAAATGGTTACAAAGAACAGAAACAATCACAGGTGCAACTCATATATAGTAGAAATTTAGGTGAAGTATTTTTATGAATGCGGCGATGTTTGTTTGTCTTGGAGTGAATTTCCCCGTTTTTTTAGCTTCCTATGTAGGGATATCTCTCTAAATACCAAATGTTATCCAAAAGAGTATTGTGCACTAGAGAATGTTTGATTGTGGACCTTACCCCCTTTGATAAATCAAGATGAGGTCGTCACTATAAACAACATTGGATCTACCTCATAGGTGAAACTAGTTAATGGTTAGGTTATTGACTCTTTTCATTGGTGAGTCCTCTCAATGTGCTAGCTACTTTGGGGTTCATATGGTACTCCTCACAATGATTTTTAGGGCTTATACCCAAGTAACTCCCACAGTTATGTGGATGGGTATTCATCCTTATCTGAACTTATATTTAATGTGTATTCATTCCCAACTAATTCCCTTAAGAATAAATAAGTGTTTTTATATTTTTTATGTTTTTGCATGAATAAAATTATAGAATAGTCACAGTTGCGACTACCCTATAACCAAATTGTTATATTTTTTGGTAGGAAAAATTGCAACACATTTGCAATTGCGACTGGCCTACGACCAATTTTGTTTTGTATTTTCAACATATCTACAAATCCAAGAGTTATAGCTATAACAGAAATGTTAGATAAAAATAAAAAAGAACTGAAAAGAATATAAAACCCTAAAAAAACATTGTTAGATTCAAAAAAAGAAAATACTTACCCACAACCAAAATGGTCCCACCGTGGTCACAAAAATATATGCCTAGATTTGGATCACTTGGAAGATGTATTAGTTGATATAACAATCACCAAATCAATGCTACTAAAAATAAAATGGGCTTATATTGTCATTGTGAATAGAATGACAATTTATGGGTTCTTTATTGTATAAATTAGGTAAAAAAATTCTTGATATGAATCTAAACCTGCACATAAACACACCTAGAAAAAATTTAGTAGTTTTTGGTGGTTAAGGGACCTACCTGAGTCATATTCATAACCTTTTAAGGAGATAAAAGACATTTTCTTGAAGTAAAATAAAAAACAATGCATGAAAATGACAAGTATATCTAACTCAGATCACATGACAATTGTAATTGTGATTCACTAAAAATCATATGGAGATTGTAAGCCAATGACAATTGTGATTCACATATGTGTTGGACTTTTGCTAAAACAGTGTTTGCAACAAGATGCATCTATCCTTTGTGCTCCTCTTTCAATCCTTCAATACCTTCAAAGCTAAAATATGTGAACAAGGAAGCAAGAACCCTTAATTATAGGTTCAAGTGCACCAAGAATCAGGGGGAGTGAGATGATGGGGGTGAGTGGTGTTTTATAGTTTTTTGAGTGCATAAAACAATGTGACACATATGGGTGCAATGTGCATTGGATGGATGAGATTATAAGGGTCCATAGTGCATTAGGCATGCAAATGGGTAGGTAGGGTAGAGAATATTAAATGTGAGTGGGTGAGGGTTAGTAAATGAACAATGAGGTGTCCTTTTTCACCATTTTATGGGGTTTTATATTTTATATTTCCTTTTGTGGGATTTTTTTTTGGATTATTGTGTTTTATGATGTTATTGGTATTTTTGAATATGAAATCTTGTGCGCAAGGTGCATTTTCTAGTGTCTACATTTGGGAATGAAGAGATGTAGTTTATTTGGTTCCATTTTTGTTTGGGAATAGCATTGAAACTTATTGTCAATCTTGCCTCTTGAAGTGTGAAATGTTGTTAAAATGTGTAATGGGAAAATCTTCCTTTTACTATTATTTTACAAGGGAAGTATTGATTTAGCTAGGCTTGTTGAGCTTATTGAAATACAATACAAACTATGGATTTTGTAATTAAATTAGAAATATTGAGATGTTCTTATGGAACTTATATATATTTCTAATAATTTATTGGTTGATTAAATTTGCAAGAAAGGAAAAATGGATAAATTGTTTGTTGTATTGTAACGGTTTTAAAAAAAAGTGGCTTTGGTGTTTATCAATATTCCAAGTTTAATTTACTATCTTTTTTCTTTCCAAAAAATGGCCCTTCATTAATTTTTCTCTATTTCTCATCTCATTTGATCTCAAAGATAATATAGAATTCCTTATTCCTAGAAAGAGATTGTAAAATTATATATGTATGTATGTATATATATATATATATATATATATTATATATATATATATATATATAGTTTATGTATGATTAAAATGTTTTTATTTTATATTAAAAATTAGGTTTTGGAGGGGTGGGCAGATGGGATGACCTAACCCCTATCATCCATTGTATTTGGTTTATGGATTGGCCCTTATAGGTCACATATCCTCCCCCATGCATTTTAGAATGGCCACTGATTGGCCCAGTCCATAGGTCTGCCACCTATATGTGGCTCCACAACCCTACACACAAGGCCACATGGCCCTTCCTTTAAACTGACATCTACACATTTGTGTGGGTATACACACACACATTTATATTCATTCACGTATACAAAGGTTTAGTTTTTAATAAATATATATACGTATATGTACGTATTTGTGTGTATAGGTGAATATATACATATCTGTGTGTGTAATTTTCTCCCAAAACCCCTTAATGAGGGTATTTTAAATAAGAATAGAAAGAAGAAAAAAATGAAAAAAATTGTAGCATCCATGAAATATCCTCCACAACCTACAAACAAACCACAAGAAGAAATGAGAAGAAAAGAAGAGGAAAAGAAAAGTATAAAAAATTTAAAGTTGAATTAGGGTTTCTAAGATAACATAGAGATCCAGGGTGGAGATCCCTTTTATCTATGGGCTCTCAATCAACCTAGGTTTTGTATTTGACTAATTAGGTCTATGGTTGACTTGGTGGGTGAGAAAGTGGGTTCACCCTCCTCTTTTTGGAATTTGGATGAATAATAAATTTAAATATAAATTTATCTTTTAATAATTATGGGTACAAGGGGCATGGGTCCAATTGGATGGGGCTAAATGGAACCCATGCCCAAATTAAGTAATTAACCTTTAAATAAATTATTTTCTTTCCTTTCTAAAAAACCCTTGGTGGGAGAAATCATATTGACCAAAATTTAACCTTGGAAACCTTAGTTGCAAAAATAATAATAGATTAGGATTATACTTCCGTGACTAAGTTTATGGACCAAAATAATATTTAATTATTTAATTGAATAATACTCAATCAATATTTTTTTAAAATTTCCCTAATTTTACAAGTTATCTAGATGGGTTTCAGGGTCAAACTATATTTGGCATGACATAGGACAGTGAGATAACGATAAAACCTTTAAATAATTCCCACTCCTAGGTTTTTATTTCTATACAACATGTGTACCTGACCCCATGGAAGAGATAGATTGTATAATATGCCCTCTCTTTTATTCCCAACACGATTCAGAATCATGATCACAAATACATTATTTACCACCTTAAACCCTTTATCTATTATCCTGCGAATTATGGGATGTATTTGGTTTTCACTGCAACATTTGAGGAGTAATTTTTATGTTCCCATTTTAGCGTAATCTTTGCACACCAGGTGTGATTATAAACTACTAATTTTTGATAATGCCCTATGGAATGGTACCTCTAAAATGATTCTTGTGTGTCGAATTCTAATTCTGTCAGTTTCCCTACATTCTTATTATATGTGAGAACAGATTGGAAGTGTCAAAATTTTGTTAGATAAATAATGCCCCTTTTTGTAAGGTTGTTTTGTGGCCACTTGGGATACTTTATAATATAATGTAGTTAAACTATGATTTTTCATTTTAGAGTGGTGCCTATACACAGGAAAAGTGACACAAGTGTTCTTATGCACTTGACTTCCTGGGGTCGGGCTGAGACAACCAAAAATGTGAAATATGGGATGAGGTGAATAAGTGTAAAATGATAAATATGGGCTAAGTAGGGATGGATAAGGATCGAGATTCAAAGGTCGACCAACTTGTAATTGAACAAATTTCAAGTATGAAACTTACTCATCAATGATGGTTAAGACTCGTCTTATCTCTATGTGTGGAATACTACGATGGAGTATGATCACTATGCGTGATTCCCAATATATGCCGGTAAGACCGAAGATACTTTGGCCTGGCTAATGGACTCTTGGAAATTGTATGTTAGTCTTATTCCTCTCCATAGATGGTCATACAAGAATGGATATGATGCATAAAGTAAAGAAAACTATAGATTTGGGTTTCTAACTTAGTTTGCTTAATTGGCCCAAAATTGCTCAGGTATGGATAATTTCTCATTTAGAGCATCAAGTTGGTTGATGATTTGTGGGGGAAATCGAGTAGAGAGGAAAACTAGTACACATAATCCTAAGTCTATGTATCCCCGATATTGGTTGATACCCATGATATTGGTCGATACCTAGTGGGTTAATAATTGGTTCAAAGATTCTCCTACGAGGTTGAGTCGGACTAGGAATTTTCATGTATGGTCATCAACTCATGAATGAGAACAAAATAAAATGAAAGCAAAGTCAAAGGATAATAAGAGGTTATGAACTGGTAGCGTGAACTCCTAGTAACTATGTTTTTTGTTAAGTTTGAATTCCTAAATTACATTACATCCTAACAATGAATAAACAATTGAAGGAAATTTAATCAAACAATAAGATAGAAAAATTAATTCCTTTGTTTTATCAAATTCCTTTCCAATAAATAAAATAAAATGAATATAACTACTTTAATCTATATTTTTTTGTATTTTGATAAGTTTTTTAAAATAAATGAATTAAAATTAATTAACTCACTAATATTTCTGATCTTTTTTGGATTAGTTAAAAGAAAAACAATATATACAGTCTACATTAATAGACAAATAATTGAAACTAATTTGATTGCTTCTTCTAATCAAAATAAAAAATAGTGAATAACTGGATGTATTTATTCCTCTATTGTAGGGGTTTTAAATACTAATTCTAATGAGGAATTACAAAGAATATTATTGATTTGGCAAAGGTAAAGCTTCCTGTAGCAGAGCTTCTACCTCATATTTTCCTAGAAAGGAATCTTTTCATAATATATTTCCTTTCTTCTGGGAAAACTTTCTCCAGTAGAACTGCTTCTAATTTAATTAAAAGAAATGATAAATAGTTGAATATCTGGATATTTCTTTACTTATTCCTCCAATCACTGTCCTGAGCATATTTATAGGGATAAGTTGGTAAGATATTATCCAAGGCAGAATCTTTTTTAGAAGAAATATTTTAAAAATGAATATCGGTGTAGATCAAAGATTTCGTGCTTGTTACCTGTCCAAGTTAATGCACCAAACTAAACACAAAAACCCTGAAAAACTCCAATGAAATCGATACCTGATGGACAAGATCCGAAGATGTAGACGGATAAGGAGGTTGATGTAGATAAGACGGGTGCACACGAGCTATTCGCACAATAGATTCGAGTAACCTGCAAGACACCAATGCTTGACAGAAAAAGATGGCGTTAAAAGATATTTGGGTGGACTGCCCGAGAAGCAGGTCCGGGAAGCGATAAGCTTCCTCGGCGGATGTCAGTCCACGTTTTCAATTAAGTAGAGAAGCATACATGATAAAATATGTACATATAAGACTAGATTTTCTAATTATGGTAATGAAACCGAATTTAAACAACAGACAGAAAGCTACAGAAAACAGGAAACTGTAAAATAAAGCTAGATTTGTGTTACTTGTGTCCTTTTTACCTGTCTACAGGATGATCGGCGTCGATTAATAAGGATCGGCGTCGATTGATGTGATCGGCGTCGACTATGAAGAATCGACGTCGACCGTGTAAGATCGGCGTTGACTGAAAGTAGATCAGTTGATCAGGGACAGTGCAAGAAGATTCAGAAATTGGAAAGTGATGGACAGATAGTCGACGTCTACTGGATGTGTGAAAGTCGGTAAGATACTGGAACAGAGTCACCAGAGGATCGATGGATACGTGCGATGTTGATATGATAGGAGCAGAGTAACGGTGCTCCTCTCAGGGATTGATTCGGACAAGATCCGATCTCATTTGATACACTTGATGCTAAAAGATCTCTCTTTCTTACAACCTGTGTCTCTTTTGCGATCTGTCTCTTTGTCTCGCTCTGTTCGTGCGCATCCTTTTTCGTCGTGTGTCTTTTTCGGTCCCTAGAACTGAGTTCTGGACTTGTATTTATAATTGGCGCTGCTCCTAGAAAATCGGCGCCGACCGTATAGGTCGGCGCCGATCGCGGGACAGACTCCCGAGATGGCAAAAATGATTGATTTCTAGAAAGATGAGAATTACCCCAAATACGGGAAATATCCCGCTTGGGGAAAAGGAAAAAAAGGGGGATACATAGATAGAATAAATTTGGGGTAGATAAGTGATTAGGATACATGGGAAGAGGTGTAATTAAATATTTAATATTTAATTACTCACTGGTAAGATACAATGGGGTGAATTAAACTTAGGATAGATGTTTAAATCACAAATCGGATAATATCCCCAAGGGGATAGTGGTGACGTAAACGTGCCCCAGGTTACCTAGGCAGGTAAACGAATGTGAGGGACACTAAATTGAGTAACCAATTTTAAGTGTCTACATTTTGCCCCTTTTTGTCAAGTAACTTGCGATAAGCAAGGTTATGAGACAAAAACAAAGAGATGGAAGAAGGGAAGAATGAGTGATGATGTGATCCCCCCTCAAAATAGGGATGGGATGGGTGATAGAATAGATGATCCCAAGTTTGAAAGAGGTAGATGAAAATGCAGGATGCCCCAGTCAGATGTCTGGAGTAGATCTGATCATTGATGACGCATAAAAATAAATAAAAAGGCAGCAACCTAAGGAACTCACATTGGTAGGAAAAACTAGACGGTCTCGTCAAGAGACGACGTTAGTGCCTACAGACCCGCTTAACTCTAAGTTGCCAAAAAGTACGAGTGTCCCACGCAAAGGGAACAAAACCCGAAATAGACGATAATATCGAAAAGATGCGCCGAAAGGCAATATTCAGTGCACAATAATGATCAGAGGGATAAATAAGCCAAGCATCAACACTATGGCAAATAGATATGGAAAAGCGACGGCGATCACAGTAATCGGCGACGACCAAAATAAACGACGTCGATCAAAAAAATCGGCGCCGACCAAACGTAGCGCATATAAATATGCGAACGGAAAACGTAAACGATTTATTTTCATCGTGACGATTGATTCAGAGAGAGACAGAATTTAGATTTGAGCACCATGGAAGCCTCTGGGAGCGGTCAGAAGCGCAGGAGGACACGACCTGGGGTAAGTGGTTCTTCTTGAACCCGTTGAACTTAGTCTATTTTATTTTTATTTTTTTTGTTTGATTTTTTTGTTTATGGGGGCAATGGTCCAATTTATGCCCGGACAGTCAGTCGGCGTCGATTGGTAAAATCGGCGTCGATTGGTGTTTGAGCGGCATCGATTGGTATGAATCGGCGTCAACTAGAAATAAACGACGCCGATTTTATTAAATCGACGCTGATTAGAATAGATAAGATTTTTGTTGTTGTTTTGGATGTTCTGATTCGAGACTAAAATTGCTCTTGTTGTCGTGGATGCAGGCATGAGAGGCTCTACACATGAGGGATGCTATTCCCGAGTTACTGGAGACTATTCTCCTAGATGTGACCGATGCAGATTGGCGGCATCTAGAGTTAGCCGGGCTCGGGGGCTTCAGATACTACAGACGAGTGCCGCGGGATGTGGAGCTGATGCGGGCACTAGTGCGACGGTGGGACAGTCACACGTGCACTTTTTGGTTTAGGACGGGTGAGATGACCATCACCCATGAGGACATATACAGGATTCTGAGATTGCCGATCACTGGGGACCCTATCGAGATTACCCCACGAGAGCAGCAGCAGAGGGCCCTAGGTCGATTATATAGAGACAGGGTAGATGACTCAGAGATAGTGTCCGGGGCAGTGAGGATAGCCTCACAGTACAGACAGGATAGTCCTCGGAGTAGACGGATAGTGCTGATTCAGATGGCTATATCCTACTTTGCTCTTCCAGATTCAGGAGGTGGGAGATTCCCACTGTTGTTATTAGACTGTGTTTGTGACATTCTGCAGTTCAGGCAGGTGTTTTCTTTTGCTGATGCCCTGATAGCTCAGATATACCATGAGCTATGGATGTACACCACAGGCCGGAGGACAGGTATAGATGTCAGTTTTGTGTTCCATTGCTGGGCCTATGAGCATATAGCGGTGATCAGGCCATCAAGGCTTCCTTGGATGCCAGCAATAGTAGGAGGTGTTGATTATGGATTCCGGCGATGGCGGGCTGACATGGCCGTTGGGGATATAGGGAGATCAGCTGATTGGTACAGCGAGCGTTTCAAGACGCTGACACCGGATCAGGTCATTTGGAGGCCATATCGGGAATTTCCGACATGGGCTGGTCAGGATGCCCACTTGGTGCCACTGAGACGGAGCAGGGTGGTTAGAGGCCGCAGGCCTGATATGTGGGAGCGAGTCCCGTTTATGCGGGTATTGAGACAGTTCGGCCTAGTGCAGACAGTGTCGACCACCTACACGCCTTATAGGCGGGATAGCAGGGAGACTGATCTACTGATTTTGATCCCGGCAGATCCACTGAGAGAGGCCCCACCCTCCACAGACAGCGATGATGATGCAGGGGTAGATGAGGGTTATGCAGCATGGTATGATACAGAGCTTCCACGACATCTCCCAGCATCTATAGATGCCGACGAGGATGACATAGCTGTGATGCTGGATAGACTGGAGGGAGAGCATGCCACCCTGATACAGACACATCAGGTAGCTCTTGAGGAGATCAGGGCTCTGACAGAAGAGAGGGATGCCCTAATTTTGGAGAGAGACACCGCTCGCCAGGAGCGAGATATAGCGATCCAGCAGAGGGATCGCTACCTTCAACATAGGGAGGCCCTCAGGGCCAAATATGGGGAGACAGGTACCACATCGGAGTCTGGTACGTAGGGTACGACCCTAGGAGGAGCACCACCAGCAGCGCCAGCAACCCCAGCAGCACCAGCAGCACCATTACGAGCACCTGGTACTGTGAGCTTGAGCACATATCAGTCTCTCCTTGCTGAGGTGAGATACTATGAGGATGCCTTAGCTCAGCATGCCCCACATGTGCCTCGATACGGGGCGAGGAGGAGAGCAGCGACGGCTACAGCGAGCGGGGCCTCAAGCGGAGGGAGCACCGGGAGAGACCGAGGTGGGCCGAGACCTCCAGCAGCAGGTGCATCTAGCTCGATAGGCGGTGGTCAGGAGAGACAACCTGGTCCAGAGGAGGGTGGAGGAGATAGTGTCCTCCATGCATCAGACTTTACCATATAGGGATTGATGTATTTTGTAACTGTATAGTGATGTAGCCTCAATTGGAAGGCATTGTATAGATGGCTTGATTGAAAGCCACCCATTTTTGTTGTACAGACACACATGTATATATAGATTCATCATTTCATTTTTCATATAATTGTTCTCATGCTTTTGATTTTGATATACATGGATAGATGTAGCATAATTGCGATGGATCTAAATATAGACTGATAGATGATGAATAGATGTGATTGGATAGATATAGACTGATAGAGGATAGAAATAGATGTGATTTGATGGATATAGATATGTGGATATAATTTTGATGAAAATAGAGATAGATAGATGCAATGTAACTTGGATTTCGATATGTTGATGGATAGATAGATAGATGTGATTGATGTATGGATTTTATTTTGATGAAAAATGGATATAAATAGATGTAGTGTAACTTGGATGCACCAGTTTTTCGATATTTTGATGGATAGATAGATAGATGTGATTGATGTACTCGGCATGGTTGAGATGTTAATTTAATTTTGATGAAAATAGATAGCCAGAAATAGATGTGTTGATAATAGATGCTTTGATAGATAAGATGAAATTAGATAGAAGATAAATTTTGATTGAATTAACATGTGAAATGTCAATTTGACTAGATGAAAAACAAAGAATAATGGGGAATACTCTTTGCGAGAGCCAAGGAGGTAATGAAAACGACCTTGACTAGGAATAAAGAAAATATGCCCGGATAAGAAAGAAAATGATAAGTTGGACTCCCAACCGACCATAGACAGAATCCGGATAGGAAATCACAATATCATGCATGTAAGGCCCTACATGAGGTTAAAATAAACCTGACACTAACTAGCAGAAAAACAGATCTAAGAGGGAAACGAAAGGAACAGTAAGTAAGTATCTTATCGGAATTTACAAGGGACAGAATACATGTCCATAGTGGGAAAATAGGATTCTCCATATGATCTACAAAAGGTCTTAAATCTCAGCTTCATGATTTTGGCAGAAAAGCAAACTGATCAATGCGGGAAGTTTGCTTGATATGGAAAGACTGATCAATACGGGAAGTCTTTCAGTGATGCTAAAAAGTGTATAAACTGACTGAAAGGCTGATTAATTGCAAGAAGCCTTGAATATATCTTTGAGAAACAGCCGTCCTTCAAGGGAGCGGTCTGTATTTTGAATTTCAATGATAGCCATCCTTCGAGGGTATGGTCTATATTTTTTTCTTTTTGATTCATTTGATAATGTAGGGATAGCTGTCCTTCAAGGGATCAGTCTATCTTTTTGGATAGCATCTCTTCTCTTCTTTTTTTTTTTTTTTGAAAATCTTTTTGGAAGAAGCTGAGTTTAGACCTAGATAGATCAGATGGAGGGGAAGAGAACATAGAAGAACATGCACTCATGCCCCGAGTAGATCCGATTAAGATAAGCACTTGGGACAGATGAAGTGGTGATTAAGGTATTCCTACCATGAGGAGGAACATATCCAAAAGAAATATGCAATGAGTAGGGCCGCGGTACTCATATTTTAAGGTAAAAGAGGCAATAGGCGGAGAACCACATAGTTTCGAATCACCCTGAAAGTATATGACTGGTTGTTTTAGACGGATGAAAGATCTGTGTTGCGACTAGATTTTTGTAAGATAGATTTTAACAATAGAAGGGCCGTAGATGCAACGCATTAAGAGGTTCCACTTCCGGTATACCATCCATGGAAGATAGACGATAAGCCCCAGACCCATATTTATGAGTGATAATGTATGGGCCCATCCAGTTGGGAGCAAACTTACCACGTTGACTTCTTTCGAGTGTAGCGACATTTTGATTTTCTTTAAGAACAAGATCACCAATTTTAAAGTCACGGTACTGCAAGTGCTTGTTATAAGCACGTTTGACACGCTCGAGATAGACCTGATGATGTTCAAGAGCGTTGAGACGCCGCTCATCTAATAATTCAAGTTGTGCTAGACGATTTTGACGATAGTCTTCATCGGAGATAAATTCTATGAGAGAAACACGGAGAGACGGGATTTGGACTTCCAGAGGAAGAACAGCTTCAGACCCATAGACGAGAGAGAAGGGAGTAGCACCAGTAGGAGTACGGATGCTAGTCCGATAAGCCCAGAGAGCAAAAGGGATATGTAAATGCCAATCCCTACCAGCTCAACTAGTTACCTTTGCGAGGATGTTACGCAAAGTTTTATTGGAAGCTTCGGCCTTACCATTAGCTTGAGGATATTATGGAGAAGAAAAACTGAGTTTGATATTGAAAGCGTTGCAGAGGTTCTGCAAATCAACGTTCTTGAAAGACTTACCATTATCTATGATGAGTTTGTGTGGAACGCCAAAGCGACAAATGATGTGTTGATAGACGAAATCAACTATGGGTTTAGCCTTTGTTGAAGAAAGAGGGATAGCCTCCACCCACTTAGTAAAGTACTCGATGGCAGTAATGATAGAATGATGGCGTTGTGAAGAACGGGGATTGATGAGACCAATAAGATTAAGACCCCATTGCGAAAAAGGCCACAAATCCGCCGTAGGTTGCAAAGCTTGACTAGGGATGTGTGTGAGATTGGAATGTTGTTGACACTTGACGCATTTCTTAGTGTATTCACAACAATCTTGATTAAGAGAAGGCCAATAATATCCCAAACGTAAGATGCGTTTAGCCACAGCCAAGCCACTAAAATGTCCACCACAGATACCGTCATGGACCTCCTGGATGGCTTTAGATGATTCATGGGTTTTGAGGCACCGAAGCAAAATACCATCAAAGCCGCGTTTGTAGAGAATCCCGCCTAGAATAGTATAGCGATTAGCGCGTTGGATAAAAGATCTTCTACCATTGGAAGTCAGATCTGGAGGAAGCACCAAATGAGATAGATAATCAACAATCTGTTGATACCACTCATCCTGAGTATGGGTTGTGACAGCATGGATTGAAGTTAGTTGCCTAAGATGAGATGGTTGATCTAATCGTTGCACAGCCACATAAAGTCACGAGTTGTCGGTGAAAGGTGGGATAAGTGAGGCTAAGGAAGCCATTGTATCTGCGAATCGATTTGATGTGCGAGGAATAGCTTAGATAGTGAATTTATCGAAAGATTGGAGTTGAGCAAGAACGATATCACGATATTTTTGAAGGATATCATTCTTGCATTGATAGACACCCGTGACTTGATTAACGATGAGTTTAGAATCACCAAAGATGTCAATATGACGAGCGCCGAGATTAATGGCATTTTGGAGACCTAAGACAACAACTTCGTATTCAGCCATATTATTGGTACACTCAAAGTTCAATTTGTGTGCGACTGGGATAGGCGTACCCCAAGGAGGAATCATCATGAAACCCGCACCTCCCCCTTGCTGACATTTGGATCCATCAAAGAATAGCTTTACTTTAAATGGAGATAGACCAAAATCAATTTGTTGGATATATTCATCGGGGAATTGAGCAAGGGGGTCTTGAGTGTCCGGAAGAGGAGCATCAGCTAATTGATCTGCAATAACCCGACCCTTGATAGACTTTTGCGGGATAAACTCGAGGTCAAATTCTGTCATAAGCATGAGCCAACGAGTGATACGATCATTGTGATAAGGCTTTGCATGAATTGTCTTGAGTGGATTGACACTTGTGACAATATAAGTTTTGTGGTTAAGGAGGTAATGACGAAGCTTAGAAGTTGCGAAGAAGAGAGCACAACATAGCTTTTCAGCTTCGGAGTAACGTGTTTCATACTCATGGAGGGTGCGACTGATGTAATAGACAGCTTGTTCTTTACCGCAAGTGTCCCGATGTGAAATCATGGCTCCCAGAGCATGGTCAGTCACAGAGATATAAAGATAGAAAGGCTCCCCCTCGCGTGGAGGTGTAAGCACAGGTGGAGAAAGAAGATAAGCTTTGAGATCATCAAAGCCCTTTTGGCAATGTTCATCCCATTCAAAATGAACATTCTTACGGAGGAGATGGTGAAAAGGCTGACAACGGTCCGACAATTGTGAGATAAAACGACGCACTGATTGAAGACGTCCTTGGAGACTGCGGAGTTGCTTTAAGTTAGAAGGGGGAGGCATATCAAGGATAGCTTTTATTTTTGTGGGGTCCACTTCAATACCCCTGATGGAAATGATAAAACCTAAAAGTTTACCAGTGAGAACGCCAAACACGCACTTAGCTAGATTTAGACGAAGACAGAAGCGGATAAGCCTCTCAAAGAGAGGTGCAAGGATGAAAAGATGATCCTGGCGACGTTTGGACTTACCGAGGAGATCGTCAACGTAATCTTCCATAGTTTTGTGTAAGAGATCATGGAAGATGTAGGTCATTTCTCGCTGATAGGTTGCTCCTGCGTTCTTAAGACCGAAAGGCATGACGTGATAACAAAAGGTCCCCCAAGGAGTTATGAAAGAAGTCTTATGTTGATCTCCTGGTGCGATGAGAATTTGATTATACCCAGAGAAACCATCCATAAGAGAAAGCATCTCATGACCCGCAGTTAAATGCACAAGTTGGTCGATATTAGGTAGAGGAAAATCATCTTTTGGACAAGCCAGATTAAGATCCCGGAAGTCGGTACAAATTCAAATTTTCCCAGTAGCTTTAGTTACTGGTACTACATTGGAAACCCATTGTGGATAATCAATGGGTTGGATGAAGTTAGCCGAGAGCAAGCGCTGTAACTCTTCTTTAACAAGAAGGGCTACTCTAGGGTGCATTTTACGTAATTTTTGTTTAACTGGCTTGATGTTGGGAAGAGTAACGATATTTTGGACCACAATATCGGGATCGAGTCCGGGCATATCCTCATATGTCCAAGCAAAGGCTTGACGATGGTTGGAAAGAAAAGTGGTAAAATCTCCTAACTCCTGTGGATTAAGGGATTGGCCAACCTTAATGATGCGAGGGTCTTCAGAAGTCCCTATATTAAGGTCGACAGTGGCTTCGTTGAGAAGCGTAGACGTGTCAGAAGGAATAGTCTAGGGAAGATATGAATCCTCTACCCCCAGATAGGTGAGGACAGAATCATCATCTGCACAGTGGATAGTGTTGATAGTAGGAGAGTCATCTCCAACTATTTCAGGGAAGATTAACGGTATGGAAGCGGACCGGTTGCTAGTCGTATAGGCTAGAGGCCCTAAGGAAATGGTATTGATCAAAAAAAAAAATTAGGTGGGATGGAAATGTCGTCGTCCACATCGAGTGATGCTTCTGACTTAGCGCGAGAAGATGGTTCCTCAATAGGAAGAGGCTCATCGAGAATAGTTACGGTGGCTTTTGAAAGAGGTTTAAATCCTAAACCAAATTTTTGATGTGGCATGAGAGTAGGAATGGATGTGAGGTCATGCACACCTTGCTCATATTTTCCTAGACCAAAACCCTTCCACGCGCATCGATATAGATAAGTTTTTGCAAACGTGGGATTTTGTAGATAATCGAACCCTGTTAAGTAAGGTTTGGTCCTAGGAGGAGAATCTGGGTGATAATGAGGCGTATCAAGACCACCTTAGATGAAATTAGTTTGTTGATTGGGCAAACCAATGGTGACGATGCGACCGAGACCTGGTTGATATTTAGGTTGTTTGTCCGGTCTACCATACTCACTAGGATTGAGATGGGCGTCGAAAGAAAAGAGAGGAAGCTCTCCCAGTGAGAAACGCTGCAATGTCTCTTCTAGATTTTGTAAATCCGGTAGTTTGGTTACAGGTATGGAAGAAGATGAGGCCCCATCAGGAGAAGAAGTATTTTCCTTTAGAGGGGCAGACCTTGTGGTCATGTCGCATTGTGCGGAAGGAAAAGGATCTCCTGGATGAGTATATATTTTTCCCTCATATTGATATTTTAAACATCGATGGAGGTTGGATGGGACACAATGCATTGTGTGAATCCAGGACCGTCCGAGGATCATATTATAGTGGAATTTTCCTTCGACAATGTAGAAGAGTTCATGAAGCAGCTTCTTACCTACTCGAATGGGTAAGACCACAGTTCCTAAAGTAACTGCTAACTGATCGTTAAATGATCGAAGGGAGAAAGGCGGGGTGACACTACATTCTTTGGTAATTTAAGTTGCTCAAATGTGTGCGAGGAGATGACGTTGAGTGCATCTCCACTGTCGATCATAACGCGTTTTAACGTGGTGTTGTCGATTTGGACTGTGATAAAGAGGGGAGCCTCCAAATCCTCTGAAGAAAGAGGAGGAACTTCCGAATCTTCAAAAGAAATGGCAGTTGATGGTCTATTCAATCCAACAACCAACTCGAAGGGCTGGGGCTCATCTGAATTCACTGCGATGCGACGCAGATTATCAATCAGAGCCTGGCGATGTTGTGGAGAGGATTGGATGAGGTCAAAAAGAGACATTTTGACCGGAACCTGAGTGAGTTGTTTCATAACACTCTCCTCAACTGACACGGGAATTTGAGCCCGAGGGGTAGCACGAATAGAGACCCGAGGTCATGGGGCTAATGAGGAAGGAGGAACTCCTTCGGGGGTTGCAGAAATGACAACCCGTGGTCGAGATGTTGTAGATGAAGATGGATTATCATACTGTTGGGTTCTAGTGGCGATATGGATTGTATCAATTTGAGAAGGTGGAAGGTCAATTGGAGTGGAATCACTAGAGGTCTGAGTGGATTGTTGGGGCTCAGATGGGGCTAAGATGACAGGAGATACTTCTTCCTCCTCCTCCAGGAAAAGATCACTTTCTTCCAAAAGGTTGTTGACAACAGCTTGAAGAGCTTTACATTCCTCAGTATCATGACCCGGGGTACGGTGGTAAGCACAAATTAGATCAGAGTTAAACCAGGTAGGTTTAACTCCTTTAGGGTTATAGGGTTTAATTGGCGGAAGGGATATGGATGAAGATTGGATAAGTTGGTGAAGGGTTTCAGTGTAGAACCCGGTAGATGAAGATGAGGATAGAGGTGATGAAGGTGCCTCTTTTGCCTTAACAGATTGCCGAGGCAAAAGAACCTGCATGTTAGGTTTGACAGTCTTTTTAGGGATCATCTTATTCTTTTGGACACCTGGAGGTGCAGGCTTGGGCATTTGACATGGAAGTAAGTGAGACATGATTGATTTTGGTGGAGGAGGAGCTCCTAAAATAGATTTTGAAGATGACGGAGATGTGACAAGTGTTGTGGTCTTCAAAGATAAAGGAGGTTGTTTGGTTGAATTTACTGATGATTTAGATAATGTTGATTTAGATGAGGAAGAAGCTCCCAAAGTAGGTGTAATCGGAGGGACATAGGGCACCCTGGATTTTGGTAATGAAGATGATGATCCTGATAGAAGAGGTGGCGTCTTGTTAGTAGGTAAATCTACTTTTCGGGGTGTTGGTGAAGAATGTGTTGTAGAAGAAGATGATGGTTTTGGTAAGTGTGTAGAAGAAGACACCTTCTCAGCGGATAAATCCAATCTTTTATGGGGCGTAGAGAGAGATGTTTGTGGGAAAGCACCAAGGGTCTTGATGGTTCGAAATATGGGCTTTCCTTTTTCAGGGATGGTGACAACTTCAACGGCATAAGGTGATTGTAACCTTTTCGGAGGAAGCAAGTGGGGAGGTACTAATGGCGCAATGTTAGATTTTGGTTGTCTCAGTTTAAGTTCAGGAACCGAGCGTATAGGTGTTGGTGCTACTTCTTTTGATTTTCCTTTAATGGGCGAAGCAGCACTAGTGGTGGAAGAAGTGAGTGATGAAGAAGTAGTTCTTTGCGAAGGGACTACTTCTGGTGCAGTAATTATGGGTGGAACTACTGTTGGAAAAGAGACAGGAAGAGTCAAAATCGAAGACGCTTCTGTCGGAGTTGGCACAATTATAGGTACGTTCACCAGGGGCATAGTTGCAGTGAGAATGGGAGCAACAGAAGTAGATGTATCTGTAGTGGAAACTCAAAGGGATGTAATCGCCTCGAGCATTGAAAGAATGTTTGATGATGAGACAGATGAGGTTGACACTGTCTCGGGTATGGATGGAAGGTGAGACAAAGGAGTGGAGAAAGATGAACCCGTATCTCGTAATGTAGGAATATTTGAAGACGAGCTATCTGAAGATGGTGGAATTTCAGTGATTGGCGGAGTGGAAGGAGGTTCTGATTCGGTTGATGTGTTCGCAGATGGCTTGGTTTCAAAAGAAGATTCTTCAGTAGAGATGAAGTTGATAGTATGAGTGTTTGGTTTTTGAGACTCTGAAGCATTATGGTTCGGGGAATGATTAGGAAAAGGTTGTTTAAAAACATCCATTGCCTGATTTGGGGGAGCATTTGGGTTATCCAGAATGAGCTCGCCTTTATCAATGAATTTCTGGACAAGATTTTTGAAATTCTGACATCGTTCAATGTCATGACCTTTGGTTCTATGATAATGACAGAAATCATTTTCTCTATACCAGAATGGACGTTCTTGGCTTTCATCGATATTCCTAATAGGGGGAAGTTCGATCATGCGAACTTCCAACATTTTCTCTAAGATAGAGGCATATGATTCCCCCAATGGAGTGAAGGATCGAGATGATGAAGTCCCTTTTCGAGAAGATGAGGAGTCTCTTCGTGGTGTTTGATTAGAAGTAGTATCAGCTCGTGATGTTTTTAATACGATGGCATTGGTGGATCCCTGACTCTTGTCTTTAGAAGGGGAAGAATTTGGTTTGGTAAACCGAGAAAAATCGGGTTTAGATTTAGAGCGAAGTTTTAGCTTCCCTTGTTCAATGGTGCGAGATTCAAGTTTGCGTGCCATTGTAAAGGCTTCTTCAAAGGTATGAAAAGTTTGGATCCTTAAAGTGGAAGAAATGTGATTAGCACAAGATCGAGTAAACAACTCGATTTGTTGGGATTGAGGAAGGGAGAAAGACAATTGGTTGATTATCCCTCTCCAACGAGCGACAAAGTCTGCAATAGACTCATCATTGAATTGACGAATGTTGTAAAGATCTGTAATCGAGATCTTATGCGCGATATTTATTGAAAAGTTTTCAACAAACATCTGGGCCAATTGAGAGAAAGAAAACAAGGAATGTTGAGGAATGTTATTGTACCAGTCTAAAGCAGGACCTGCTAGAGACATAGGAAAGGTACGGAGCATAAGCTCTTGATCCTGGACTATGAGGTAGCAAGCATGTTTGAATGCTCGCAAATGTTGTTGAGGGTCCTCCCGACTATGAAACTTTGAAAATTTAGGAAGTTCCCATTGGGGAGGATAAGGCTTAAAAGCCACTGAGGGGTGAATGGGTTCATTACACACTTCTTCAAAGGAGTATGAAGGACGAGCCCCTTTTGTGGAGGCTTCCAAGTCTGTGATTTTCTTGAAGAGAATTTGAACCACGTCAGATTGAGGAGGAGGTACACTGGCATGTCCTACATGAGAAGCAGATGGTAGATGTTGTTGAGGTGTCAACGGAGGATTCATCTGTTGATTGTTAGGATGATAAGAGGAGTAACCAGGCGTTCTAGGTGACACCTCATGGAGTATTTGTTGTGAAGTACCTTGTGTATAGGCAGGCTGTGAGATGATAAGTGGTTGAGAAAATGAAGGTTGGATGACGGGTGGAGCCTATGATTGGTGGACTCCTATGCTTGTTGACTGAATCGGGATAGATTGAGGAACATGAGTGCCAATTTGATTGGACATATTGGGGAACAAGACCTGAAAGGGGCCTTCTACTGCCGGATTAGGCATTAAGGGTGCTGATGCTAAATGATGGGTGAAGGTCACTGTTGCTGGAATATTGGAAGAAAGACCCACTAGAGGACGGGAAGCATGAACCAACTGACTATTCGGAGGGGGTTGGCTCATAAAGGGGTATTGACCTTGGGATACAATAGAGGGCATAGATGAATTAACAGCAATATGCGGGTGTGCAGACGCATTCATTATAGCCAGGGCAGAGGACCTCTCATAAGTAGGTTGTGGAATATTCAAGGTAACTGCGGTGTTAGGAATAGGTAAGACTATTTGAGAACTAGTCGATATGGTTGGTGGAAGAGAAAAAGGAGGCACAGGGGCACCGCCCTTCTCCATGACTGGAGGCAAGAGAGATGATGCAAACTGTTCTACAAAGGCCTGGGATGGTTCACGAGAATAATCGTACACTTGCTGGATTGGTGGTCCTTGATCAGATATTTGAATAGACTTGTGTACTAGGTAGTCCATAAGGGCTACCGGATTGCGATCGAGGAACGCCTGAAATTTAGGATCCCCACGAGGAACATACTCTGAGTCAGAAGTAGATGATATTTCTGAAGGACTAGGGGAAGCTGGACATGATGGGGTTGCTTTGGCTTGAAAGAAAGGATTATATGACCAGGATGGGGAACCAACTAGCAGCGGTCCCGAGGAAGATTTGGGGGGTGCCGAAACATCCACACTAGTGGTAATCTCGGAAGAAGAAGGAGCCAGTTGAGCCATTCTTCTAGATTGTAACTGAGTGATGACCGTCATAAACACATAGAAAAAAAAATTGACCTAACTAATGCACAGACAATTCAAGCAGCGCAGATGATTATCTCCTTTAAGTTTTGATGCTTTTAAGAAAGAAAATATTAGGGAAGGCTTTTTTTTAGAACAGGAACTACTCAGATAGCCAAACTAAGGATGGTTTGGGGAATGTTTGGTGAGGAGTCCCGAAGGCACTTCAGTAAAAGACCGGTACGTGGCTTGATATAGGGGCCTACCCCCGCACTTCACACACCGCTGCGATAAGGGAGTCGGGTGCTTTGCCAATATATACCAGAACTTCTGTGAATTTATAGCGTGGCCTAAGTACCGCGTAGGCTCTTCCTCTTGGATATCACTTCCAAGTAGGCGAGGCCAGGGAAGGAGTTTTGTTTAAATGCTTTATACCTAGTGATTTTGGCTTTGTGTGCAAGGGTGAAAAATAAAAAATCAAATAGTGTCACTACCGATTTTGATCAATTTTCCAGCCTAATTAAAACTATATGAGAAACATGCAACAGCAATGACAAAGAAAAGGTACTTTTTAAGCACTTTAAAAACAAAGTGTTTGATTTCGATGAAGAAAAGTCAAACCAATTCTTTCCCAAATGCGATTAAATTCTTTTTAAGCACCAAAAATTGAAATGTTCGAATGTGATAGACAATCAAACAAAGAAATCCTAAAAAGGAGAAAACACCGTAAAAGAGAAATACCTGTAGATTTAGCTCTCCAAGGTGTGTGGACTTCAAAAAGCCCGTTGTTGAGCTCTTCCCCTCGAACAATCCCACGATCAAGCAAAGTGCTCCAAAAGAAGAGGTTAAGCAAACAACAAACAAGATCCGGAAAGATATATCTAGCAAGTGTATGATTATTCTCGTGAACCATCCCAGGCCTTTGTAGAACAGTTTGCATCATCTCTCTTGCCTCCAGTCACGGAGAAGGGTGGTGCCCCTGTGCCTCCTTTTTCTCTTCCACCAACCATATCGACTAGTTCTCAAATATTCTTACCTATTCCTAACACCGCAGTTACCTCGAATATTCCACAACCTACTTCTGAGAGGTCCTCTGCCCTGGCTATAATGAATGCGTCTGCGCACCCACATATTGCTGTTAATTCATCTATGCCCTCCATTGTATCACAAGGTCAATACCCCTTTATGAGCCAACCCCCTCCGAATAGTCAGTTGGTTCCTGCTTCCCGTCCTCTAGTGGGTCTTTCTTCCAATATTCCAGCAACAGTGACCTTCACCCATCCTTTAGCATCAGCACCCTTAATGCCTAATCCGGCAGTAAAAGGACCCTTTCAGGTCTTGTTCCCCAATATGTCCAATCAAATTGGCACTCATGTTCCTAATTGGAGGTGTTGGAAAAGGCAAAACCTTTGTTGCAAAGATGATATTTGAAACACTTTTTCATATTTACAATGGGTCGATGAACACTTACCCCTTCAAAATCAAAGGCTTGATTTTACCATTCACAAAGCTGCTTACAATGCTAGTTGAATAACACTCCATTATACTTTTCTCTTTCCTTTCAACTGATCTGAACTACGCCCATTGAGCAATGAACGCTTGGAGGCATCTTTGAAACACAACTATCCATGCTTATGTGTGATATGTTTGAAAAAATATTTGTGACTAAGAAATAATGACAATTTCTGTTTCATTCCCATCTCCATATTGACTCATTTTTACTACCATAAATTGTGAAAACGCGTATCTCTCCACTAGTTTCTCCTTTGTTATTCATGGATAATGTCTTAAATACTAATGGTGATCGAGAAACCATGTCACAACTTAACTTCAGCTGAAAATGCATTGGTGAATGCTGCCATGAATCTGAAGAGCCTATGGAATGTGCTCAATGTAGTGTTTTGTTTTTGGTTTCCAAGGGTTTGGTTCATTTGTGAATGTAGCATGTACCCGTTGAAAAAGATTAACAGAATGCCTCTTATTTTCACAGGGGAATGTTAGTGAAAACCCCTCTCACAACTGACGGAACTGCAATTATGCTCTACTTTGACTGAAATTTTGGAAAAAAAAGTAAAGACTCTTGTATCCATAAAAAATAACAAATATATTGAATTGATAACATAAAGATGGATTTTCCCGCTAAATAGTAAGAAAAATGTATTAACAGACAATATTAAGAATTTTTTATACAAGGTTATCATTTGAATTTTATTTAATGTTTTGAACTGAAAAAATATTTACCAACCTTTCTAATACCTAAACTGTTATAAATCTAACAATGCTTGGAATTCTCTCGGTTTGCAATAGTCAATAGAGTATAACAGTGGGAATGTACCCTCTAAAACAAAAGAATAAAATTCTCTCTAGGTGAGGAACATATAGAACTCCATTCTAGAATCTGGTATAATCACGAATGAAGATAAGAATTCCCAGACTAAGTACAAACAATATATGTCAAAGAAGTTATCAACAATGCACTCATTCATATCTGAATTTCACCTTCAGAAGATTTATCTCTTAGTCCCATATTGAGAGAAGAATATCAGTTCAAAGAAAAAACACACTGCAAACGAGAATCTTTGAAAAAATACAAGCACTGATTTCTCATAACAACCATAACAAATTTTATAGACTAAGAATAATAGGTTAAGCATATCATCACATTATTCTTAGCGTCATTTAGATGATAGCTATTGTCCATCCTAACTAAACAAATATTCTTGAGAAATAACATTTATCTCTTCATGTTGCTTCAAGCATCCTTCTCCTGAACACTCTTGACTTGATTATCATTTTCCACATTGACAACAACACCCATCTGCATGGAAAATCACACCACCATCCCTCTCATTAACCAATCCTCTTGCTCTAACTCTGGGAGCATTTGATATATGATTATGGTCATTGAGACCAAATTTTATGAAGCCATCTCACAAAAAATTGTGTTACTTGTAATTGCTTACATTTTTTTGCATATTCATAGCTCCACGTTTGATGGATATCCAAAAACTATTCTAAACCTTCTATTTTAGCACATCCTAAGAGATTCCTGAAAAAAAGATAAATTTATCTTTTTATCTTTCAAAAGCATTTGTTCGAGAATATCATATTTTGTTCATTCTTTCATTCTCATTCAACATGAACTCAAACTTTACCCATTATTTTGTGATATTTTTTGACATGATTTTGTCTTATTTTAAAAACGTGTGTTCATATACATATACCAACTCAAAGCACATGGCATAAAACTCCACTTTGTCTCTCTTCACATATTTATGTTTTTCTTCATAAATTTAATAATGAAAGAAAACATTTTTGTTTCAACTGAAAGATGTTTTGTTTTCTCCAACTTTACACCTTCGCTGACTTTTGAACTCAAACCTTCTAACTTAGCACCTGACTGTATAGAAAACCTCCAGCTGCAATAACCAAAAACAAAACCTGATTACAATGATAATAAACTAAACACACTTGCGCTATTGTTTTCTAGATCATTTGGTTTTACATTTTTTATTTTGTCATGATAAAGACCTTTTGTATTTGAATATGGTTCTGAATGCTTTATTTATCTTATCACCTATGTTACTTGGACTGCTTCTTTGTTAAGCATTACTTGATAATTAAATAGAGTCTTTGAAGGACCTATCTTACAAAAGAACCCATATCTTCTTTTGAATTCTTGTATCCTGGCTTAAAATATAAAATGGTATCTTTTGTATTATTCTTGCCCAAAATCAGCCTCTGCCTCATATTTCTGAGCCAAACACTTTGAGATGTCATACAATGAAAGAATTGGTGCACTTGATTTATGTCACAAGGTGCACTGAATTTTCTAAAAACATTGTGTTTCACAAAACTTCATTCTCATCGAACATGAACTCAAACTTTATCCATTTTTTGCAGGGGTTTTAAGATGCTTTTGTTTTATTTTAAAAATGTGTGTGCATATACATATACCAACATCATTACTTAAATAGTGCCTTGTTTTAAAAAATAGAAATTACTTAAATTTTCTTCAAACACTTGAACATCATTTATCTTAAATATTAAATATAAAAGTAAACGAGACAATATTAGTGTTTCCTTTTCATTGGCGAATACGAAATTGAGTCATTTTTGCTTTTAAAGTTTGAACTGAAAGACATTTTTTTTCTCCGATAACTTTACACCTAGCCAGACTTGAAATGAACTTTATCCTCATCAAACATGAGTTTGAACTCAAACATTCTAAATTAGCACCTTCCTATCTTAAAAAAACTATGTAATAACTAGACCAAAACCTGGTTACGGTGATGATTGACTGAACATGATTACGATACTGTTTTTTTGCATCATATGGTTTTACAGTTTTTCCTTGAAAATTCAAAAGAATACTTAGCCCTGATACAAACTTTGTGTATTTGCATATGGTAATGAATGGTCTATTCAGATTCTCATCTATGTTACTTGAACTGCTTATTTGATAAGCATAAGTATTCTTTTTGGCATATAATGCGGTGCTGCAGTTAACTTATGCTTTGATTCTGATGTAAATGCTACAAAAAAATTCTTCGTTTTCTGAACACATTCTTGTAACAAACTATAATGGATGTATAACAAATTTTCTTTCATTGTAGGTGTCAACAAAAAAGAAATAAGCGGGTTTCACTTCATTTCACTTGTATTATTTTCACTCTTGCACCCAAGGTATATACATCAACCTTTTCTTTTGTGTTTTGTTCATTTTTACTATTTCCCTAGGCATGCCAAAAACCTCAATGTAAAAAGAGATTCCATGTCAATGACACCTATATAAGTAGAGAAATAGACTTCGTTCGATCATGTTGTTGAATTCATTGACGTTATTTTGGATCAGTTTCACCTTTGCTGAGATAATGCATTCAAATACAATGTTGGAAATTGTTTTTTTATTCTTTTGCTGTTGTGCTGCATTTGCGATACAATTCCACTGAACTAAGGGTCAGTATAATTGAACATTTTCAAACTTTGTTGGGTCGAGCAGATATTGATGCTTTGACATTTTTCCAATTAGAATTAGACCCTGAAACTCTCTACATTTTACACGGTATCCACGACTCCCAAACATATTTGAATCAAATGAAACAATCAACAATACATAGACATGGAGATACCAAGCACGACCTATTGGGGAACAATTTTTACATATAATGGCTTTATAGATGGCTTGACATATCAATATGGGTCTGGTCAGCCACTACGATCAGCAATTATCTTAGTTTCAATGCAACTAGTCACAACCTCCCATATTGTATTATTTTCTATAATTCTAGCCCTCTATCTGACCATTATGAACCATTGTTTTGGGGAAAAAATGTTGACTATAACCAGTCAACCAATCACGCATGTTTGACATCCCTATGTGTGTTTATTAAGACTTATTGGGCTAGTTTTTGTAATCAACTTAATTGGCCTCGCTAGGTTAATAACATACAACACTATTTACAACGACACTCAGTTCAATTCTACTTTCCGACTTTTCAACAATGAATTTGACACTGAATGTCTTCGTTTGTACGCTACTTAATCATTCTACAATTCATTTCTATAAGGAGACAAAAACAATGGACTTTCTCACAACTAACTTGACCAAAATCATATACAAAACATACCGTTTATGGAAAATTGGCAAAGGCTTGTAGCGAACATAGCCATGTTCCATCGACCAAACACAATAGAGGAGGATGACTTCTTTTTACAATAGTTAAGCCTCCTCTTTAGTATAAAAATTCAATTGTGGCATCCACACCTAGTTCAAATTTTAATGTATATATTCTATTCAACCACCACCATCCATTCATAGCATATAATCTTATTATACACATTCCTTTGGCTAAAGCACATTTTCATTATGAACTCTTGACTCAAAAAAATGATTTGTTTTATGCACATTTCTCTTTGCATACACATGACATAACCTATGATGAGAGACTTAGACAACCAAAAGATTCAAAAAATTATACATTAATTGTCGTAAAATAATGCAAAACATCAACAACTATGTTGTCTCTTCATTTCCTAAACAAAAATACGGAAACATACACAACAAACAACAAAATTAGTTCATTACATATCTCACTTTCGTGCTCGCACAAAAGAAACACAGATCCATATATGTTTAATTTGTATA
Source organism: Taxus chinensis (assembly GCA_019776745.2). Classification (NCBI taxonomy): domain Eukaryota; kingdom Viridiplantae; phylum Streptophyta; class Pinopsida; order Cupressales; family Taxaceae; genus Taxus; species Taxus chinensis. The sequence continues at coordinate 644,572,141 of CM034153.1, read as the reverse complement.
CGACTCCATTTCATGTTCAACATGACATCTTTCAATGGCGTGGAAAAAAACAATACTTTAAATCGACCTCTTCTCCAACTATGCCACCCTAGAAGAGAATTTTTCGTCCTTGTTCAAGAAACTTTTTAAACGAAACTTTTCCAAAACTTGCATCTCCACATCACATCAAAGTGACTCCTTTACTCCCACATGTTGCAATACTCTCTGAACTTACCAAAATATTAGTTTCTTTGTGCCTTGAATTTTCTCATATTAGACATCGTAGTAAAAAACGACCTCAATTCACCTTAAAGGGATCAATTATAAATGTCCCAAAAATGTTGATATAGTCAAATAATATTATCCACAGCTACATAGAAGACATAAAAATAATTTCCATTGCATTGAAACACCAAATTGAATATAAAAACCCTTACCAATCAGGAAATGTGCACACAATAGCCGTTATGACAACTCTTAAAGAATTATGTGCAACAACGTTGTACTACATGTAAGATACAAAATTGAACGATGATTGGGATCATCTAATTTGTTTAACATCTAATGGAAAAGAAAACTGCTAACAAAATGTGCAAAGCCCTTATAAAATTAGTTCTTCAAGTGATGTCAACGATGACACTGATGCATGTGACACACTAATTCATGGGATTATGAACCCTACAATTGTTGATTCATTCAAACACAAAATGATACAAATTTCTCCCTCTGAGGGCTTTACACCACTTGACATCTTTCAAGACAAATTGAATGAGGATATGAATTTTCCCACACTATTTTTTGGCCAACCCCATGATGAAGCCACTACAAGAGCAATATCATATTAGAAAATAACACAATAAGATTTAAATTTTGATTGCATATTTACTTATCATATAACCAATATATTCTTCAAGGTGATAAAAATACTTATAGAACAAATTGGACATCATGTTTGGGTCAGAATCAGAATAGGGAAGCTAAAAGGATGAACATTCACTGTAAAAGATGTCAAGTACAGAACCAATATGGAAAAAAAATTGAGGTCTAATATTGGTTACATTGATTTTTAAAAAAATTAGATTTCTCCTCATGACTTACAACAAACCAAGAAAAATTTGTTTTCCATGATTCGTCAACTAGGTCCGCTGATTTTTTTTGCCACATTCTCTAGTGCAGAATATTGTTCGTTTCCTCTTACTACAACTCTTCCAAAATTTTACTCATGTTGTCATCGAAATCTTCCTTTGGACAAGTATTTTCCTTTAGATTTCCATGCCAACAAATTCTTTGTGAAAAATGATCCAGTTACTTGCACACGTTATTATAAACACAAACTAAATGCATTAAAAAAATTGCTTTGTCAAGATAACTCTTTTTTTGAAGAAATACATGATTAATTTTGGATCAAAGAATTCCAAAACAGAGGAAACACCCATAGCCAGTGGCTAATATGGGTAAAAAATGCACCAATCTATGGAGATGGTGACAATTAAACCATCGAGTCCTTTATAGACAACTACATAACATGTAACACTGATTTGTTCCCTCCAGATATAGTAAAACTATAATTTCATCATTAAACACAAAGCTATAAAAAAACATCCGAAGTGCATATACAGTTTCCCCCAACTGCCAATGAGATAGACAAAAATAATTGAACCTTGTGAAAATATAACTAAAGTCGCGATTGTAAATTCAGTCTCTATCTTCTTTGTTCTTGAAAATAAAAGGTACGAAAAATTAGTTACATTTGACATGTTCCTTGAAGAACTTTGTATGGAGGAAATCATTTACACACATGCTTGATCCAATCAACACTTAAACAACCATCCTTGTTCTTAAAAAGAAACTTTTCCCAATCATGGAATAACAATTTTACAAAACAAATGCCTTTGTTGTGCCAAACAAATATTGATGCTCAATATGTACTTAATACATACACACCAACAACTTGTTATTGCTCATACATGACAAAGATTGACCTCAATATGACAAAAACATTTACGATAATTCACTATGGATATCAAAAAATGCAAGTTGATGCCTTTCAAATGATATGTGCCCTTGGCAATGCAATGTTGAAAACACATCAAATGTCAACACAACAAGCAACCCGTATAGTGTTTTCCATTCATATAAACAACAACTCATAGAAATGTGTATTCATTAATACTTCTAATTCTAGAGATAACACATTTATTATAAAACCTCCCTATGTACTCCAACAAAATCTTGACTATTATAACAACATCATGTGTCAATCCATCATAGACCATTAAATGGCACACCCTCTTTCACTGAACCTCATGTGTTTGGATGATTTTATTTCCATGTATACCAAGAATGGTAAAAAAACAACCCAAATCTAAGCCATGTACACATCACTTAGCCTGAGCTGAGCACTCACCCAAAGTGCACAAAGGTACCAAGCCCCTCTTTAGAGTTGCTTGTGTAGGGTGTTAGTGTGATGATGATAAAACATATTCAGATCCATAACTAATCATAAACATTCCACAGTGCATAAACTAGATCTAGATCTTAGATAATCATGAACTAAACAATAACTCATAATAAGGCTAACCATACAAGAACCAGATTCAATTATGTTTAACACCATTATCTAACCAATATTCTCCATTGCATTAAACATTGTAAAACATAGAAGCTTCTTACACTATAAAGTATCTCCATGAGTCATGCACGTATCAAGATCCAACAACATAACTCTACAATAATTCACAGTCACACATTAAACTACATAGTTCAATACATATTTATAGAGGTGGGGACTTTCCCTTCACCACCCATGCACTTCTCAAAATAGGTCACATGTTGATAATAGCCATGTGCCTTTACAATGGCATGCATAACATGCAAGTGTTCTAATAATAGATGTCCTATAGTTAACTCTAAGAAGAAATCCTATTATTAGCTTAAACTATGCATGATGCTTATCAACCACTTGTTCCCAAAATACCATTGCGTGTAGTGCAAGTCTTCATCTCTATGTGTGCTTCGTACGCTATCTCCAAAAATAGCCCTTATCCATAAAAACGGCTAAGTCCTGAGCCAAACTGTTCTAGACACACACGTTTCCTTCCCTATCTTCCCATGCCTTCAAATGCACCTTGTTCCCACGTGTGCATCCTTTGTGTGTCTTCTCCTTAGAGAAACATTATTTTCTACTCAACATTACCCCACACTAAAGTACATTACCATCCCAGTAATGGGAATTCTTTCTATGTTCCCAATAATAAAGAATAAGGAATGAAATAATTAATGGAACATTGTACAAAAGAATGAATTTTCACTCTATAGCACCCTCTTCTTCAACTGGGAGGATTAACTCTGGATATTCATTTTTGATTTCAGCCTCCAATGTCTTCATTCACTTAGTGCAGTCCTTGTCTTCTCTACAATATCTGTGGCTATGGCATCCAGTTCATCCTGAGTAATCTTCTCTTTCTCATTCTGTAGTACCTAACAACATTGGCCATACCTGACATCATTCCTTCCAGGAGGTCCATCTTCTGCACTATGAGCTTCCCAATCTCATCAATCCTCTCTTTGTGTGGATCTTGGGCTTACTGGAGGGCCTCACATTTTGTTTCACTAGTGTCAATATTTATACACCCTAGTGTCTCATCTTTCATTGCTGCCAGAACTTCATTATCTTCAACTAGAGTTCTGGTCCTTATTACTGCTTCTGGTGCCGCACATAAATTGAGAGCTTGGTCAGATTTCTTCAGCTCATCCTTCAAATTTGGAGCAATGCCTCATAAGTTGAAATTTTCCTAACCATAGAGGCCCTTGCTCTCTCTGCCTCTTGTTCAGAATCTTTTGGTGTGGGCATCCAAATTGGTCTGTCATCTAACACCAAATTGACCAAAGTGTGCACATAATGCATAGCAGAAGGAAACTTTTCTAGAACCTGAGATTCTAGATGAGGCCTTGTTTTAAGGATGTGATCACCAATTTCCTCTACCATGCTAACAAAGGCCTCATTCTTTTCCCATTCTCATTCCTTCTCTTCCTTTAAATGCATTATCTCTGTAATTTTAGCCTTGTTATCTTCAAGCAACACTCTAATGGTGGCAGCCTTATCAATGTTTCTCTACATGCCACCTCAGCAGATACCTTGACCATTGCATTACTGACCTACTCATCAGACATTAGAGTAGGTTTTATTGTCATGTGCTTTCTCTAGGGTGCCTTCTTCACTCTTCACGAGACACAAGACTCCTCACATACATCAAAATATGGTTCATCCATATGAGTCTGCATGGACCAGGATAATTGCTTCCTTATGCATGTAGTGGCCATATCTGGATCCATCAGCTCCCACCCATATAACTCCTTAAGGCCCACTAGTGCTCTAAAACTGGGCGTAGATGATTTTTCTTGTGTCCTTCAGTATAGCCCATACTAGGGACAACATACTCTTCACTTTTTCTTTCTCTTTTTATCCTTGGCCCCTTAGGAACCTGGGCACCAAGGTCTGAGTTGGCCCTTCTCCTACCTAAGTCGTAACAGGTGTGTTGGGTTGTTCTTGCATAGTTTCTTCTGTTCTTTCACCCCTTCCTCTTCATCTCTCATTTCTTCATCCCTTGGTTCCTCCACATCTTCAGGTTGGACTGGGGGTTCCTACCACTCTCTTCAGACTCCTCCTCCTTGTTAAGCTTCAAATTTCTTCTTTTCTTTCTCTCATGTGCTTCTTTTTGAGGGGAGAGTCAAGGTGACCTTCGTAAAGGTTGAGATGTTCATGCACCTTGGGTTCTGGTTCTTCTAAACACCTTCATAAACTGGCATTCCTCATGGACTACACCCATGTCCAAGTCTTCCTCTCCTCCTTGCGTCTGTGGGGGAGTATCTACGCAATCACTTTCCACTTTTTCTGTGGGCTACCTCTAGCCTCTATGGTCCAAGCCTCCACTATCATTGTTCTTCTTCTTCCTTTATCCTTCTATGGTTGAGGTAGGATTTGGAGCTACCACATTTTCAACTGTGTGTTTTCCCTTAGGTAGCCTTGGGAGCATAAACTCATTCTCCACATACTTGTTATTTTCCAAAATAGGCTTGAGCTGAAGATAGATAAGCATGGCCCCACTGTCCCCAATAGAAAAACTTACCAGCTTCATACTTATAACATCTGAAATAAGCCTCTCAATATAGGCAAACCAACCTGGATAAACATAAGTTTTCCTTAGAGTATGGTAGTCACAGTCTACCTTGTCTGCATTAGCTCAACCGAGTGCACATCAGTAAACTTGTGTACTACTACCTAGAAGTAACATGCGGTTTGAAGGTGTATGGAGTTTTACACCAAGGACTCCATGTCCCATCCTTCATTACAAACCGTGCATGATGTAAAAATGTTGATACACCATGAACTGTCACCACCTTACCCACTACTGAGGGTAACTCCTTTGGAATGCGCCATTCCTCCTCAAAGGTCCACATGAAGTCGATCATACCATAGTTCCACCCTTTGTTTGAATGGGCCACTCATTTTTCCTTCACACAAATACTTCTCAAACCTCTCTGCGAGGGACTTCTTTTCACAGGGTATTCCCAAATTTTGTTATTTGGCCCATCGGGCACTCCAATTTCTACAAACACAAGAGATAATAGGATAGCACCAAAACTTATCTTTTCACCTGTGCGTGCTTCCTCAATAATTATTTTCTGCTATGTAGCCAGCTAAGTTGTAGACTTCTCCTTGTGACATTTTCTTTGCAATATGTAGCCACATGGTATTTACTTGTGACCATCTCTCCTGATCATTCAACTTAGTGAGCAGATGCACGGCTTCCTATACCATAGGGTACTTCCTTAATTTATAGATGTCCATTCCACGTGGACCCTTGGAGTATCCCAACTCCTTTCTTGTGGCTATAATAGCTACCTTATCAGTTAGATCACTACTAACCTTTTTCCCTGTGTGCCTTCAGTCCATGTCAATGTGGCAATCAAAGGCACGGTGATCCTTACCCATTGTCAACAAAATAGAAGAATTCCTCATGGAATCTGCTCATAAGCCATTGGTATAAACTTTTCTGGTTTTCCAAAATATGGGAGTTCATACAGCTGATACACCCCTACCTTCTTGAGAAACTTCTCCCCAACATCGTCATATACTTGGCATGTCATCCACCATGCACTTATTGGTCTTCTTATTCAACAATGCGTCCAACTCCCCCTTGTTATCAGTGGTGTGGTGGTTGTAGTCACTTACTTTGCATCTATGGATATGGGAATCCCAATCCCGTCTGATGATCACTCCTTCTAGATACTACATTTCTAAAAAATTGTTCTTGGGAGCATCTTTGACCTCAATTTCCACCTTCTTCTTCCCCTTCGTTCTTACTTTAGGTGCTTTCCTTGGTGCCATGGTAAAAATCTCTCCTTTTTCCTCTGTCAAGTAAGCTCTCATGCCCTAGCTCCAAAATCATTCCCTAGCTCAAACCGCATGCCCTAGCTATATATCCTTCTCAATGCTTTTGCTTCACTCAAACCCTTCTCTAATGGGGACACAAGCCACTTCTGTGCACAAATCTACTCTCCACATCTGGTTTCACAACTCTCCGCACCTCAACATGTTTCACTTGGTTTGGTCACAACTAGCTCACTTGAATACTTGTGATTGCAAAGGTAGAAATGAACCCGCATCACGTCTTTATATAGATTTGCTAAAATTTATTGCATTTATTACTCCTTTACCTACCACTGATCCTCTCATTAATTGACCATTTTCCTAATTTCCATGACACACCTACGTGCCACAACTATAACTTTCTAGCACCTTCCTACCTTCTGGCTACAGTACCTCCTTCTACGCTCATGCCAAAGTACCTCACCACTTGCCTTCCTCTAGTAGTTTCTATGGCCGCAACTTACCTCACATTATATTGTTCATTCATTTATTTCCAGCTATGGTCTTCCTTAAGAGAAATCTTCTTTCTAGTAGCTCCCTTCCATTTTTGAATAACACCTGTAACAGTATGTTCTCATGTGTACCCATTTTTGAATAACAACCACCCCACACCAATGGTATGTGCAGTCCTCTACGCATAAAAATACTTCAGATTGTAATTAGCTTCCAGCATGCAAATGTGCTTATTACACAAAACACCAAACTAAATTGACAAAGCATAGCCACGAAGAAGGAAATACATTAAAAGAAATATAGAAAGGGAAATCTATACTAAATGGAAATACTACCTTATTACAAACACCAAGAAGACTTATTTATAGTAGGCTTTAACCTACTCCCGTTAAAGTAACTGGTAACCGTGTTCCATCAAGTGCCTCTAACTAACAAGCTCCTGATTCAAGGATGTGAGTGATAAAATATGGTCCCAACCAATGCACCTTAAGTTTTCATGGATGGTGCAAAAACTTGGAATCATAAAGAAGTACCATAAGTCCAACCTCAAGCTTCTTATCCCTGATGTGTCTATCATGCCATGCCTTCTTCCTGGCCTTTTCCTACTTCTGACTCCAACATGCTATGGCGCGCCTCTCATCCAACTGTATTAACTTGTCAATTCTTTCTTCTAATGCTTTCTCATCAGCTAGACCTCCTGCATGCACAATACACAAAGAAGGTAACATGAATTCCATGGGAAGAACTACTTTCTATGCCAAACACCAACTAAAAGGGTGTGGCCTTATTTAACCTTTTGTAGGTTGTTCTATATGCCCAAAGTACAACAGAAACTTTATCATCCCAATCTTTCCTTCCAACATCACAAATTTTTGTTAAGGTTTGGCTCAATATCTTGTTGAAGGCCTCAATAGTCCCATTTTCTTAAGGGTGATAAGGTGTAGTCTTGTGGTGTGTGACCATAAATTCATCCAACAATATCCTGATTGTCTCATTCAAGAAGTGTGTGCCCCTATCACTTTTCAAACTCAATGGACATCCATACCTAGTAAGAATATTTTCCCATAAGAACCTTGTTGTTGTAGCTGCTGTAAAATCCTTTGTAGGTGTTGCTTCTTCCCATCATGTAAGATAATCTGTACAAGTGATGATGTAGCATGTTATCTGGTTCTATGTGAAGGTTGGGGAAATAGGACCCACAAAGTCTATTTCCCATTTTTCAAATGGCTCTACACTAGTAATAGGCCTTCAAAGGACATTTCATCTCTTTATCCAAGTTTTCCAAGGCCTTGACAATGATCACATGCCTTACAATACTCTTTACAATCCTTGTATAGGGTCTCCCACCATAATCCAAGTAGAATCTTATGCATGGTAACATCACTTGCATAATGCCCACCTGTAATACCACCATGAGCCTCTTCCATGATATCTATGTGCTCATGTTCTAATACACACTAGTGCAATACTTCATCTCAACCTAGTTTGTATAAGTCACCACTGATCAACATGAAGGGTGCAGATTGAATTGTAAGTTATTTCTTCTCTAAGGCTTTCATTCCTTTTGTGCCATACCTATGTGTATAAAAAGACAACAATATCCTCCAATTCTGAAGGCACTCAGTATAACCTATACAAATTTGCATCTAACATTGTATCTTTAATTGTCGGCACATCCTCTCCTGATTGAATTCTTGATAAGTGGTCTGGGCTAGAATTACTTTTACCTTGGTTTTACCATGACTGTAAAGTTAAATTATTGGAATAAGAGAACCCATCAACATATGTACCCCCTATAAAATGGGCTTATTTACTAAGTATTTTAATGCGTCATATGATCTGTATAAAATAAAAAGGTGTTTCTAGCAAGTACTATCTAAAATTATGCAGTGCATAGATCATCGAAAAAGGCCTCGCGCTCTGTAGTTGTATAATTTTGTTCTACAGGAGTCAACTTTCTACTAGCAAATAGATAGGATGATCTATAATACCTTCTCTAGGCTAAGCTAACATTGTGCCAATGGCCATGCCAAAAGGCATCCACATGTACGTGAAATGGTTGGTTCCATGAGGGAAAATGTAGAATAGAAGTTGTAGTAAGTCTCTCCTTCAATGCCTCAAATGCGCGTTTCTGTGGTTCTCCCCAATAGAATGTCCCTTTTCCCTTTAGTAACTCCTCTAAGGGTGTGGAAATATTCACATATCCTTTGATAAATTTTCTGTAATACCCTATATGGCCCAAGAATCTATGCACCTCACTTTGACTGGTAGGCTCCTCCAGGCCTACAATAACTACAAGCTTAGCTAGATCTACTAAAAAACCTTCCTTGTAGATGATATGCCCTAACAGGTTCCAAAAGGTGTAGAAAATATGCACTTCTTGATGTTTAAAGAGATGCTTAACTATTTGCATATTTCAAACATTAAGCAGGAAGTTGTCACAATGATCCTTAACAAGCCCATATACTGTACAATCATCCAAGTAAACCTACAAGAATTTGTGAATAAAATCATGGAATGCTTGAAAAACTATGCAAAAAATACAGCAGGCGGGTTCTTCAAACCAAAGGGCATCACCTTATATGCAAATCTTCCCATTCAGTGGTGAAAGTTGTCTTCTCTTGATCCTCCTATGTAATTCTTACCTAACGATACCCAGAGAATCCATCTGTAAAAGAGTAAATTTTGCACCTGGAATGCCTTCTAATATTTCCTTAGTGAAAGGTGTAGGAAAAGGATCAATCACACATGCAGCATTCAACTCCATGTAATCCACAAAAATCCTAATCCGACCATCTTTATTTATACTAATTACCATGGGGCTAATCCACTATGATTCTTCTAGGGGCATAATGATGCCAGATTTCAGCATTTTGTCAATTTCTTCTTTAAATTTTACGCACAAAGTTAGGGTTCATCCTGTAAGGTCTCTTCCTGACTAGGTGCTGCTCCTTCCTTTAGCTTAATATTCATCTTTCCTAATGACTCATGCACCCCCTTTAACTCATGGTAGCCCTGAGGAAATAATTCCATGAAATCACGTAGTAACTCAATTATCTTTTCCACTTTAGAATCAGAACAATAATTTCAAATTATGGCCTCCTTAGGTTCAACATCCATGCTAATGTTCACTTTATTCATCTTCCTAGGTTCATGATAGGTGTGCGCATTTATATCTGCACTTTCTAAAACCTCACGCGTACCTTTTGAATGATCTATGTCCAAAAATTTTCTACTTCTTCATCATCCACTATGTAGACCATCTTTCCTTTCTCCTTCTCAAAGAAAGAGTGCTTAAATAGTTCAAAATCTGTCTCATCTATTTCATCAAAACACACTCTTGGTTCTTCCTCACCAAATAACTCCTGAATGAGTTCCTCAGCCTTTGCATTTTTTCCCATAGTCAAGGGTTCCATAACTTGTAATTCCTCTCTCACCAGAGGTTTAGTAAAGAAGTAGTCAAAAGTTTGGATCATTCCTACAATCAATTCTTGCCAATTTTTGGTCTCCCTATGTTATTATGCATGAACATACCAAACACGTGTGAAACCTTGCAATGTGGAATAAATTTTGTGCACACAAAGTGAAGGTGGTAAAGCTTCCTGCCCCTTTTTCTAGATTATATCACACACGTGGTGTTGAACATGTGTATTACCATGATATATGCATATTTGAGTACGTGCATTACTCCTAAGAAACTGGGATGTTAGAGCAATTCTTACTTCATTCCATTCTATGAGATTATCCCTATGAACCATCCACCAGCATGATGTCATCCCGCACAAAGTATATACTAACATATATCTTCTTTGCACTTGATCCTTCCACTTCTCGTCTATGGTGTGCAAGGAATACTATAATATATCCTTCACCAGTGTGCCAGGGTACAAAGTTGTTACCTATATGCCTAATACAATGTGGTTTTCTCCTCTATGTAAAGGTTCTTTTTAATTCTTTCCCAACCATCTCATAGGTTCCATGTGCCCAATTGTCACAAGAAATACTTGTAGTATCACTAATAGACTGCAATTAGCCATAAAAAATACATTAGAGGATGGCTATGGAATGGAGGTCTTCCCATCTACACCCATGCATCTAAAGTAACCACATTCACTTCCGCACCTATGTCAATCAATATATTGCTCAAAATCCACCCATCCACGACATACATTTAGAGTTGATTTACTTTTCATAATCCAATCTATGAGGGGGAAGATTAGCATGCAAGATCTACCGTCCATTCTCAATACATGCACATGCAGAGTTTTTCCCTTTAACCAATTCCTTAGTAATGGAATAATATTCTCCCAGCATGAGCATCTTACATACCTCTTTCAAATCATCAACATCTGATTGGACCATCTCTGTCTACTTTATTTTGTTCCAACTTTCTGTGACTGTTCCTTTAAACATTGTATTTCACCCTGAAGGTTTCTGAGTACCTCCATGGTTTCTTGATAAATCTCCTTCTGAGTGTGTAGGATATGGGTATCTTGCATGTAAAACCTCCTCCTTAGTAATGGTAGGATTATGTTGTAACATTTCTCTTATGCGCGCATACTTTTAGCGCATGTACAGTAATCTTCATGGGTACTACCTCAGGTTCCAGTGCCAACTTTAGCATCCAATGATTTTCCATGGTGCATTGTATTCTAACCATCCCTATGCCCTTGTTCTCTTGTTTATGCTACTTGCTAAGATGTTCATATAGGCATGTGAGCATTCCTCATAGTTATGATTCTTCCCTCGAAAAGAAAAAGTAATATTCTGAGGGCATTCATGCCTGTAGTGGTCGGGATATCTGCATGTATAACAGGTTCCACAAGGAAAATCACCTTGTCCCACCACCATGACCTCAGCCCCTAAATCCACCACGATATCCTCAACCTCTGCCATGCCTCCCTTCAAAGCGTCCCTTATTCCGTTCGTAGCGTCCTTGGGTGTGATCACACTCATGGTGCTCACTTTTACTTTTAGAGTTATCCGATACTCATGTATGTCGCACACCAATATTGATGGCATCATGGATCTAACCAATCAATCTGTAATCTTTTGTATTGTGAGTCGTGGACCGAAAAATCTTATAATACAATATACGTTCTTTCTCATCATGCATTGTAATAATGGGCAGCAGATTGCATCATGGTCTAAATGACATATCTCACAATCTAACAACAATGAACATATTGAATTGTGGGGAAAATTATCCTTAGTGTGCCCTTCCACTTCACAATATGTACACCAAATCCTAGTGCGTGTCTCGTGTGTTGAATTGGTCGATATTTTCTCCACCTACTTCACCATAGTTGTAATATGTGCTTTCAGGAATAGGCTTACTCCAATGTTTATACTTCTAACCGCCTCAGCATGTAACACTGCTTCAAGCACTTTGCGTAGATCCGTATATGTCTTATGTGATAGCACTCTCCTAAACTATGTGATCAAGCCCCCAACGAACCATTGTGCATGCTTGATTGCATTGATGACATACAAAATTTTAGACAAAAGTGTTTTGAAATGAGCATCATGTTATGTTTGTGGAGCCTATTTTCATGTTAGAGTGTGGTACACCTTCTATGTGTTACACTCGGGTATTTTTACGGTAGTCCCGCTCGCTGGTGAGCGGGTCAGGGGGGTTCGGGGGCGAAGCCCCTGAAGCAAATTTTCATGGGTGGTTTATTAACCCATGGGTAATGGGTAACCGTTATGGGCTGTTTTTGGGCCCATGGTTTTTCGGTACCCATTTTTTTGATACCCACGGTTTTTTGCCCATTGTTTTGATACCCATAGTTTTGTATCAAACTACTTAAGCAATTGTCTATTTATATGGTCTTATGCATATGATAGATAGACAAGCAAATGTATTGCAGATGTGCTTTGAATTCAGGTGTGAATTCTGTAGAGTTTTGTTGAGCATAGCTCCAAACAGATCTAGGTATTGTATTGAGAGAGTGGAGGCTTGTAATAAAACTTGAGCAAGTGATTCTTGGTGGACGTAGCCCATATTGGGTGAACCACGTTAAATATTATCTCTCTGTGTTGTGTTATTTATTTTGCACTTTTATTTGAGATCTGTAATATTTTCTGCATATTAGTTTCTACAGTTGCGATTCTGTAAGGGATTATTCTACATATTTTATCTCTTATTTCCTAACAATTGGTATCAGAGCCTGGTTTGGTTTACTGAAGTGTTGAATCGCAGGGAAAGTTTTTAGCTTGAGTGGGAGCTATGAAAGATGATGGAAGATCTAGGGTTGATAAATTCAACGGGTAGAATTTTAGTCTTTGGAAGATGCAAATGGAAGAATTACCTTTATCAGAAGGATCTTTATACTTCGTTGTCTGAGAAGGTGAACAAACCCTTGAGTATGACAGATGCAGAATGGGATTTGTTGGATTGGAAGGCACTTGGAACGATCTAGATGTGTCTTGCATCTTCGGTATTATTTAATGTTTCAAAGGAAAATACGACAAAAGATCTAATGGATGCATTAGGGAAGTTATATGAAAAACCCTCTACTTCTAACAATATATTTTTAATGAAAAAGTTGTTTAATATGAAGATGTCTAAGAATAGTTCAGTAGCAGATCATTTAAATGATTTCAATATGGTTGTGAATATGCTAGCTTCGGTTACAATAGAATTTGATGAAGAAGTTAGGGCTTTATTAATTTGGTGCTCTTTACCTGAAAGTTGGAATAGCCTAGTAATGGCGGTAAGCAACTCGGTTCCAGCTAACTCGAAGTTGAAGTTTGAGGATGTTGTAGGGGTGATTCTAAGCGAGGAAATTTGAATAAAAAGCTTCGGGGAATCTTCTACTTCAGGGAATGCTTTGATAGTGGAAACTAGAGGGAGACAGAAGAATAGAGGAAACCGTGGAAAATCGAAAGATCGAGCAAGGTCAAAATCCAAAGAGAAAAATTATATGTTAGAACTGTGGAAAGTCTGGGCATGCAAAGAAGAACTGTTGGGAGCTTTGACAAGAAGAAACAAGAAGAAAACAAGGAGGCAAATTTGGCATCAGGGTAATGTATGTCAGGATGCTTTGATTCTTTCTTTGCATAATATTACTGAATCTTGGGTTTTAGATTCAAGGGATTCTTTTCATGCTACTCCACATAGGCATTATTTTGTTGATTATGTTCAAGGGGATTTTGGGCATGTTTTTTCTTAGTGATGATGAGCCTTGCAGTATAGTTGGAAAATGTTCTTTTCAGGTTAAGATACAGAATGGGAATACATGGCTATTGAAGGATGTCAGACATGTGCCTACATTAATGATAAATTTGATATTGGTGGGGCAATTGGGAAGTGATGGTTGTACTGTGATATTTATAGATGACTCTTGGAAGGTTACCAAGGGTTCTCTTGTGGTGGCAAGAGGTAAGAAGATTAGAACCTTGTAATTATACACTAATAGTAATAATGATTGTAATCTTGTGGCTTCAGATGTAGATACAACATTATGGCACTATAGGCTCGGTCATATGAGCCATAAGGGCATGGACATCATAAAGAAGAATTTTTCTGGATATACAAAAACATGTTTGGATTTCTGTGAGAACTGCATATATTCGAAACAGAAGTGAGTAAGGTTTCTCAAGGTTGGACCTACGAAGAAAGAGAGTAAGTTAGAGCTGGTACATTTTGATGTGTGGGGGCCAACTCAGGTATCATCTCTTGGGGGTTCAAGTTATTATGTTACTTTTATTGATGATGCAACAAGGAAAGTTTGGGTTTATTGTATTAGAAACAAATATGATGTATTTGATACTTTTGTTAAATGGAAAGCCTTGGTAGAGAATGAAACAGGTCTTAAGTTAAAATGTCTTAGGTTAGATAATGGAGGGGAGTATTACAGCAATGAATTTGATGATTATTGTTCTAAGAAGTGGAATCCACAGGCAAACGATGGTTCTAGGAACTCTACGCAGCAGAATGGGGTATCAGAAAGGATGAACATAAAAATAATGGAACATGCTAGGAGCATGAGGATACATGCAGGACTGTCTCTTTCTTTTTGGGCAGAAACGGTGAGCACAGTTGTGTACTTGATAAATAGAGGACCCTCAAGTGCCTTGGATGGAGGCATACTTAAGGAGGCTTGGTATGGTAAGAAAGTTGATTATTCATTTCTTAGAGTCTTTGGATGCGAGGTGTTTTTTCATATAGACAAGGATGATAGGACCAAGCTAGAGGCTAAATCAGAAAAATGTACTTTCATTAGTTATGGTGGTGATTACTTTGGATATAAATGTTGGAGTATTAAGGACAAGAAAATCATTCGATCTAGGGATGTGGTCTTTAATGAGAAAGTCATGTATAAGTAGTAGTTGCAGGAAAACAGGGAAGAATCCAAGAAAGAATATGCAGTGGTAGAGGATCTTCCAGATGGGAAAGTGACACATGAATCAGTTCAGGAACCCCCTCAACAGGAACCCCAAACTCCTATATTGAGGAGGTCTTCTAGGGTAAGAAGAGAACCTAAACATTTTTCTCCTTCTCTTTATTATTTATCACTCACTGATAGTGGAGAGCCAGAGAACTTTGATGAAGCAATGTAGGTAGATGCTAGGAAGAAGTGGGAGAAAGCCATGGATGAGAAGCATAAGTCTCTCATGGAGAACTAGACTTGGGATTTGGTGAAGCTACTAGAAGGAAAAAGAGCATTGCAGAACAAGTGGGTATATAGAGTTAAAGACGAAGGAGGAAAGAAAAGATATAAGGCCCGGTTAGTGGTCAAGGGGTTTGTACAGAAACAAGCTATAGATTTTGATGAGATTTTTTCTCCTATAGTAAAAATGACTTCTATCAGAACTGTTCTTAGAATAGTGGCAGCAAAAGACTTGCACTTAGAACAGTTAGATGTAAAGACTACATTTCTCCATGGTGATTTGGAGGAGGAGCTATATATGCAGCAGCTAGAAGGATATGAAGTCAAAGGTAAAGAGGAGATGTTGTGCAAACTAAAGAAGAGCTTGTATGACCTGAAACAAGCTCCACGTCAATGGTATAAGAAGTTTGATAGCTTAATGATGGAGCAAGGTTATATTAGATGTCATTCTGAACCATTGCGTGTATACAAAGAAATTTGAGGATGGAAGTTATATTATCCTATGTTTGTATGTTGATGACATGTTGGTTGCAGGTAAAAACATGCAGGAAATAAAAGTACTCAAGAAATAGTTAAGTGAATCCTTTGATATGAAGGATTTGGGGGTAGCTAGACAAATCCTTGGTATGAGGATAACTCGGGATAGGAAGGAACGGAAGCTGAATTTATCTCAAGAAGAGTACATTAAGAAGGTATTGGATAGGTTTAACATGCAGGATGCTAAACCAGTTGGGACTCCTTTGGTAGGCCATTTTAAGTTATCAAAGGAGCAGTGTCCCAAGACAGAGCAGGAAAGAAACCAGATGTCCATGGTACCTTACTCATCAGCGGTTGGCAGTTTGATGTATGCTATGGTGTGCACTAGGCCTGATATTGCCCATGCAGTGGGAGCTGTGAGTAGATTTATGAGTGATCCAGGTAAAGAGCATTGGAAAGCAGTAAAGTGGATCCTTCAGTATTTGAGAGGGACCATGGGGACAGTTTTATGCTATAGTGGATCAGACACCACTTTACATGGTTATGTAGATTCAGACATGGTTGGAGATGTTGACAGCAGGAGGAGCACAACAGGTTATATTTACACTGTAGGTGGGACAACAGTGAGCTAGATTTCACGACTACAGAAGCTGGTGGCTTTATCAACCACGGAGGCTGAGTATGTTGCTGCCACAGAGGCAAGCAAAGAGATGATTTGGTTACAAAAATTGCTTGAGGAGTTGGGGCATAAGAAAAGGAATGTAAGCTACATAGTGATAGTTAGAGTGCTATACACCTAGCTAAGAACTCTACTTTCCACTCCAGGACGAAGCATATACAGTTGAGATATCACTTCATCAGGACAGCTTTGGAAGAAGATAAGTTGAAGTTGGAGAAGATTCATACCAGTCAGAATCCTGCAGACATGATGACCAAGGTGGTCACAAGGGATAAACTAAAGCTATGTTCAGCTTTGGTTGGCCTTTGGATGACAGTGAAGGGTTAAGAAGCTTGCTTAATGGAAATCAGTCTCCAAGTGGGAGATTGTTATGTTTGTGGAGCTTGTTTTCATGTTAGAGTGTGGTACACCTTCTATGTGTTACACTCGGGTATTTTTACGGCGGTCCCGCTCACCGATGAGCGGGGTGAAGCCCCCTCGAGGGGGGGGTTCGAGGGTGAAGCCCCCAAAGCAAATTTTCATGGGTGGTTTATTAACCCATGGGTAATGGGTAACCGTTATGGGCTGTTTTTGGGCCCATGGTTTTTTGGTACCCATTGTTTTGATACCCATGGTTTTTTTCCCATTGTTTTGATTTTTTGCCCATGGTTTTGATACCCACGGTTTTGTATCAAACTACTTAAGCAATTGTCTATTTATATGGTCTTATGCATATGATAGATAGAAAAGAAAATGTATTGCAGATGTGCTTTGAATTCGGGTGTGAATTCTGTAGAGTTTGTTGAGCATAGCTCCAAACAGATCTGGGTATTGTATTGAGAGAGTGGAGGCTTGTAATAAAATCTGAGCAAGTGATTCTTGGTGGACGTAGCCCATATTGGGTGAACCACGTTAAATATTGTCTCTCTATGTTGTGTTATTTATTTTGCAATTTTATTTGAGGTCTGTAATATTTTCTACATATTAGTTTCTACTATTGCGATTATGTAAGGGATTATTCCGCATATCTTATCTCTTATTTCCTAACACATCATATTCCTGAATACTCTTAGTAGTACCCTACTTAATATCCTCGATCATGCTTATACTCTTTTGCTCGAACTTAGGGATATAAAACTCCTTAAGGAAAACATCCCGTAGTGTTGCATAATCTACGCAAGTCTGATCAGGGTCAAACTCCCTGTACCAACTATGAGCAAGTCACTTCAACAGAGTTACAAATTGACTTGCCTTGCACTCAGAAGCTGTAATCCCTTTTGCACACCACAGTATCTCACACATGTGCACATTCTCAGTAACATCTTCTATTCCCCTATACTCTAGAAGACAAAGTGACATCTCCATGTAAATATTATGGGGTTGGTGAGGACCATGCCCACCTGATCCAGAACCTCATGTGTTACCTCTACCTCTAGACCCACCAGAACTAGAGCCACCTATGCCCCCTAATCCTCCACATGTAGCTAGAAGTGGACCAGTGGATGTACTGCCCTGTGTCCCAATAATGGTACTAAACTAAACTCCTACAGTCTATGAGGTGGTAATACTCCCAGAAGTGAGTCCAAAATTCTACGCACTTGAGTTCGTTGCCAACGATGTGCCTGGAAAGGTAACTCCAAATAACAAAGAAGACATTTTCCTGACATAGATGTGCTTGTTATTTGATTTACTCTTATTATTCTACTCCCCAAACTATATTGCTGACTACTTGTTGCACTAGATACTGGAAAACCAAGTGTAAGGGCTAGGTTTCTAGGTAGATTCAAATGCACACCCGTGGCCCATGTCATCTCTACTGGTGTGATCTTACATGAGGCCGATGAGATGCTTTGTATCCACGCCTTCTGCGTGAGCTCCAAATTCTTCACAAGCCATCTCTTTCCTCATCGCCATCCATTCTGTAATATCACGTTGCTTCTCTATCTCCCTCTCATGTGCCTCATTGTACTTAAGCCGCCTTTCTTCTCTTTGAATCTCTACTGCTATGTCCACCATCCTTCACCAAACCTGCTCCTACCCCTAGACATGGTAGGGTTTAGCTAGCCATTGGCTTTTCTTCTAAGTTCATGGTTACCATCAAGATTTTGATCGCCAGTGGAATGCCTTACAAATAGATTCCCTTGGGATAATGTAAAAACTGTAACTCAGCTACCTCTAGGAAATAGTAAGTATAAATTGAGTACTCCAAAATATAGCTATTCATAACACCATGACACCAATTGTCCACAATGTATATCCAAATCAGATCGGCATCATAAAGGGATTGAAATTCTTCCTGTGTCCATAAAATTGTGCAATACCTCCAATTCCTTTTAGATGCATAAGCAACTAGCCACTCATATAGCTCTATCGGAAAGATAGCTAAGAAACTCTCATATAAATAGTCGTACAGGTTCTTCTCCACCCATGCGCGTCTATCAAACTCAGATCTAGTGCTAAACCTTCGAGCCTATTCTTCTTCAAGATCTATTATCCACTCCTCAAAACTTGCTAGGGTCAACCGGTACATCTTCATCACAAAACATCATAAAAAAGGCTGAAAAAGAGGTCCTGACAACATAACCAATGATGCAGCCTTGAATCCACTGTGAAAAAAACCCAAGCGTGTTGGCACATCACTCACTCAAGCTGAGCACTCACCCAAAGCACGCAAAGTTATCAGGCCCCTCTTTAGAGTTACTTATGTAGGATGTTAGTGTGATGATGATAATACATATTTAGATCCATAACTAATCATAAAATTTTCACAGTGCATAAACTAGATCTAGATCTTAGAGAATCATGAATTAAACAATAACTGTAATAAGGCTAACCGTATAAGAACCAGATTCAGTTATGTCTAACACTGTTATCCAACTAATATACTCCATTGTATTAAACACTATAAAACACATAAGCTTCTTACACTATAAAGTATCTCCATGAGTCATGTGTGTATTAAAATCAACATCATAACTCTACAATAATTCAGTCTTTCCTAAACTACACACTTCAATACATATTTATAGAGGTGGGGACTTGCCCTTCATTGCCCATAGCCACTTCTAAAAATAGGTCGCATACTGATAATAGCCATGTGCCTTTACAATGACATGCATAACATGCAAGTGTTCTAATAATAGATGTTCTATAGTTAAATCTAAGAAGAAATCCTATTATTAGCTTGAACCATGCATGGTGCTTATCAGCCGTTTGTTCTCAAAATACCATTGCATGTAGTGCAAGTCTTCATCTCTATGTGTGCTCCGCACTCTATCTCCCAAAATAGCCCCTATCCATAAAATGGCTAAGTCCTAAGCCAAATTGTTCTGGCATGCGTTTCCATCCCTATCTTCTTGCACCTTGTTCCTGCACGTGCATCCTTTGTGTGTCTTCACCTTAGAGAAACATTATGTCTGCTAAAAAATTAATGGATCCAAATTTTGCTATGCCATCAATAAAAAATTGGGAGATAATGAAGCAACGGTTTAAGATTTGCATGTTGCTATGTAAAAATTTGTGAATTCAACATCCTCCCATAAAGAAGAGTTAGACCCCTTCAAAAACTATGACATAGAACATGATTTTCCTTTCCAAAATCGTGCGCTGCATTCAACATTAACAAAAAAAAAACTAAACACCCTTCTATACAAGACAATGCAACATACTACAAAAACATGCAACTTTTTAACAAGAGACAATTGGCCATTGTAAAAGATGTTTGTTTTAAAAAAACAAAGACCTTTCAACTCCAATTTATATTTTTCTAGCTGGTGTAGAAACCAAATCACGTACTTTGGGTATCTATCTAGTCCTGATCACATACTATTATTCATATGATTCCTAAGTAAGAAAAGTACTAATTGATCTCAATATTTGGCCATCTTTGCTTGTTTTCTATTGCCTCTGTTGATCTTACACTCTTTCTGTCCCATTTTGTCTTTTCATACTTTGACATTTCTCACTCTGGACATTAGCACCCAGCCAAGACATTAGTGTTAGGCATCCCCATCCCCTTTGGAAACTCTGACTTCTTTTTACTTTGCTCACATCTTTTGGGTATTTTCTAGCCATTTGGTACCTTTTCAGGGTTAATTATGAAATTCAAGTAAGGGAATCATATAAATATAAAGTTATGCGATCATAATAAAGGACCAAGCACTAAACATTAGCTATCACCACCTAAGGCTGCATAAAGGCTATTCTAGAGCATTCAAGCATCCAATCTAGCACCCATTCAAGGGAAAGGAACTGATAATTATGCATATACTCATGGGAGGGAAAGTTCATTCTTTCATGCACACATCTACTTATATTTCTTACATCTAGCTACTTGCTCGTTATCAAGTGTGACATGCACAAGATCCACCTAGGGCACAAGTCCGCACATGCGCACGCGCACACACACACACACACACACAGAACTAGATTAGGTATGAGATGTAATGCAACACTTAGTCGTAAGTTCACTACATGATAGCCGAGGAAAATCTAACCCCTTATTTGCATTATTTTCTTTTTAGGATTTGATGTGATTTTGAGGGTTTTGCAAGTCATTTCTTCATTGCAGGTTACCAAAGACATCGGTGAACTTAATACGACATACTAACAATAAGAAGCGAAGGAAAATGAACATACAACGACCTTGTGAAATTAGTTTTAAGAGGTATTGAGAAGTCACAGGTGCCCAGAGGAGGTCTATAGCGCCCCACGAGCCCCTAACCCTATCCAACTGACCTAGCCTAGGTAGATCTTGTGGTTGCACAATTTTTTGAGGTTCATGGTGTGACACATTTCCCTTTCTGTTTGTTAATTAAAAACTTCCCATAGTTTATTGCAAATCAGCTAAGTCTTTTTATCCATTCATTTGCAACTATGGTTTCTTAATTTCTAGATTATTTTTCTTGGGTCATTTATAAACTTCATTGATTATTTATTTATTGCTACATTGCAATCAGATTTAGGCATCTATTCATCCAATATTTTCTTAATCATTTAGTGAACCCGTCATTCGATTCCCACCTTATTTCTTGCTTTTTTATTCTTATTCCCATCATCTGTAGTGGTCATTTTGGGTCTTTTAAGAATCTTGAGCTTCCTCCATCTTCCCCATAGGGTTTCTAAACCAATGGCTGAAATTAAAAATCCATTCGTTAATTCTCAACAGGTTTCTCTCGAAAACATTGAAGCATCTGATATTGAAAACTCGTATGATGAAGACACCAATGTTGACCAAGAACAATTAGATAAATTCACCAATTTTCATCAATCTTTGCATGATAATCTTGGTCATCGTCTGCATATTCTTCATGCATTGATTGTTACTAAAATCTCTTGTGATGCTACTCCGGCTCCTCTTGTTGATTCTTTTTCAACTACCACAGCCTCTAGCCAACCTATTAATATTCCTTCCTCTATAACCACTACTACCACTCACATCATACAACCTAATGCTTCTCATGTATAACCCAGTGCTTCCTCCAATACTCCTGATTTAACTTCTTCATATTAGGATTTGCAAACTTAGGTTCATCAACTATAATTGGCTACATCTCATGCATCTCCATATTTGGAATCCACTTTGTTCCTTCATACTCCTTTTTCACCCACTATATCCACCTATCTTGTTCCTCTATACTTTTTCACTCCTAAGATGCCTATTTTCAAAGGCCGTGGTGATCCTTAAGAACATCTTCGAGCATTTCATGTGGCATGTATAGATTTTTCAGATGATCATGCTCTCTTAGATAAGTGCTTTCCTTGCAGTCTCCATGATTATGTGATGTGTTGGTTCTATGAACTACCTGTCCACTCACTAACATCTTTCATGCATATCGTTGATGTTTTTCTTGCTCACTTCTCTATCAATATCAGCTCTAAGATCTCATATGCTCAACTCGCATAAATTAAACAAGGATCTAACGAGCATCTAACAGATTATATCTTGTGATATAAGAAAAAATTACCTAATATTTATAATGTACTTATAGACTCTGAGCTTCAAGATTTATTTGTACAAATTTTATTACTGCCTCTCTAGGAGAGTGTTATTTTTTAAACATCTCCATCATTCAATCAATTGTGTCATACTATAAAGCTACATGAAACTAAACTCTGATCTATAGGAAATTTTTAGTATCATGAAAAAGATCCATCTTTGGCACACTTTCAAAGCAAAACAACTCTCAAGCCATTAGAAAAACCTACTAAAGCTAAAGCCACGGTAAACGCTATATCTAACACTAAAGAGCTTTAATGGCAACTACCTAAGCATACATATACAAAATTTACTATTGCTCCACATCTTTTTTTGCCCCAACTTATTGAGAGCAATATTATTATTCTTCCTCCTCCACTCAATTTGGACCCATCCCATCCTAAAGGTCGTAACTATAACAAAAAATTTAGATGTGACTATCATCAATGTGTGGGGCACTCTACAGATCAATGTTTCAAACTTCAGAACTTTATTCAAGATATTGTCGACTATAATACACTTGAGCTTCTAGGGCCTATGGCTTCTACACTAGTCAATGAAAATCATAAGCTCACAATCTTTGACAATCCTCTTCCGAAACATGACAAGAAAATTGACGACTCTTCAACAAAGCATACATATTGCGTAGTGTCACCTCCTACATCAAGGGCTATTGATTTTCTAATTACTCATGTTATAACATATCCTCCAATCATCAATTTCTCTTATCACAACTATCATGCTACATTCTCTTCTGATCACTTACATATCACTGATTTTGTTGGATCTACTTTTATTAATAACACTATTGTCGATCCATCCTTTCACATTCACGCATGCTCTATTGCATTACTTCTCATTATTGGCTATCCACTCTCACAGATTTCATATCCAATTCCTAATTCATATGGATATGTTAAGATTCCAGTGATAATGGGTCCTTTTATGATGCTTGTACCTTTTCTTGTGGGACCTTCAGTCGAAGGGTGTGACATGCTCTTAGGTCTCCCCTAATTTCATGCAACTAAGGCTATCATATCCATGCATCATTTATGTCTAAAGTTCATTCACAATAGGCATTTCATTACTAGGGCATTTCTCCATCCAATCCATGGCTGCAACCTCCCCTTGAGGTTGCCATTGCACTTTTTAGAGCATCTAGGTCCCTGTGACCTCTCGAAGTAAAAGTGCAATCTTCTCCTGGCTCGCCTATTCGTGTAAGATCTATGTGGTCTCCTGGGTCTGATAGTCCATCACATCAGTCTAGGTCCCTCACTCGGACAACTCCATCACATAGATATGCTTCACCTCATCGAGTTATTTCACATAGGTTAGCATTGCCTCCACGCTCTCCTACACAAAAGTATCAATCATCTCCCCAATATTTTCCACATAGATACTCATCATCTCCACACTTTATTTCACATAGATCCACATCACTGTCGTGGTATCCTTCACCTAGGTGTCCATCATCTCCTAGGTCTCATACACATTCACTGATGCAACATTTGTGTCATACACCACCAGTATTAGAGCATGGTCACACACCTCTATCTCCACAAACATCAGGTGGAGAAGCCTCATCTTTCATTGTCATCAGATAACACATTAATCAAGGGGCGTCATGCTCAATATTCTCCCCCTTCTCACACTATAATTTTTCATGCATACTATACACTTCAAACCTACTCTTTCATACACATCATGAACATCTTAATAAATTTATATCGTCATTCCCTGATGACACAGTGTCGCGCTATGATTCACACTTGATTGTTGAGGGAATACTATAGACATGAACGTCACACATTACACACTACACATCATACACTACATACTTCACATATTACACACACATCTCTTTCTTGCAGCATATATTGTGCATTATACACACTACACACTCTACACATTCACGATACATCTTTCTTGCATCTACTTCTACACCTTGTGGTCATTACCATATGATGCACTCTAGTTCCACGGTCTATACTCAATTGTTGAGGGTCTATATCTCAAATGTACCTCAGCACACTCACGCACTCACTCTCTACACTCTATGCTTTATCAATCACATCTTTCTAGCGCACACATTCAAACTATTTCCCGATGACACACTCTTGTTCTATGGTTCATTCTTGACTACTGAGGGGGTATGTATAAATGAACCTCATCTCATACACACACATTCAAATTTTCTCGCGGGCACATGACTCCTATCACACTCATACTCCATTCCATTCCATCTTATCCAAAACATACAACATATCTTGGTCACATTTACTCTTGCTTACTTATACTCACATGATACATCTTGCTTACTATGTTAGCTAGATACACTATATGGCATTATATTTTCCATATACACATGCGTGTTCACTTGATTTCTAGTTGTGATCACAAATTATACAGATCAATACACATAACACAGATGCTTGGCACAATATATTTTACCAATGTCACATCAGCTCATGGGGGCATCCACGTTTTGTATACTACATGTGTTATTGTTTCATTTTTCATAGCACATCATTATCAGATTATACACACTTTGACATAATTTTTATCTCTCTAACATGCTAACAAGTGCTTTATGTGTAAAATTTTTCTGGCAGGCATATTTTCATCCATGGTTATCTGTCTGCAACATTGTTTGTCAGAGTTTGCAGGTTTTTTCATGTCTTTCTTGTTCTCTACTTCTATGTCTACTTACGGCCACTACGACGTTGATTGTCTCAGGACATCGTGATCGATTACACTATATTTTTACATGCTTATCTTACATCTTTTGTTTTACATGCATGTATTTATCTTGCTTGGACTAACACTTGTCTCCTGACCATTTTTTTTGTGTTTTCCTCGGTTTCTACCAAGCACACTCCCTCCCCATGCAGGGCATAGTTTCAACACAATGATCAGTACTCCTTTAGGCCGTATACTCCTTAGCGATGTTGCATGCAACCCAAATGAGGGGGGCATGTGTTGGGTGATTTAGTCACCCCACACAATAATTCACATTCATCACACAACATAGTTCAGTACCGATACAACATAGTCATCAGTCTTAGCAACGACCCAGATCCTGACTTGGGTCCTCAGCACATCACAGTCACCAGTGCCCAAATCTGGACAGTAGCACCTGGGTGCCCCTAACCCTTCCTGGACTCCTGTGACCATGGGGAACTTACATAGCATTTTTCAGTTCATCACATTTCTCAGCACCTACACAATGGATTTTATAAGGCACACAATCCTTGACACTCGACATGTATGCACTACATGGTATTTTCTAATTTCATGTTGGATTAGAACTATTTGAAATGGTTTATATTTTTTACACACCATCTATAGTGGTGTTCTACATTGCGGAAAGTAGTTAAAGGTTGGAGGATGACACCAAAATTTTCTCCCTACACTTCTTCCATTTATTGGCATGAGATAGCCCAAAAAACTTGCATGCAACGAAACTGGCGTGAGATTGTCCAAAAAAATCATTCTTCTACAACGTCTTCAAGATCCTTTCTATCTCTTTTCCTCATCACGAATTACGTGCACATGTTCCTTTTTCACATTTTTGCATTTTACATACTTACATACATACTTTTTACTTACATACAACACGTATTTAACTACTTGATCGTTCCTCTATTTTCTAGATCCATTCTTATGGGAAGCGGTAGTCACATCACATCATCCTACATCATGAACAACATCAATCACAACATCAATGACACCAACATCGACATCAAAAACAGGCATAATCATGACATCTACACATACCCTCTCGCCCTAGGCTCATCATAAATCATCACTTTTCACTACCTCTTCTCTAGCTTCCACGATTCACATTTCTTATCATTCAACTCTTTTCCTTGTCTCTCGGCATGATTTTCACCATAAATCTACATGGTTATCAGGTATGCATCTTTTATCTACTTTATGTTATCGATATTTCACTCAACAACATAAAGTGGGAAAAAATGTAGACACTAAATCACGCACTTTGGGTATCTATCTAGTCCTGATCACATACTACTATTCGTATGATTCTTACGTTAAAAAAATACTAATTAATCTCATTCTTTGGCCATATTTGTTTGCTTTCTATTACCTCTGTTGATCTTACACTCTTTCTAGCCCAGTCTGTCTATTTATACTTCAATATTTCTCACTCTAGACACCAACACCTAACCAAGACGCTAGCGCCAAGCGTACCCATCCCCTCTGGGCACCCCTAACCTCTTTGTACTTTACTCACATCTTTTGGGTCCTTTCAAGCCATTTGAGCATCTTATTTTTTTGGTAGGTGGCCTTTTTGGGGTTAATTACAACATTCAAGCAAGGGAATCATATAAATATAAAGTTAATTGATCATAATAAAGGACTAAACACTAAGCATTAGCTATTACTACCTAAGGTTGCATCCAAAGACTATTCTAGAGCATTCAAGCATCCCTTAAAGGGTAAGTGGCTGATACTTATACATATACTCATATGAGGGCAAGTTCATTATTTCATGCACATATCTACTTACATTTCTTACATCTAGCTACTTGCTCGCTATCAAGTGTGACACGCACAAGAGTCACCTAGGACACGATTCCACACACACACACATAACTACATTAGGTATGAGATGTAGTGAAACACTCGGTCGTATTTTCATTGCATGGCAGTCGAGGATAATACGACCCCTCATTTGCATTATTTTCTTTTTAGGATTTGATGTGCTTTTGAGGGTTTTAGAGGTTTTTTTTTTCAGTGTAGGTTACCAACAACATTGATGAACTTGATATGAAATACTAGCGATAAGAAGTGAAGGACAACAAACATACAACGACCATGCAAAACTGGTTTTCAGAGGTATTGAGCAGTCACAGGTGCCCAAAGGAGGTCTGTAGTGCTCTAGGTGCCTTTGACCCTTTCCAACCACCCTAGTCTAGGCAGATCTTGTGGTTGCATTATTTTCTAAGGTTTGGTGTGACACCTTCCCCTTTCCGTTCATCAATTCGACACTTCGGCACAACCCAAAATTTATTATGAATCAACTAATTCTTTCTATCCCTTCATTTGCAACTAGGGTTTCTTAATTTATAGCTTATTTTTCTTAGGTCATTTATGTACTTCATTGCTTATTAATCATCCAATATTTGCTTAATCAACTAGAGGTGCAGGCACACGAAAAACCTTTGTTGCAAAGCTGATATTTGAAACACTTGTTCGTATTTACAATGGGTTGATGAACAATGAATGTATGGATGCCTTGGAAAAACATTATGAACAATTGCAATTTTCTATTATAGACAATATTTGCTTGGTTGGAGGTCCATTTCTATACTTCACAGACAAGCGACTTAGGAAAATAAAACACATGCCTATAACTTCCTTTAGTGGCACTGACAAGGTATTTTGTGGTGAATTTTACCAACTGCAACTTGTTAATGATTTTCATTCCTTTGATAGCTCCAAAATCTCAAGAGAGATAATTGCATATGACTTTTGGAAAAAAATATCATGGCTTTTGAGCTAACTGAAACCATATGCCAAAAAGATCTGTTATTTGTCTCTATACTCAACAAAATTTGTATTGGAATACATTCTGAATCTGATCTTGCATTCCTAAATGATTCCTGCATTCTCTCAATGCCTATTGATATAACATTCCCGTTCATGTTTTACAAAAATTCTGATGTTTCTAAACACAATAACAATATGTTGGCGCTTGCTCGTGGATAAAAAATTGTTATCTACTCGGTTGACAAAAAAAAAATCATTTTAACAAACACAAACCTACTAAAAAACTATAGAGTTGCCGTGAAAAATAGAGTTGAAACAAAACATCCTCATTGAACTCTTTGCTAGAAACTATGCCATTTAAGATGGGCTAGTTAATGGCTCATACAAAGTTTTCAAATCACATACAACAACACCCAATTTTGATGTGATATGGATAAAATTTAATGATCCACACATTTGTAAATGTCAAATATCCAAATACACACACATATCTACACCTCAAATTGACCTTGATTTGGTTCCAATTATTCATATTGCTAGACCCTTGCGTAAAACATCATACAAGACACCTGTCACAATTCGAAAACAATTTCATGTGAAAATTTGTGTCACCTGCACAATACACAGAGCCCAGTGACTTACCCTTGAAATACTTGCATTTAGTCCTCTTAGAGTGTTAGCACATGGTCTAGCATATACAACCCTTTCACACGTCAAAAGCATTAGTACTTTGTACTTATTATCCCCCCTTACAAAAAAATCAACATTAAACAATCAATTGTTACAAAAATGGCTCGTCTTCACAGTGAAGAAGAATGGGATATTGAGGATGACTTGCCCTCTAGTGATTTGTCTTCTTCTATTCTATTTTTCGTCACTAAATACACACAATCTTCGAGCTCATAGAGACGACATTCTCCATGATCATGATTTAATGCAATCTCAAATTATATGCTTATAAGAAATTCATATGAATTTTGCAATCCCAATAGACTTTCTTGTAGGATACCAATGTTTCTCTACACACCATGTGCACGGACTTGCAATTTGCGCCAAAAACCATATACCAATCTTGCATAAATTGCACTTTCAAAGCCCAAATGTAGATGCACTTCTCACAAATACATTTTTACATGGCCAATGCATAACAATTATAAATTTCTATGATGCACCTAACACAAATGTTCAAAATATCTTCGCTAATTTGGAAATTTCCTTCAATAATGTTTTTTTATTGATAAGGTGGGTTGATGGGACCCGTTCCCAATAAAAATAGGGACTAAATATCCGTGAAAGATAAAAAAACAAAGTTGGGCCTATACCCTAAGATTATAAACCTACGAAACATTACTAATCCAAACAACCAAAGAGAGGCTATTTCCCAACCTAGGTTGAAAAATAGTCCTCGATATTACCTATTCAACCTTTTTTATTTTTCTTATTCTCTACTTCCTGCCACTTACAATTCCCATCTGTAATAGCTAATTGAAAAGGATTCACTGACACCATCTGATTGTCAGACAAAGATTCCTGATCCGAATTCAATTTGGCAGGAGAAAGTCCCCCTTTTCATTCCGCTAACTACTAAATTCGCTTGCGAATCCTGAACATTTTCCATTTTTCCACATTCCACACTCTCCTCTGCTTTATTCTCCTCATTGAGATTGCATGGCTTCTCCTTGAATGTTGCCACTTCCACCAACTCCAAATCCAATGGTCCCCAAACCTTTGGTTGAGGTCAAACCACTCTTCATAACTGGTTTTTTAATCGCTGGACATGATGCTTGCTGATGACCAGGGTTTCTACAATTTCTACACCAGAAAGTTGTATTTTCATAGTCTAAGGGTTCCAAATTTTAAATTAATTCGATCCAGAAACCCTTTACTCAAATTGACTTCCACACACATATGGGCAACGGAACACAGGCCCGCATGAGATCTATCTAAGTCTTCTTTTAATAATATTCCCAATACATTGCCAATATCTTCCAATGCATACCAAAGGTGCAGAGGAAGATTGGAAAGTCTCACCCAAACTGGCGTTTTGAAGATCAATAGAGTGTTCAGATCAAATTCAAGGAACCAATGAGTCAAAAATAAACCAGAGGTGCCCCAGAACCATGACCCATCAACTAGGCATCATTGAAAGTCCTCTGCTTCTCTAAAATGAACCACAAAAAAACCTATGGAACAGAGGAAGATTTCACATTTATCAGTCCAATTTTGAAATATCCATTGATACAATTCTATAGAAGAAGGCAATAGGCCATTGAAGTGGCCTATTATGGCATCCCAAGATAAATTTTGGTAATATTCCTCCACTTCCTAGCTTTCAATGACCAATGATGGGATTTATTCAGCAAGATCAACCAAATGCGATTGATTTCTCATATTATTGCCTTTGGATTTGCCCAGGGTTTCTTTGAATAAAACCTTCCCATTGCCTTGAGCGCCTCCCCTTGCATTTCCTTTGGCATTGAACCCTCGCGAACCTTTCCCGGCCTCCGTTTTGAAATTTTCATTTCCAGGTTGAGGGTTAGGGCACAACCGCCCACCCCTGGAAGCCGCCATGCCATCTATAGTGGCCCTCGACCCAACGGAAGCTCCACCACCAAGCCTCGTTGTCTCCCCATGATCCCTTCACTTCTCTTTGCTGGATTAGAATGTTGTATCCAGCTTCTTTGTGTTCACCATCTGATTGTTTTATTACTGTAAGTCTTCAATGTTTAGTCGAGAGTAACTCTTATTGGTGTTTAACGTGTTCTTTTTGTTCCTTCAATAATGTTGACGTTAATATCCCAACTTATATTTTTAGATATTTAATTATTGATATGCATAAACACACAAACAAATCAATGTTTGTTGCAACATTTATGAGAAAAAAAATAAAAAATAAAAAATAAAAAATAAAAATCAGCTTCTATGTGGAGCACGCAAGCACATTCACAAAAAAACAACATCGACCATATATGGTCAAACAAAAAACAACAAAACTGTCAATCCTATAAGAAATTTTCATATTGGAGCGATCACCCTGTAATTTTTTCCCTCTTCACAAACAAGAAACAAAGCAACACCCAATAGTAAGTGCGTGTAACTCATTCCTCTCATTCATTGCACACATTAAATAACTACTTTGATTTATTTTTTCCTTTTCCAATTCACGTCCTCTCTTTTGCATACACTTACTTTTTTCATTTTTCTAGATATTTTTATTCACATCCAAATGGAATCACCTGTGACCAACAAAAAGGAGCTCGCCACCATGGATCTTTCAAATGAACCCTGCAAACGGTATTTGTTTTTCCAGAAATCCCATGATTATGCATCTGCTACATATAATTACAAAAGTATATTCACTGTTGCCAGCTTTTAATGTTTCTTCTTTTTGCTTGTTTTTAATTCTAACTTCCTGATATATACAAATTTGTATGGCTAAGTCAGCTTCAAATGAACCATGCACAGTACTTGAAATTTGTGGAAGAAAAGATGCTACTGTTTTTAAGGGGGTGTTTAGGTTGTGTAGGACCTGCACATGCAAAAAAAGTTCTCCATCAAAACTTGAAATCCTGCATGCAAAGCTAGTAGATAAAAAAGGAAAAATGACTATTACTCTAACATCAACAACAAATTTGTTCAGAAATTTGCAACAAAAGTTTTTGTAGGCTCTGTCTTTCGTATTACAGGCTTTTCTATCAAAGAGAAATCAAAGTATGAAAGGGTGATGTAATTTATTCCCTCTCTGTAATTGCAAATACCAAAATGAAGAACATTCCTACCATTTGTGAATCTCAAAAATTGACACCTGACATGACAATACAAGATATTGTTTACTCACCGGCTCCATTCTCATTTGGCTCCTTTGGTGCAATTGTGACAGGAATCCATCACAGTAATGAACAATGTAACCTCTATTTTAAAGACACTAACACCAACCATGGAAAATCAATTGTAAACACTACCTGCCCTTCTCTTTTTAACATATTTCCATGAAAATATTATTTCCTTTGCTTACATTCATACATGATTCTTCTATGTTTCATATAAAACAAGACAATTTCCATCTACCCCTATGCCATGCAATAAAAAAAAGTGTTGCCACTGGAACCATGCCACTTCTTCTTTTCAAAAACTTATTTTCATACAAGAACCAAGAGGCTCTCGCACTATACGTGCAACCCTTTCATCATTCATTGACCCTTTAAATGATGATCCTACTAAAACATATTTACAATCTCTCATAAATTCAACAATTGAGGTATGTTCATTCCCATTCACTCAATAACTTTAACAAAATGTTTTACTTTACCTCTATTCTTTTTTTGAAACACCTTTCTAACAATTTGTTTTCTCCTATGTAGGTCATTGACATCATGCGTCCAAAGAACATATACCTTCCTCCATTCCAAGAATTTTGTGTGGAATGTGTCATCTCACTGAACCAGACCCTCACCTACAAGAACATGTTTCTTTCTACCCAAAATGCAATTCCAAAAAACCATATCAATATAAACACGCTACAATGCATTGTCCAAAAAAAGGATGTCTGTTTTGAGTGTACTCTACACCAGCCACTTCTAGACACAACCTTCCCTCAACTGTCTGAAATCCCATATGAGAAATATCAAAATGAAATTTCCAAAACTATATTTCTTCTCCATCAGCTCCAGATCAATGGAACATTCATTCTATCAATTTACAACAAAATTGTAGCAATCAAACACACCTAGTTCTCTTTCTTCTTCGGTGAGTGCTTCCATCTGATTAAATTTAATTAACATACTCAACTTCAATCTTTACAGCAGTATACGCATACACTTAGAATTTTTTTTTTGCAAACTACCATCATTTTCATTTATCATTTGACCGTGTGCATTTCATTTTTCAGGATCTTAGCTAAGTTCTACACATCATCCATCAAAAGCCAACAACTTCAATAACTAGATTACTGCATGGATGGCTATGTCTCTATATTTTTCTTTTATTTCTTGCAATACACTATGTATTTCACTATCTATGTTGTTTATATCGAATATTTTGAAGTCTCCTTTATGCTGCATATTTCAACTCAAACTTACTCTATTTAAAATTATATTTTGGCACTATTCGATGTTTATAAAAAAGCTTCAACCTTCTATATGACTTTTAAAAATTATATTCTCTCTTATTCATTCAACATAATTTAAACTAAAACAACAGATTCGTATTTTCTCCATTCACAAACAAAATGTTTTGCACTCATGTTTTGTAAAAAACTCTTATTAATGTGATGCCTGCCTAAATTCCTCTACACTTTCTTTCCCCCTATTCGGCCTTGTCTCACTTCTCAATACTATGACTAGCAATTGCATGTGTATAATACAATGTGAACGCCAAACGGTATATGTTATTTGATTTAGAGGGGTAGTTAATTATTTGGGTGAAATTGTCTTAGTGTTGCAACGTGTTTGAGACGGTGATTGCATCAGTTTTTTGGTTAGTTATTTGTTGAAAGCCTTTTTTGTATTGTCGTTAACATGTTGATAAGGAGTGTGATACTTCAAGCCATCAAGTTTGTATTATTGTACATGAATGAAAATGTCCTTGTTGTATACAACACATTTCTCATTAAGCCTTAATGTTCTTACATATTCAGGGTCAATGTAGCCAATGGTAACCATAACATAGGTGCAGGTGTGGGTTTTGGCCGAGGAAATGTACTTGGCAATGCCAAATTCTGAAAAATGTGCCTTAAAATTATCGTCCAAAAGAATGTTATAAGTCTTCTCATCCCTATGAACAATGCATGGGCTATAATCATGATGAAGATATGCTATAATCCTTTTGCAGCACAATTAGTAATCTTTAGCCGAGTGTCCCAGTCTAGCTTTTGTCTTCTTTTATGATTCTATATGAAATTAAAAAAAAACACTTGTTAGATTCTTCAACAAATGATTTTAATTAGAAGGTTAGATATTTATTGGATTCTTATGAATCTACAATGTACAGATCCATTTTTCTTCATTATGATTAGTCAAACATTTCATCTTTAAGCATTATTTTCAGTGTACAGAGACAAAACATCAAAATGCAATTGCCAACTTCTCACTATGGTGGGAGAGCAATAAATTTTTTTCCTCCTTGTCCACATCAATCAGTCCATGATTTGAATCTGGGAAATATCCTCTTGCCTTCATATCCTAATACAATTCTTCCAACTTTGCATAAATCTCCTATGTTTGTGGATGTGATGTGTCTCCTACACAGAAAGCATGTACCATTTTATGGCCTTCAATCCAACTACACCCAGGTTTCTTTTGAATTCCTCTATCTTTCATCAATATTCTTATCATTTGAACCTCACTCCACCTGCCCACTTCTACATAAATGTTTGACAGAAGAACATAAGTTGCAGTATTTTAAGGATCCGGCTCAAAAAGAAGAGTCGCTGTAAATGATCCTAACCCTATATTATTATGTGCTCTACAGGCACCCAGCAAACATTTCCACACAACGACCATGGGTTTAATTGCCATTTTGATGATAAAATTTAGAGATTCCTCAAGATAGCCAGCACGGCCAAGAAGGTCAACCATGCACACATAATGATCAATTGTAAATGCTGTAATAATAACCACTCATGCGATGTAATTACAGGCCTCATCCACTAAACCTGCATGACTGCATGCTAATAAAACATAGGTGAAGCTTACATGGTTGGGTCTGTTCCAGAGTGTTTCATTACTTCAAAGAGTTTGAGATTATCCTTGCAAAGGCCATTTTGTGCATATCCTGTGATTATGGCATTCCACGAGACTAAATTTTTCTGAGACATTTTGTCAAAAAGTCTATGTGCCTTGTGTATGCTTCCACATTTTGCATACATATCTACCAGATAATTTGCAACTGCAACATTTGATAAAAATCCACTTTTGATTATGCTTGGATGTATGCTTGTAGACTATTCAAAGCTCCCATTTTGGCACAGAAGGATGGTGGCTTTTAAGCTCCCATTAAGTGTAAGCGTTCTCTTTCAGAACCTAAAATACATCAATATTGAAAATAAGTTCTTGAACCATGACAAAGAACTGCAGAAAATTTAACATTTTTGAGTGATATCATTCAATATAAATAAGTTCCCAGGGCCTAAAATACATCAATACTGAACAAGGAAAAGAGGTTCTGACAAAAGCATGCAATCTGAAAGACTTCAAAACTAACTGAAATAAATTACTTTCAAGGCAGCTAAGAGAAATGAGTGAAATGCATACATTCAATTGATGTGTGACAGCGTCTTCTTGATTTGTGAAGGTAGCCTAGGGAGCACCATTGTCAATTGCATATGCATTGTGTGTTGTGAGAAACGAGTACTTATTGAATGGCAGTGAAGCATTCTAAGAAAACAAAACTCGAATTACTTCTTTGTAGAATCATCAAAATCAAAACCAAATCTTGATAAACAAAACGTTTTTGAGATTTCCACATGAGAATATATTCTTCTTGTTTTTATCTGGATTCAATAGTGTAAACATGTTTATTACTGTAGCTAAATTCAGATAAAAACAAATATACATATATAGAAAAATAAAAAATAATAAGACTTGTCTAGTAGAATACTAAATAGCCTTTATCTTTAATTTATGAATAACAAAGTTTTCTAGGGTTCAAACCCTTGACCTGTGGAGAGGTAATGAAGGATACATTGTCGATTCCCCCATTCATCAAAAGAAAAAACAATGTTTTCCACGGTAATTTGATAAATTAAATAACATATCTCATTAAAACAAGGAGGATAATTACCACAATTTTAAATGGACATGTTGCTTGTTCACGAATACACCTCAAATTGCTAAGCTCACACGAGCTGCAGTAAATTCCAGATGCATAATCACTATCGCTCGCACAGGGATCTAAAAGCTGAAAAATTCTCCCCAAATTTCATAAAATTAATACAAAGTGTACTCTCTACATTCAATTTTAAGCTGCAAGAATTCTCCCCAAAATTTCACAAAAATTACATACAGTGTGCACTCTACATTCAATTTTAAGCTGAAGCATTCTCCCTGAATATCACAAAATTAACGGAAAGTATACGCTCTACATTCAATTTTAATTTGAACAATTCTCCTCAAATTTCACAAAATTAACACACTGTAACACTTTCTAAACTCTCGATTCAATTGTAATGAACCCTACAATGTACAAGAGTTGCTTTTATAGTTACCTGGCAACTGCCATCCAAACAAGCATTAGTGCAACACAAAAAAATCAAAAGCAAAAGCAAGAGTAAGAACATAGGTTTTATAATAGACATCCTCATGTAGGTTTCTTTTGAATTCCTCTATCTTTCATCAATCTTCTTATCATTTTAACCTCACTCCACCTGCCCACTTCTGCATAAATGTTTGACAGAAGAACATAAGTTGCAGTATTTTGAGGATCCAGCTCAAAAAGAAGAGTCATTGTAAATGATCCTAACCCTATATTCTTATGTGCTCTTCAGGCACCCAGCAAACATTTCCACACAACGACCATGGGTTTAATTGCCATTTTGATGATAAAATTTAGAGCTTCCTCAAGATAGCCAGCACGGCCAAGAAGGTCAACCATGCACACATAATGATCAATTATAAATGCAATGCAATAATAGCCAGTCATGTGACTGAAGTAATTACAGCCCTCATCCACTAAACCTGCATGGCTGCATGCTAATAAAACACAAGTGAAGCTTACATGGTCAGGGTCTATTCCAGAGTGTTTCATTACTCCAAAGAGTTTGAGAGTATCCTTACAAGGGCCATTTTGTGCATATCCTGCAATTATGGCATTCCACGAGACTAAATTTTTCCAAGACATTTTGTCAAACAGCTCATGTGCCTTGTGTATGCTTCCACATTTTGCATACATATCTACCAAAGAATTTACAACTGCAACATTTGATAAAAATCCACTTTTGATTATGCTTTGATGGATGCTTGTAGACTGTTTCAAAATTTATGCCTGACAGATGCATTTTCTTAAAAGCTTCAACAACTTTTTCAACAAACTCATTTTGTTGCATCCTTCAATCATGGTATTCCACGAGACCACATTTTTTTGAGGCATTTTGTCGAACAATTTACATGCCTTGTGTATGCTTCCACATTTTGTGTACATATCTAACAGGGTGCTTGCAACTACAACGTTAAAAAAAACACTACTTTCTATTATGCTTTGATGGATTTCCATACCCTGTTCTAAAGCTCCCATTATGGCACAGGCTGGGAGGATGCTGGCAAATGTTACGGGGTTGATTTTTACACCTACCAATTGCATTTTCTTGAAATTTCCAGGGCCTTTTCAGCAAACCCATTTTGTGCATATCCCACAATCATTGCAGTCCATGACACAACATTTCTTTCAAGCATTTTGTCAAATAGTTCACGTGCCTTATTAATGCTTCCACATTTTGCATACATATCTATCAGAGCACTTGCAACTACAACATCTGACAAAATTCCCTTCTCCATTACTCTCTGGTGGATGTCCATGCCCTGTTTCAAAGCTACTATTTTGGCACAGGCTGGGAGTATGGTAGCAAAGGTGAACTGATTTGGCTAGACACCTGCTGGTTGCATTTGCTGAAATAGCGTCAATGCTTCGTGAGGATGCTCATGTTTTTTGTAAGTTGCAATCATGATATTCTACAAAAAGAGGTCTCGCTCAATCATTTGATCAAACACTTGGCAAACATCAACCAAGCATCCACACTTTTTATACATGTGTATAAGGGTTTCTTGTAATAGTTTGTGTGTGGCAAACTTTAATTCCCTCTCATTGATGTGGGAGTGAATTTGATTACCCTCTGAAAGGGTTTTCTTCGAAATGCAGGTGTGCAATAGGTGGATGTATGTTTCAAAGTTTAAATCGGGGTTCCGCTTAGTAAGAAGAATGTGTAACACCTCTTTCAACCGAATTTCTCTACATAATTATGTGAGATTGAGATTGAGATCGGAAGTGGATGGCATTGGTGTTGGTGATATATGATTCTAATTGAAGCGTTGGAAATGTGCTTTGTTGGGAAATTTACTTGTGGTTGCGCCACAATGCTAATGAAACATAGTCATCGTCTTCATCATCGAAATTGGTTTTATGGCCATTTATTATTTATTTGTGTGAATAACAGTGATACAGAGGGATTGGATGTTGACAAAGAGACGCATTAAACAAAGCTCTGTTGTATTTGAGACACAATTGGCTGGTTCAAATGGAAAAGACTTTGTAAAATGGAGAAGCAAGTGACAATGCAGTAGACAAAGAAATACAACAGCAAATTTGTGTCCAAGATGTGATCATAAATCTATAGAAAAATAAACCCTCTTATAAATGAAAATGACCTGTCAAATTTAACATGCAACTGCAAAAATGTCAAAGAAGCCGTCAAATTTAACACAGCTACAGAAACTTCAGGAGGTCCTCTACAATAGGGGGTATTCCCACTATATAGAAAAATAAAGTTTTTACTCTTGCTCCACAAATACTCATTTTGTTACAATTAGAAGGCTAATGTATATTTAATAATTTGTCAGCAGATTTTTCGATGCAATGAAGGCTTGTACCCAAGAGTGTTGTAGGAATATTAGTAAAGGAAAAACATGTAAATTTTCTTCTACATCTACTGTCTGTGAGACAAAAGTTGTGACAAATTTGCCTGGTTGGTTTTCAACTCAATGGTAGCAAATTGAGTTGTAACTTACCATTTCTCAAGAGAGGACCATTATACACATGTAGCTCCATTATTAAAATGTGGATTGATTACTCTTTGGCAAATAACCTGCTGATGGCTTCATATTATAGGGTCATACATATTCAACCCAACGCACAATGAATATTGCACATTAGTCATGCACATTGCGTAGTCTATAATGATTGGCCTACCGGAGACATCATAGAAATCACAGTAGCAAAGGAAAAAGATTGTTTCTAGACCCCTTTCAGGCCATGGGTAAAAAATATTATTTATCATATATTCTTTGTGGTCAAACTGAACAGAGTCTTGATTTGCAATATTAAATTCCCTATTGTGTCAGCCAGACATTCCATTTTCAAGTTGCACTTGCATGATATAATTACTCTAGGCGGGAGGCTATTCTCTCCATAGAATACACCACCATACATAAAACTATCCA
The DNA here is from genome assembly GCA_019776745.2 of Taxus chinensis. NCBI lineage: Eukaryota > Viridiplantae > Streptophyta > Pinopsida > Cupressales > Taxaceae > Taxus > Taxus chinensis. The sequence continues at coordinate 644,532,888 of CM034153.1, read as the reverse complement.
TAAAAAATACCATAAAGACATGCATGCTCATGGATGGGTGGGACTGCTGATGCAAAACATGGGCAACAACAGTGTCAATAGACCAAAAAATGACTTCATTACCTTAATTACTACCTTAAGTACAACCTTACTAGACTTCAATACAAAGGTCATTTCAGTACCAGATAATAACTGCAAACATACATGTTATTTGTTCTTCTTGCCACTATAGTCTACTGACAATGCTCTCAACTCAGCCGAAAAATTCGTCCTTATATAAAGTAGGATTTGATGTTCTCAAGTGACATTAAAATAGTAGTTATTCATGGCTATATCTATTGTTTTATATACTTAATTTCAAATTCAATTCATTTATCTTTTCTACTTTTCTCCTAATTTCAGCAAACATAATTTTCATAGCCAAACATTTGTTTATAAACATGGCGAGCTTTCTTTTCAATGATTGACATCTTCATAACCACATTAATTTTGCATTCCCAATGAAACCTCAATTTACATAACATTTTAGAGTCCTAGAATCAATAAAAATACCTCACCTTCTACATTTCACTATTTCTTCCTCCCACCATGCCACAAAACACCATCTTCGGCAAGATTTTTCATATCATGGCCTTGTTATTTTCTTGTTTCTTAGTCAAAAACATAGACTTCACTGCGATAAGTTGGGTTTTTATTTTCTATATTTACCCAAATTAAATGCACTTACCATCAATTCATTAAATGTTATTTTCTAATTTGTGTGTGTGTGTGTAGTAAGGGTTGTTGATTTCAGCAGCATATATGTTACAGTCGATGATTACCATTGTTATAGTCTAAGAATATTCTATAAAAGATGCCATAAAAAATTAGTTTGAATATGATTATTCAAATCTTATGGATTATATGTGTTTTCCATGAGGGTTGTGGTTATTCATAAGACATGTTTATCTTTCATACATGACATTAGACAATGAAAGATTTAATGACGCAAGATTTGAGAATTTATGCCCTACATTATATTTGTAATGAAGCCTCTCACAAGCACAATGAGCTGTTAGGTTGTGGAGCCTGTTTTCATGTGTGAAAGTGTTGAATATTGTACACTAAGAGTACTGTACACTTTTCATGTATCCTCACCGAGATATATTGGGAAACGTGATTTTCTCATATGGGTGGGATTTTCACCCATAGGTTTATGGGATGGTTTTTGCCCATGGTTTTGATACCCACGGTTTTGTAAAACTGCTTAAGCAATTGTCTATTTATATGGTTTTATGCATATGAGAGATGAATGAAAAAAAAACATTGCAGATGTGTTTTGAATTCGGGTGTGAATTCTGTAGAGTTTGTTGAGCATACCTCTAAACAAATCTGGGTATTGTATTGAGAGAGTGGTGGCTTGTAATAAAATCTGAGCAAGTGATTCTTGGTGGATGTAGCCCAAATTGGGTGAACCACATTAAATATTGTCTCTTTGTGTTGTGTTCTTTTATTCTGCACTTTTATTTGAGATCTATAATAATTTCTGCATATTAGTTTCTACTGTTGCGATTCTGTGAGGGATTATTCCACATATTTTATCCCTTATTTCATAACAATTGGTATCAGATCCTAGTTTGGTTTGTTGAAGTGTTGAATCACAAGGAAATTTTTATCTTGAGTGGGAGATACGACAGATGATGGAAGATCTAGGGTTGATAAATTCAACAGGCAGAATTTCAATCTTTGGAACATGCAGATGGAAGATTACCTTTATCAAAAGGATCTTTATACTTCGTTTTCTGAGAAGGTGAAAAAACCCTCGAGCATGACAGATGCGGAATGGGATTTGCTAGATAGGAAGGCGCTTGGGAAAATTTGGTTGTGTCTTGCATCTTCGGTATTATTTAATGTTTCAAAGGAAAAGACTACAAAAGAACTAATGGATGCATTAGGCAAGTTGTATGAAAAACCCTCTGCCTCTAATAAGATATTTTTAATGAAAAAGTTGTTTAAGATGAAGATGTCTGAGAATGGTTTAGTAGCAGATCATCTAAATTATTTTAATACGGTTGCAAATATGCTAGCTTCGGTTACAATAGAATTTGATGAAGAAGTTAGGGCTTTATTAGTATTGTGCTCTTTACATGAGTGTTGGAATAGCCTAGTAATGGTGGTAAGCAACTCGGTTCTTGCTAACTCAAAGTTGAAGTTTGAGGATTTTGTAGGGGTGATTCTAAGCTAGGAAATGCGAAGAAAAAGCTCTGGTGAATCTTCTACTTTAGGGAATGCTTTGACAATGGAAACTAGAGGGAGACAAAAGAATAGAGGAAACTGTGGAAAATCAAAGGATCGGGCAAGGTCAAAATCTAAAAGCAAGATAGTATGCTAGCACTGTGGAAGGTCTGGGCATTCAAAAGACTATTGGGAGCTTCGAGACAAGAAGAAACAACAAGAAGAAAATAAGGAGGTAAATGTGGCAACGGGTAATGTATGTCAGGATGCTTTGATTCTTTCTATCCACAATATTACTGAATCTTGGGTTTTAGATTTGGGGGCTTCTTTCCATGCTTCTCCACATGGGCATTATTTTGTTGATTATGTTCAAGGAGATTTTGGGCATGTTTTTCTTGGCGATGATGAGCCTTTTAGCATAGTTGGAAAAGGTTCTGTTTAGGTTAAGATGCATAATGGTAATACTTGGCTATTGAAGGATGTCAGACATGTGCCTACATTAAGATGAAATTTGATATCAGCAGGGTAGTTGGGAAGTGATGGTTGTACTGTGATATTTACAACTGACTCTTGGAAGGTTACCAAGGATGCTCTTGTGTTGGCAAGAGGTAAGAAGGTTGGAACCTTGTATTTAACCACTTATAGCACTAATGTTTGTAATCTTGTGGCTTAAGAAGTAGATACAACATTGTGGCACTATAGGCTCAGTCATATGAGCCATAAGGGCATGAAGATCAAAAAGAAGGATTTTCCCATATATACAGAAATGGGTTTGGAGTTCTGTGAGGACTACATATATGGGAAACAAAAGTGAGTAAGGTTTCTCAAGGTTGTACCTACAAAGAAAGAGAGTAAGTTAGAGTTGGTGCATTCTAATGTGTGGGGGCCGGCTAAGGTATCATCTCTTGGGGGTTCAAGTTATTATGTTACTTTTATTGATGATACAACAAGGAAAGTTTGGGTTTATTGTATTATAAAAAAATCTGATGTATTTGACACTTTTGTTAAATGGAAAACCTTGGTAGAGAATGAAACAGGTCTTAAGCTAAAATGTCTCAGGTTAGATAATGGAGGGTAGTATTGCAACAATGAATTTGATGATTACTGTTCTAAGAATGGAATCCGTAGGAAAAAGATGGTTCCAGGAACTCTGCAGCAGAATGGGGTATCATAAAGGATGAACAGAACAATAATGGAATGTGCTAGGAGCATGAGGATATATGCATGACTGCCTCTTTCTTTTTTGGTAGAAGCAGTGAGCACAGCTGTGTACTTAATAAACAGAGGACCCTCAAGTGCCTTGGATGGAAGCATACCTGAGGAGGCTTGGTATGGTAAGAAATTTGATTATTCATTTCTTAAAGTCTTTGGATGTGAGGTGTTTATTCATATAGAAAAGGATGATAGGACCAAGATAGAGGCTAAATCAGAAAAATGTACTTTCATTGGTTATGGTGGTGATGACTTTGGATATAAACATTGGAGTATTAAGGATAATAAAATCATTCGATCTAGAGATGTGGTCTTTAATGAGAAAGTTATGTATAAGCAGTAGTTTTAGGAAAATAGGGAAGAATCCAAGAAAGAATATGCAGCGGTAGAGGATCTTCCGGATGGGAAAGTGACACATGAATCAGTTCATGAACCCCCTCAACAAGAACCCCAAACTCCTATATTGAGGAGGTCTTCTAGGGTAAGAAGAGAACCTGAACATTTTTCTCCTTCTCTTTATTATTTATTACTCACTGATAGTAGAGATCCAGAGAGCTTTGATGAAGCAATGTAGGTAGATGCTAGGAAGAAGTGGGGGCAAGCCATGGATGAGGAGCATTAGGCTCTCATGGAGAACCAAACATGGGATTTGGTAAAGCTACCTGAAGGAAAACGAGCATTACAAAACAAGTGGGTGTTCATAGTGAAAGAGGAAGAAGGAGGTAAAAAAATATACAAGTCTCGGTTGGTGGTCAAGGGGTTTGCACAGAAAAAAGGTATAGATTTTGATGAGATTTTTTCTCCTGTGGTAAAAAGGACTTCTATTAGAACTGTTCTAGGAATAGTTGCAGCAGAAGACTTGCACTTAGAATAGCTTGATGTAAAGACTACATTTCTCCATGGTGATTTGGAGGAGGAACTATATATGCAGCAACCATAGGGCTATGAGGTCAAATGTAAAGAGGAGATGGTGTGTAAACTGAAGAAGAGCTTGTATGGCTTGAAACAAGCTCCATGTCAATGGTATAAGAAATTTGATAGCTTCATGATGGAGCAAGGTTATATTAGATGTCATTTTGACCATTGCGTGTATACAAAGAAATTTAAGGATGGAAGTTATATTATTCTGTGTCTGTATGTGGATGACATGTTGGTTGTAGGTAAAACATGCAGGAAATAAAAGTACTCAAGAAGCAGCTAAGTGAATCCTTTGTTATGAAGGATTTGGGGGCAGCCAAACAAATCCTTGGTATGAGGATATCTCGGGATAGGAAGGAACAGAAGCTGACTTTATCTCAAGAAGAGTACATTAAGAAAGTCTTGGAGAGGTTTAATATGTAGGATGCTAAACTGGTTAGGACTCCTTTGGCAGGCCATTTCAAGTTATCAAAGGAGCAGTGTCCCAAGACAGAGCAGGAGAGAAACCAAATGTCCAAGGTACCTTACTCATCAGAATTTGGTAGTTTGATGTATGCGATGGTGTGTACCAGGCTTGATATTTCCCATGCAGTGGGAGTGGTGAGTAGATTTATGAGTGATCCAGGCAGAGATCACTGGTAGGCAGTAAAGTGGATCCTTCGATATTTGAGAGGGACCATGGGGATAGTTTTGTGCTACAATGGATCAGACACCACTTTGTGTGGTTATGTAGATTCAGATATGGCTGGAGATGTAGACAGCAAGAGGAGCACGACATGTTATGTTTACACTATAGGCGGGACAACATTGAGGTGGATTTCACGACTACAGAAGCTGGTGGCTTTGTCAACCACAGAGCCTGAGTATGTTGCTACCACAGAGGCAAGAAAATAAAATATTTGGTTATAGCAATTGCTTGAGGAGTTGGGGCATAAGCAGGAGGAAGGAAAGTTGCATAGTGATAGTCAGAGTGTTATACACCTAGCTAAGAACTCTGCTTTCCACTCTAGGACGAAGCATATATAGTTAAGGTACCATTTCATCAAGACAACTTTAGAGGAAGAGAAGTTGAAGCTAGAGAAGATTCATACCAGTCATAATCATGCAGACATGATGACCAAGGTGGTCACAAGGCAAAAACTAAAGTTGTGTTCAGCTTTGGTTGGTCTTCACAGAAACTAGTGAAGTGTTGAGAAGCTTTCTTAGAGGAAAACTAGTCTCCAAGTGGGAGATTGTTAGGTTGTGGAGCCTGTTTTCATGTGTGAAAGTGTTGAAGACTGTACACTAAGAGTATTGTACACTTTTCATGTATCCTCGCCAGTGTTTTTTCTTTTTTTTTTTGCCTTAAAATGTGCCTGTTATATCGAGAAACTTGATTTTCTCATATGGGTGGGATTTTGACCCATAGGTTTATGGGATGGTTTTTTCCCATGGTTTTGATACCCACGATTTTGTAAAACTGCTTAAGCAATTGTCTATTTATATGGTTTTATGCATATGAGAGATGAATGAAAAAAAAACATTGTAGATGTGTTTTGAATTTGGGTGTGAATTCTGTAGAGTTTGTTGAGCATACCTCTAAACAGATCTGGGTATTGTATTGAGAGAGTGGTGGCTTGTAATAAAATCTAAGCAAGTGATTCTTGGTGGATGTAGCCCAAATTGGGTGAACCACATTAAATAGTCTCTTTGTGTTGTGTTATTTTATTCTGCACTTTTATTTGAGATCTATAATAATTTCTACATATTAGTTTCTACTATTGCGATTTTGTGAGGGATTATTCCGCATATTTTATCCCTTATTTCCTAACATGAGCTACATAGAATACGAGTGGATTCAAAAGGAATCCAACAGATGAAGTCAAGGTAGACGCATAGCCTAGTTGAAATCCCTCAACATCTCAAAGAAAATGTACACACATAACCCTCAAGAGAATACTTTTAATGTGTAAACATATAAACAACATATTAAGTCACAAACACATCAAATCAAAAGAAGTATATTGATAGTAAATTAATGTATGTGTCAAAAATCCAATGATAAAAATCAATCAAACCGAACATTGAAAAAAAATTGATGTAATATGTAATGACGCTACATCATCATAGTTGTTTGGCCTATAAGTTCAATAACATGTATGTGTTTTCAGCTTCTTGGGATGTGCTAGAGAACATCAGGATCTTAGACTCATCTTCATGCTCACACCATTTGTTTGAATCTGACGAACAAAGAAATCAAAATTTTTCTAGGCATTCAACATTAGGCGGCTACTAATTTATTGGCACAAGTCTTAAGAATTTTGTCTTTAGATTATATATCCAAGGAAGCCTCTCAAACATAGTAGTGACTTTGATAAGTAAAAAACATGGGAGGTATTATATAGATAATATATTTAACTTGGATTCAACTAATGGAAGACATGGGGATGGACACCAACAATTTTTCTACATTGTGCAAGTTTTCCATGAATGTTGCGCTAAAGCCAACTTTATCGCCACTATATTTAGTGTTTCTATCTTCTATATTTATCAAAATTAAATGCTTTAATCATCAATTTACTAAATGTTATTTTTAATAGTGTGTGTGTGTGTGTGTGTGTGTGTGTGTGTGTGTGTGTGTGTGTGTGTGTGTGTGTGTGTGTGTATTGAAAGGGTAGTTGATTTCAGGTACACGAACATTACGATCAAAAAATACCATTGGTATAGTCTAAGAAGATTCTATAATAGACGCCACAAAGAAACCAATATGAATGTGATTATTCGAATATTACGGACTGTATACATTTTTCATGAGGGTTTTGGTTATTCGTGAGATCTATTGGCATTAAGATTGGAGACTTGAAATTGAACAAATTTGTTTCTAATATGGAACTTAAATTTTTATGAAGAATTCATTCTGAAGTGGGACCTCAAATTGTATGGAAGGGTTTTTTAGACTAATACCCACAACCCAAAATATTGATATCACGAATATTATTCATCTTCTTGGGTTATGAAAGAACACAATAGTGTATTGGAAACATCTTTGGCCTCACATAAACTCAATGAATCTGACGAAGAAACAAGAATAAACATTATAGAGCATTCGACATTAGACAATGAAAAATTTGATGATGCAAGATTTGAAAATTTACGCCCTACACTATATTTCTAATTAATCCTCTCACACAAGAAATGAGATGTGCACAATATAAGTGAAGCAAAAAGGGATCCAATAGACAAATTCAAGGGATATGGTCACCCTAGTTGAAATTCGTCAAACGCTAAAATCCCTCCACCATCTATCAAAGGCCACATACGCACATAAACCTTAAGAGAATATAATAACATGTAAACATGTAAACAAGAGATTAAGTCACAAACACATCAACTCAAAAGAAGTATATTGATAATAAATTAAAGTATGTGTTAACAAAATAATAATAAAAAATCAATTAAATCATATGTTGAAAAAAATCGATGTAATTTTTACTAACACTACATTGTTTTCAGTGTTGGGAATACAATTTCAATAAGACTCATTGAATTTTTCGGGTATGAGAGAGCACAATAGGATCGGAGACTCATGTTCAATCTCACAAGATTTTTTTGAATCCAACAAAATTCCATTCTAACCTAATAATAAGCACAGTAATCTCAAATTAATAGGTTGTTATTCTTCAATTTATAGTGTGAGATTGATTGCATTTTTCATGTACAACTTGGAAATGATGTTGCTACACACTTTTGGGTTGGCATTCACCTTGTAGCTATCTCCCGGACCTTTATTTATGGGAAATATGGTGGCTGGAAATCGTACAAATTGATTACAATAATTATTCATAACTGTGCATTTGTCCCCTATGCATGTGGTGAATTCATTTGAAGCATTTGGGTATGGAAATATGTATATCCAAGGTTATGGGACCAACGATATTTCTCTTAGCATTGTGTTCTTCAAAAAAAACCTCACCTATGGTGTCTATTGTGATATGAAGTGCAATGAAAATCCTCAATGGTGTTTTCCCAAGATAGTGATGGTCACTACAACCAACTTATTTCCACCAAATGGATGGTGCAACTTGCTTGCATTGCAATTCAAAATGGCTAAGCTTTCCTATGATTAGATTACCAAATCAAGAAGAAGAATAGTCCCAATTGTCTTAAGGAGGGTGCCCTATGCAAAGAAGGGAGTAATTCAATTCACTATTAATGAGAATTCACATTCACTTTAATATGCTGTTAATAACGAATGTGGGAGAAGCATAGGACATACACTTTGTGTTCACCAATAGCTCCAAAACAAGGTAGTAGACCATGTCACATAATTGGGTACAGAATTGGCAGAGCAACTCTTATTTGAATGGGTAGGCCCTATCTTTCAAGGTGATCACTAGAATCAAAAGAACTATAGTCTCATATGACGTGGCCCCATCTAACTTGTGATTTTTCCAGACCTTCGAAGGTACTCAAATTTAAATATATAACAATATAGATATGTCACATGGATAACTATTATATAGTCCTACATCATCAACCAATTAAATTGACACTGTTATAGCTTGTTAGTGCTTGCATGCCCTCGTTATAATTTGGAACATGCTTATCAGTATAATTATTATCATCAATTTTTGGATTTGATTAATATCCATGACATAAATCTCTCATTTATACATATTTTGAAAAAATTAGAAATAATTATAATAAAATTTAAATATAAAAAACTAAATATTTAAAATTTTAAAAAATTTAGGGTCAAACCGTTGAAGCTCAAGCTGGAAGGCTTTTGCATCATTGATGTTGAACAAAGGACAATGACATTATTGGAGATAAAGGGATCAATATGTGCACAAAAGGGTCATGAGGTGACTATAGTGTAGGTGATATGAGAGCTAAAAGATTGTATGCTAGGAGGATGGATTAGGGCAGTAGGTGACATAGTGATTTTGAGAGTTTCTAAGTGACCATATGTTCTCGGTAAGGTACGGGTCTGCTATGATCCTATTGGAGTTAAAAATGAATGTGGTTTTCACATGACTGTGGAACAATGATAGGATCTCATCTTTTTCTTATGCAGTTTGAGGCCTTTGTCTTAACATTGTTTCTTGTCCAAATGTGCCACATGGAAATAAACTTGTACAAGTGGATGAACCAAACAAAGCAATGTCATCAAATGTTTGTGTATTTTCATAATTTTCTCAGTGTCATTTTGATTTGGAGAACACCTATCAGCTTAAATATCAATGAATTTTTAGAAGTAGTTGTAAACAATTTGATGTCAATCGGTTGGTAAAGCTTTGCACTCAAAAATAATAGTTTGTGAGTTTGAATTGAAATAATTTTGAAAAAACAGTGTGGAAGCGGGAAGTGAAGATAGAGGAAATTAAATATATATGGATACATAATAATGATGTGGTGTTATCTTGTACGTTGTATAGTCATTTCCAATTAATTAAATCAATATTATGTCAAGTTAAATAACTATAAATAAATTCCATTTTATTTCAAATTTTATTTACTTAGGAAATATTTATGTAAACATTAAAGTATTGAGAGTAACACAATGATTCATGTAAATTATTTATGGGAATGGATTTCTCACATCAAGGTATGACTCTGTTCATGGTATCTGATGATTTGTTATATTCCCCATTGTTGTAGATGCGGGGAGTGGTTTTTCTGTAAAAAACATTAAAAAATTATAACACATTGTAACTAATATTAATCAGTAAACCAAACATAATTGTAAAAAATGAAAGTATTAGGAAATTATGACAAATTTATTGAAGCATTCGAGTATTGAGAGTAACATGGTGATTCATGTAAATTATTTATGGAACTAGCTTACTCACTTCAAGGTATGACTCTACTTTTGGTATTTGATGGTCTGCTATATTCCCCATTGTTGTAGATGTGGGGAGTGGTTCTGCCTTAAGAATACACCAAACTAACTATAACACATTGTTACTAATATTAATTAGTAAACCAAGAATAATTGTAAAAATGAATGTATTTGGAATGTTTTAATGTATAAAAATTTAGAATAATTGAAATTCTTGGTGTAGGCTAATATACATTTTGTAGAAATTTAGAGGACAATCATTAATAAAATGATGATGAAAAAAATGTCCATACAAAGAGGAAAAAAACCCAAAAATTAATGAAAATGGAGAACCTTGATCAAAACCATCATAAGTGGCACATCTAGAATTACAGCAATATAATTATGGAAACTACATGATTATTGCAGCTATCAGAAAATGAGATATAGATTTTTCCACTAGGGTTCATTAATTAGGAAATATCCTAACACGTTCATTCATATTAAGGTAATTAAAATTGATAAAATCAAAGTTAATATACCGGTATACATTAGGGGGTGAAAGGGTTTAATTTATTAACATTTTGAATTAGGTATTGGTGGTAGGTTAGAGAGGTGGGCTAGAGGAGAGGCATCATTGTTTTTAATATAAAAATAAAACATTCGAACCCTAGTTTTTTTTAACTAAATACCTTTAAATTGCAAAAGGAGTGTGGTCTTAATATTAAATTATTATCTCGTATTGAATAAAGAAATCTCAATTAGGAGATTCTTAACCAAGAAATAATAAGATGGTAGAAATCTAGGGTTGATTACATGTTTTTTCAACACAAATGATATTATTTCATATTCTTAATTATTTGAAGAACTATTGATGAATGATTAAATCTTAACATTAAGGTAATTGGCAATAGGTCTTGAGTGGCTTCAAACTCTTTGTCTAGAGAAAAATGTGTACTAAGAACATAATAATTGAGTGGGAAACATGATATATTTTCTATTTGATATATTAGGGTAGAAATAACAAGGGGTAAATAAAATTATAATGGAAAAATGGGTAAGTAAGGTACATGGAAACAATAGGGGGTATTTTCATTCTAGTAATATAACAGGAGGGCGTATCATCAATTGAATAATTAGAGGTAAAAACTAACATTAAGGGTATTATTTCATACCCTTCGAATGAATGTACTATGCTATACTTTTACTAACTGAACCTCCATGGATTTGAATATCATGTATATCTACTTTTGAGCTCTAAAATATCACTCACTTTTCCAAAATTCATTGCTATTTGTTGTGAAATAACTCTTTCCTAGTAAATATAATAATATTGTAACACCTTGCAAAACCGTAAGAGTTGGAGGGAGATAACAAGAACATGTGTTATCCCTCCATTATTATCAATCCCATTAGATTTAAGTATGATATATTTCAACAAGAAGTCTAGTGTAATGCAAGTGCCCTCAACCTTATCTTTTTTATGCTTTAATCAATTAAAAAATTAAATGTTAAGTTTTCATCTCAAAATGCTCGATTTTTTCCTTTTAGAATTGGTATTCTCTTGAAAATATACCAATCCAATTCTTTTACAATTTTATTATATTTTCTTTGGCGATTATTCGATGTCCTAAATGTACTATTGCACCTATATATTTATAGACTCGCTGAAGTTGAATTAAGAATTTATTGGCCTACATGTCGATAAACTAGAGAAAATCAACAAAGAAGAGTCACACCCCTTGATCCATCCAAATCAAGGGTCAAGGGGGCCCACAACCAAGGGAAATAGAATTGTAATGGTACAATTATGGAAAAGCATATATGTATTGTTATGGTTATGTCAACATGTATAAAAAAGTAAGGAAACATTTGGAGGATATCGAGAAAACTTGAAGTGGAAGTAGATAGGGTAAAACATAGAAGAATAGAGACTTGATAAGATAAATATAGAATCATGTGTCAAAATTCAAATATGGTGTAAAGGAATATATTACAAGAAATGTCAATCCCTCAAAAATGTATCTTCATTGTATTAACTCATTCCAAGTTGAAACAAAATGCAAATAAACAACCAAAATATGTATTGTCTTTGAACATGAATTGTAAAATATATTACAATGTATAAGTGAGAGGTATATATAGTTTGGATACGAGTTATCTCCCCTTTTCTCACTAGCCCACATAGATGTGGCCCACTAATAGATATCATTAAATATGCACTTATATTTATTTTAATCCTAGGTATAATGTACTAGCTATAGAAGCTAAATAGCCTAAGTTAACTTAATAAGTATTCACATATAGTATGTTGTACCAATAACCCCCCTTAAGTGACAACTAGTGAGGTCTATAGAAAATAAAAAAGAGACTCATAACCATTTAGAAAATGGGTCCCAATGACTAGGTTTGATCAGGTACCCATGTACAATATAAAAAATGAAGGAAGGAGGGAAGGAATCAAGATGAATCCACCCCAAGAATAAACTTCCTTCACCCCAAACATTGATTGCAGTTGAAGATAACATGGTTATGTTAAAGGTTTAGTGAATTTTTCAACAACATTCTCCTTTGAAGTCACATACTCTAAGTAAAATATGACATCCTATATGAGTTATTAAATGAAGTGCATGTGGATCCATTGTGGATATCAATGTCTTTTTTGTACATTAATTCCCCCATAGGTTGTAAGAAGTGTGTATGTAACTCTAGTGGTCACACCAAAAGAGTAGTGGGTTGAAAATGTGTGAATCTAAAATTTATCAATAATTGATGAAGTTATTAAACCTCTTGGCTAGCTAGAACAACACCTTAATACTTTTCATCTATGAATGATAATATAAAAATCAATCGCTTCTTTCAATACCAAACAACATGAGGTAAACCAAGATGATAAAAAAATTGGAAAGTGGACTTCCAATCATTAATATCACCCTAATCAATGTCAGTGAAGCTCACGATCTAAGAAGAAACCCTTGATGAAAATTTGATACCAAAGTGTGAAATGCCCCAAATATATCTCAAAATACATTTGGTTTCCTACCAATGATTCTCATGTGGATCCTATGAGACAAAGCCAAGTGCAAAGTAAATATTAAAATGATTGTGTGTTAGGTACAAAATAATTCCAATCAACTTCCTATAAAAATTAGCATCAAATCGGGGTGAAGTGGAAGTGGTTGTTAATGTTATACTTTACTTAAAAACATGTGGCAAAAATCTTGTAATCAAGTATACCAAAGTAGTGAAGGAAGTCATAAGCATATTTCTGCTGAAAAATGGAGATACCATAAAAATATTGAAAGATATATAATCCCAAGAAAATAATGTAGAAGTCCTAAATCTATCATGTGAAATTATTCCACCAAACTATGTTATATATCTTGAATAATGGAAGAGGAGACTACATTTGAGAATCAACTCCTCAACGTAGATGAAACGTATCAAAAGGTCATCTCCATATCTCTAGATGTATATTGTATGGATAGAATGACAACATGTGAAACAAAAATTAAGTAGTAAATTATCCATATTTTCATACCAAGCTCGAGGAGCTTGCTTGAAATAATAAAGTAAATGAAAAAGTGTTGAAAAAAGTAAAAAATCATGTATAAATCCTTATGGAAGCTCCATAAAAATATCCTCATGAATATCACCATTTATAAACACACTCTTCACATCCATGTAGTGACTATCCATGTGATGCAACTAGGGAAAGAACAAAATGAACATAATCCATCTAAGAAAAAATAGAAAATGTTTCAAATAGTCAATCCTTCCAACCTATGAAAATATCTAAGCTATAAGATGTTCCTTGTACATGTCAATAGAACCATTTTATACATATTTTTCCTATAGACCTAATTACTTCCCTTAGGAAGAGAAACCAAATCCAAAGTGTGAATCTACATTAAATAAGAATATTCCTCTACTTTTGTTATCCAAATTTAGTGTACCTGCTGCCACATTTGAAAAAAATTGTGGATCATCTAAAATAGTATGTATCATAAGAGTAACCCCAAATAACTTTGAACATGTGGGAAAACTATCGGTAATATCCCTTTACATATAAATGGTGTCTTATCAAGTAGTATAGGTCTGTTTGGGAAAGTGCTATGCACCAAAAGGTGGAGATGTGGGGTCAACAATATCATCATCAAGAAGTAAAAAATACTCAAGAACTAAAAAAGGAGGAATGAGTGATGGATTAGATGAAGGTGAATAATTTAGAGTGTTGAAATTATCATCAACCTATAAATATTTCCAAAATAGATCATTATGATTGACTAGATCAAATAAATGATGGGATTTTGTATCTTCATAGTAGCTAGTGAAAATGAGTGGTTGAATCTTCTTCTCCATGGGTTTATATTTTCTTCAGGAATAAATTCCCAAGCCTCACTATCAAAAAATTAGAATGTGAAACAATTAGGTTGGTATGGGACCAATCCTCCTTAGGCCTCGCCGTCCCACACTTCTTGTATGATATGTGTATTTGAATGCAGTTGGCACAATTGACTACCTCAACCCAAAATATAGTTATCATGTTCTTGGAATAGGTCATAAAATTGACAATCTCTCTCAATTTCCTATTCTTCCTCTTAACAATTCTATTCTATTGAGGAGTATAGGGTATTATACATTTATGTTGAATATCATTTTGTGTATAAAATTCCTCAAATGTATGACCTACATATTATTTGTGTGTATATTTTTGATAGGAAGTGAAGATCACTTCTCAAGGATTTCCTTGAATTCATTTATGTGTTCAAAGAATTCACTCTTGTACTTGACAAAGGACACCCATGTGCGAGGTGAGAAGCCATCAATGAAAGTGAGAACATACTTAGCCCCTGGAAAAAAAAAAGTGTGAAATGACATAAGGTCACCATGCACCAACTCAAGGAGAGTTGCTGCTCATGAAGCCTTACCTTTGGGTAAAATGTCTTGATGATGTTTACCATGTACGAAACCTTTCAAAACACCACCAATATAAAACACCTTAAGAATTCCATGCACCATGTTTTGTGAACTCATATTATAAAATACTTGTAGTTCAAGTGTCCAACACATTTATCTCAAAGTTTTAACAAAGAATCAAATTGAGTAATGAGTGATATCCTTAAATAAGAATCAAAACATCAAACACATACAAGTGTGAGTGATGATCAACATTACTTGAAATAATCACAACCTATGGATTATATAATTCTCTAATCAAAACATCATGGGGATAAAACTCAATACTCTTCGCATTTCTAGAATGAAAAAATTAATAGATGTAAATAATATTATTAGAGATTTTAAGAACTAAGAGTAATCATTGATGCACCCATATTACATTTGAATATTATCTAAACCAAAAACATCTAGTTTTGTATAATCCACAATCATAATATATGAAGTGTTGCTATGAGTCTGTGAAGTGATAATCTCATCTAAATGTGGCATTTGATGTGAATAATTTGAATCTAGTATCCAACTACTTGAATATGAAATCAATTCTTGAGCTGAAAGTGACTTACATGTGAAGAATATGAATACAATATCCAACTATTTGAATATGAAAGAGAATTCCCTTTTCCTTTATAAGAAAAATATGTAGAAACATGAATGTTCCCTCAAATGCTTTCTTTCTACTCCAGCACCATGTCTAAATGACCTACTCTATGTAGAATCTGAACTTTGGGCCTAAGGAACTTGGTAATCATCATTTGGAATTTATTTTAGCATTACCCCATTTACACATTTATTGACTTAATCCAAAGGCATCCTACTTAATTCCCACACTCTAATAACATTAGGTTATGAATTTATCTCTAGCTTAATAAATTTGGAATTAATTCTCCTTATACATAACACATATTCGGACTTCCTATTATTCACCTCATGTCTTTGATCATGTTCCATCCTAACCTAGATGGGACCAATGATTTAACAAATTTTCATATGAAAATTTTGTATGAAGCTTATGATATTGTCCATTATACTTACAATGATCAAAACTTTAAATTCAACAATGTTACATAATATAAAATTAGGCACTTACTTATTCAATATTTTCTTAATCATTTGGTGAACCCGTCGCTCGAACACACCTTTTTTCTAGAGATTTTATTTTGGCTCAATCCTATGGTGAATTTACTGACACCCATCTCCAAGAGATTAATGATCATCTTGTTGAGAATCCTCAAGATCTAGACCTATTTTTATTCGATGCTCGTGAAGAGGCCACCAATCTTGCAGTGTTTAATGTTTCTGCCTCCATCCCTACTTCAATTGTTACTAAACCACCTACTTCCACTCTTCCACCTACTTATACTATTCATGTATCTTTTCCTACTCCCACCAATCAATTCACTCCACATCTTATTTATCATACACTGAAAGTATCTTCCAGTGGTACTCAAGATTTAGCCTCCCTTTATCAGGACCTTCAAGTTCAAATCCTTCAATTGCAACAAGATACTTCTCGTGCATCTCCATCTTTGGATTCCACATTACTACTTCATACTCCTTTCGTACCAACCATTTCCACTTATGCACTTCCACCTAATTTTGTCACTCCCAAGTTACCCATTTTTAATGGTCATGGTGAGCCCCAAGAGCATCTCCAAGCATTTTATGTGGCATTTCTAGATTTTAAGGATGATCATATTCTTTTAGCTAAGCTCTTTCCCATAATTATTCACGATTATGCAATGTGTTGGTTTTATGATCTATATGTCCACTTAGTAACATATTATATGCATTTAGCCGATGTTTTTCTTGCTCATTTCTCTATCAATATCGGCTCTAAGATCTCCTATGCTCAACTCACACAACTTAAACAAGGATCTAACGAACATTTAGTGTATTATGTCTTGCGGTATAATAACAACTTAGCTAAGATGTCTAATGTGCTTGTGGACTCTGAGCTTTAAGATTTAGTTGTGTAAAGTCTATTATCACCTCTCCAAGAGAGTGTCATCTTTGAGACCTCTCCATTGTTTGATTATTTATGTCATACTCTTAAGCTACGCAAAACTAAGGTATTATCTATATGAAAGCTTAAGTATCATGAGAAAGCTTCATCTTCGGTATGCTTTCAAATAAAAACAAATTTCAAGCCATCCACAGAACCTACTGAAGTTAAAGCCACAATCAATGTTGTATCTAATACTAAAGATCTTCAATGACTATCGCCTAAGAATACATATATAAAATTAACTATCGCTCTGCATCTTCTATTGCCATAACTTATTGAGAGAAACCTTATTACGCTTCCTCTGCCACTCAATTTGGAACCATCTCATCCTAAAGGTCGTAATTACAATGAAAAATTTAGATGCGACTATCACCGGTGTGTTGAGAATTCTATAGATCGATGCTTCAAACTTCATAATCTTATCCAAGATCTTATCTATAATAATACAATTGAGCTTCCAGAGCCTACGGCTTTTGCACTAGTCAATGAAAATCATAAGCTCAATATCTTCAAAAATCCTCTTCTTAAGCACGAAAAACAAACAATTGATTCTTCAACCAATCATACGCATCGCATAGTGCCTCCTCCTGCATCAGGCACTCTTGGTTTTATAGATTCTCATGTTGAGACATCCTCACTCATCATTGCTTTCTCTAATCATGAATATCATCCTACATTCTCTTATGATCACTTGCACATTAGTGCTTCTATTGGATCCATGCCTGGCAATAACACTATAGTTGATTCTTCATTTCACATAAGCGCATGTTTTATTTTACTTCTTGTTGCTATCAGTTATCCACTCTTGTAGATTTCATATCCAATTCCTAAATCATATGGTTTTGTTAATATTTCGGTCACTGTTAGTCCTCTCACCATGTTTGTGCCTTTTCTTGTGGCACCATCAGTCAAAGGGTGTGATATAATTTTAGGTATCCCCTGGATCTGTGCAGCTCAGGCTATCATCTCCATGAATCACTTGCATCTAAAGTTCATTCACAACAGGAAAGTCATTACTTTTAATGGTGTTTCACCATCTACACCATGGTCATAGCCTCCTCTTGAGTTTTCCATTGCACTTGCTAGAGCATCTAGGTCCCCACAGCCTCTCGAATCTAAAGCACAATTTTCTCCTAGCTCTTTTGTTCACACATGACCTACACGATCTCATTGGTCTACTAGTCCATCACATCGATCTAGGTCCATCACTTAAATAAATCCATCACATAGGTATACATCACCACCTTGTTTTACTTCACATAGATGTCCATCACCTCTATACTCTCCTTCACATAGGTACACATCACCTTCGCATTCTCCTTCACCTAGGTCTTCATCATCTCCTATGTCTCATCCACATTCACCAATACACCATTTGTCGCATACGCTACTGATCTTTGAGCATGATCACACACCTTTATATCTGCAAGCATCAGGTGGAGGACCCTCATCTTTAACTTTCATCGGATAACACATTCATCAGCATACAATTTGGGGGCATCATACTTATCTTCTCCCTCCTATAACTCTCAGTGATCTTACATACTATACACTTCACATTTATTCTTTCACATGCATCATACATATCTTGATACACTCTTATATCATCACCACCCTATGACGCAATCTTATGCCATGGTTCAAACTTGACTGTTGAGGGCATCCTATATACATGAACCTCACACAATACACACTTCACACATAACACATTCATCACATTGCTCTCTTGAATCTTCCTATTACACATCATATGCACTATACACATTCACGACACATATTTCTTGCATCTACTTCTACACGCTGCACTCACTACCATATGACGAAATCTAGTTCGATGGTTCATACTTGACTGCTGAGGGTCTCAAAATAAAATGAACCTTACCACACTCACTCACACTCTTTACACTCTACGCTCTATGCATTGATGATCACATATTTCTAATGCAAATGTTCAAACCATTTCTCGATAGCGTAATCTTGTTCTATGGTTCATTCTTGACTACTGAGGGGTATTTTATCAATAAACCACATCTCATGAATACACATCCACTAAAGGGGCATGTTGATCCTATCATTCACACTGCATTCCATTCCCTCTCATCCAAAACATAATGCATATCTTGGTTGCACTTAGTCTTGTTTACATTTTGTTATCCAATTTCACTACCCTAGTGAAATTGGACAAATGGAAAACTTGCATTATGACCACTGACAAAGGCGATAATTGGTGGAAATAGAAACAACACCTCCAACATTGTACACAACTTCTGATGTGTCTGAGGAGATCTAGATGATTGACATAATTCAGAGTGGGTTAGGAGAATTCTTAAAATTTGTATCTTTGAGCTAACTAGGATCACAATCAAGTGAGTTGGTCTCTAACAGGGGCGAGCTAATCAAATAATGCAAACTTGGCCATCAATATTATTGCATTCAAGATCCTAACCGAGCTATTTGATTAGTTGGGGGTCAAGTTTTATGCAAAGGATTAAAATCAGGTCATATTGAGACCGAGCTATTTCACGGGCTAATCAACATTGTTGGCCAATTCGACTCATATAGGTCAAATATTCAAAATATCTACCGAGTTCACAATAAGATAATTCTATTTTGGTTTAAACTTTGCATCAGCAAGGTATCTTGTAAACTGAACCATCCATTTGGTGAATAAGTTGCAAGTACGTGGGGAGGGACGAGTTATATTTTCGGTCGCAGCTAGCCACCTTTAAAGACTAAGCCAAATTCTATGCATGGACGGAGTTCATGAGATGATGGTGGAATCATTTAACCAAGATAGCTCTACAGAAGTGGCCAAGCTTAGTCAATGTGACTAGGCAGAGTTCACGATCACGTTGATGATAGTTGCAAAAGTAGATAAAGCTATTTGTGATACAGACCGAGTTGTTTCCAGGGGTGAGTTAGCCAATAATACCCAATATATAATAAAAATGATTGAGCCACTGAATATGAAGTTGAATTTCAAGACTAGGAGGTGTCGACTCGATTTGGCAAGGAGATAGGGCCGAATCGGTCACAAATTTGAAGTGGCGGGATCTAATGCTCAACACAGAATGAGGGAAACAAATTGACTCACCCAGCCAAATCGACGAGTCTGGCCATGTGAGTGGATCGGTGGGGTCAGAACATTATGGATGCACGGGGGGCGTCACGTGGCCTCTCGACACAACTTCAACGGGTTAGGAAATTACGGAGCCTCCAAAGATACGTAGAGCCTCCATGTTGTGCAAGGCATCGTGGATGGTTCACGGTCAACGAACCAGGTTGGTCATATGGCCCAAACAAGTATCCAACTTGGTGCCAAACGAAGGTAACTCATTGGGTGAGGAGACAGGTGAGGACGAGCTGGAGCTAGGGGATGGGTCGGTGAGTTAGTGACTCGACGACGCATGAGGAGGAATGGAAAACCAAATCAGATGATGTAAGGATCCCCATGGGTTGATAAAGCCCGTGATGCAATATTTCAAACCCTAACAAAATTCTGAGTTAACGGTCGATGTGGGTACATGGCGTCGAAAGATGATGGGGTGGTGAGTTGACGATAAACATAGGCCTCGGGGAAAACACATGAATCCGTGGTCCAACGCAAAACATCGTGAAAAGTGAAAGCGATATGGTGGGGTGGCCCGATGGGAAAGGATCGATGAAATAGAAGACAACTCGACACATTGAAAGGAGAGCTTGTTGCCTGGGGTTTGTAATGGTAAGAGAGGAGCCAACTCAACCGAGCTAGATAAATATAAAACATTGAAACAAAACCTTCCCAAAAAAACAACAAAATTAATAATTTCCCCAACTAATTTTAATGCAAAACATGGAAGGAAGGGGAAATATTTTCAATGATGCATTTCAAAAAATGGATTAATTGCACAGTCACGTAAAGAGGAAGAAATGACCAACAAAACCCTAAATAACTACCCCTGCTCAAGAGGCCATAACGTTTGCATTTCTCAACGAAATTGCACAAAATTGGTCTCATTGGATTCGTGGTTTTGAGACTCATGCAGATCAGTAAAAAAATCCAAGGATTTAGGAAGATTCAAGGGTGTATTTTGTAGAAAACAAACATGTTTTGAAAGGGTAGTTGGATGGTGGGTGGAAGTGTAATTAATGGACATGGATGGCCATTTTTCCACTGCTGCAAGTTATGGGCAGTATGGGGAGCATTTTTCAAGTTACAATCATGCTTTTCACACATGATTGTAAAAGTTAGACCCGAGATTGCTTGCACCACTTTTCCTTTTTTCCATCTTCTATAAATTTGGGGGTTGCATCATTGTTTGAGGGAGGATGATGTGAGTAGTAAAACTCTTCCCATTTTGTTTTGTGAAGCCAATGTGCTACAAGACGTTGTAGTGGACTCCTTACATGGTGATCCAAGCCTTTCATTTGTAATATTTTGAACTGTGCATGGCCATGAAGTAATAGATGCAAGTTTTTGGATGTATCTTCCCTTGTTGTGTTTGTTTGCATTCTTCTTACCTCTTCAAATCTATTGCAGGTGTATTATGTCTATATTATGCTCTTACAGGGATCCATTATTATTGTGTATGTTTGGAAATTTATTGATATTGCAGTTGCTAGACTATGGAACACTATTATCACCCTCTCTAATCTATAGTTTTCTTTCATTTTCACACATTAGGGATTGTTATCATACCCTTCTTTTAGTACATCACCTCTGTTGTGTAGATCTCTGTTATTTTCATTCTCTTTCTTTATCCCTGGTCCCTTGGAAGTGATAAATTAGCAGTAGTCAACAGAGTTAGTTTGCACTAGATTAGGAAGAGGAACCAACCTTCTCTAGAGATCTATCTCAAGTAGCAAGTCTCATAAGTTGGAGATAGTAGCCATGTTACCCAGTCAAACTGTGAGCTCAAACACACACACTTGTGTAAATCAAAGGGTGATGTGATTTGGTGATAACAATTTTGGCACGTCCAGTGGTAAAAATAAGTCTTCTTTTTATTATGACAAGTTTGATGTGCTCTTGTCGTGAAATTCTATCTTGTAAGAGGCTTTGAAATAACACATCTAGCGAATCCAAAAAGGGAAGAATTCATTGGTATTGGCAGTCTAAGATTTTCAAATTTATGAGAAGAATTAAAACAAGGTAAAGAACTAGAGAGGAAGGAATATTTGAATACTTGTAGCTATCTACAGGTAGAGTAAGAAGGGGAAGAAGAGTCCAAAGGTCTCCATCTCCACTGAATAGGACATTATCTACACCTCCACCTAATAGGCCTTTCATTCAATCAACCAGAGTCCTCAGACCAATCAGAATGGCACATCTACAACAACCGCAAGGACCAAAAAATCCCTACGTCAATTTCATGGGTAGCAGTCCACTAGCTCTTAATGCACAAAATCCAATCCCAGTTGTGGAATTAAATAACATCCCTTGTTTCATTGGGGAGAACCATACTACCCCGACTGAACATATCTAATACATTGCAAATGTCTGTGTACTTCATGAGATTGTTGAGATGGATGTTGCGGTTAAATTTTTGACATCCTACTTCAAGGGTAAAGCTTTGCAATGGTTCAGGAGTCTAACAAAAGGGTCTATCCAGAATTGGGACCATTTTTACATGGCTCTCTACAATCAATTTGGGGAAAAGGGAGATAATCTATCTTTACTATAACAATTGACAACAATTAAGAGGGCTCCTAATGAGCAGATGATCGATTTTAATGTTAGATTCCAACGGATGTGGGATAAGATCGCATTGGCCATGAGACCAGTAGCTGAAGGTGCTTTTCTATACTTCCTTAAGGCCTTAAATTATGATATTGCCACGATGATTCAACCCATGGGAGGTGCAACTTTACCTGCAGCCTATAATATTGTTATTAGAGCTGAAAATTATTTGGTTCAAGCTTGTAAACTTGCACATAGACCACTTATGCCTCTATATCTAGAATTGGAAAGTCCAAACACTTTTAAAGCACCAGCATTATCTCCCATTCCCACCCCAAAAAATTAGATCTCTACTGAAACTTCTACCTCATCTTCTACTACCTCAAATGAGCTCCAAGAATTCATGAAGTAGTTACAAAACTTAGGCAATGAGTTGGTAATAGTTAAGAGGCAACAAGCCCAAAATTTTAGACCATACCAGCCTCAAGCCCAACCCAATAGGCCTCCATATAAGCCTAATAAACCACCTTCTCCCACTGGAAATCAAAACCAAGTAAAACCCCCTGCTAATAGGTGATTTCAGCCTTATAATCCTAATATTGCATCTACATCTAGAGTCTTGGTGCCAGTTCAAAATTACATAGCTCAAGAGTATGACCAGGTGCTTCCCCTACAATCAACCTCATAACCAGTCAATGTTTTTTAATGGTGCCTTGAAACAAGCTCTAATGGTGAAAAAAACGAGTGTGGAACAAGAGACAAACCAAGAAGAAAATCAACAACAGGAAGTTACTCAGGAAGCACCTCCAAATAAGACCTCACTTGTCAATTGGAAAGCTTAAGATTTATGTGGTATAAATCAAGCTTCTACTCAAGGTGTGGAAGCTAACACACAGTCTAAGAAAAATAATATTGATGAAGGGCATTTATCTAACTCGAGTTCTTCTCAACCTTATAATCCTAATATTGCATCTACATCTAGAGCCTTGGTGCCAGTTCAAAATTACATAGCTTAAGAGTATGACTGGTGCTTCCCCTACAATCAATCTCATAACTAGTCAATGTGTTTTAATGGTGCCTTGAATCAAGCTCTAATGGTGACAAAAACGGGTGTGGAACAAGAGACAAACCAAGAAGAAAATCAACAACAGGAAGTTACTTAGGAATCACCTCCAAAGAAGACCTCACTTGTCAATTGGCAAGCTTAAGATCTATGTGGTATAAATCAAGCTCCTGCTCAAGGTGTGGAAGCTAACACATAGTCTAAGAAAAATAATATTGAGGAATGGCATTTATCTAGCGCGAGTTCTTCTCAGCCCTCTATCATTCCACAAGGAATTGGTATTCAAAGTTCAGCTCCAAATGTGCAAAATCAGTCTATACCATCTTCTAGACCAGCTCATATAACAATTATAGTAGCTCCAATGCAAGAGAATATTGTGCAAGGTAAAGGATAGCATAAGGATAGCTCATCCCCATTCAATATCATTGATAAAATGAAGAAAACAAATGTGAACATTTCAATGTAGGAGTCATTAGCTATCCCAGGCCAAAGAGATCTTCTACAAGATGATATGGCAACTTGGTCTGCATCAAATTAGTCATCCAAAGATCAAGATAAAGTGCTCACTAATACATCCCTATAAGGAGCTCCAGCAGGTCAACAAGGTAAAAATTTGAAGCCCCCACCATTCTGTATCTCATTAATCATCAGGGATAAGTTGGTGCATAATTGCATGATAGATTTGAGAGCAAGTAGCTCTGTAATGCCAAAACAAATAGCCGATCAGCTAGGTCTTCAATATGAAGTCATTTCTAGAGGTTTCATACAATTAGATGGGACATCAATGACTACAGTTGGAGTAATCAAGGGATTGAGCCTCATGTTACACGCTTATCCCAATGTTACGGTGTTGCAAGATGTTTCTTTTATTGAGTTACCATCACTCTCTGCTTTATGCTTGTCAAAGGACTTTACTGCCAAAATTGGGGGCTATTTATCTATGGATTGGTCACATATGTTGTTAACAAAAAGGTATGGAGCTAAGGCTACAATTAGATCTGATCCAATTGCTAATTTTCATATTGAACCACATGTACCAAGTCCAATCATTGCAAATTGCTCATAATTTGATCAAGAATATTGTCCAAGTATTTATGAACTAGATACTAAGGTTAGAGACATTTCAGACTTGAATCTTGACGATTGGGCCAACAAAAGCCATGTTTTTGATCCTTATAAAGAGATGGAATAAGTTGAGCTAGGAGTTTATTGCTTACATGAAGAAAATCCACCTCTCCCTAACATCACCAAGCTGAATCAAAAATATGGCAACGAAGTTTGGAAACTATTATTTGATGGCTCAAGAAGTAGGAAAGGTGCTGGTGGAGGAGTAATGCTTGTGTCACCTCAAGGTATCAAATATTACTCAGTTTTTTGTTTCTAATTTTCTTGCTCAAATATTTCAACTGATTACGAAGCCTTGATTCATGGGCTGCATTGGGCAAGAAAAAGAAACATTAAAAATTTTCAAGTGTTTGGGGATAGTGAGCTGATCATGAATCAAGTTAGAGGACAAAATGTTGCCAAGAATGATCTTTTAAAAAATTACAAGAACCGGGTATGGGATCTCATCAAGGATTTCAAAGATTTTAACATCAATTCCATCTAGAGGAAGAAGAATGATGTAGCAGACAAGCTTGCAGCTATTGGGGCAACATTTGATGTGGTTAAAAGCATCAAGAGAGATCAAGTTCAGCCTCATATAAAGGAGATTGTAAGATTAGTTGTCCCAGACAACAATTCAAGGTGGAAAGTCTTTGAAAATGATGATAAAATCATCAACTTCTTGTAAGAAGAAGTTGGGTTCTCTTCAAAGAATCAAGATAAACTGGAGCTGTTATATGACAACCAAGTGGTGTAGCTAATAACTAACAAATTAGCGAAAGGGCTTGTGACTTTGGAATCAATCTTTAACCCCAAAGACCAATTATGAAAAGAGAAGGAAAACATTCAGGTAAAGGGAGAAGATTGGCAAGGTGAACACTCAATAGGAGAAATATGATTTTGTTTAACTTTGTCAAGAGTTTCCCATTGTCTTTTCCTAGAACTATAAATATTTGAGAGGTTTCAACCCAAAACTAGCTCAACATACTATTGAGTTAGATCCAGAATCTAAACCAATCAGTCATAAGCAAAGGCTGGTGAATCCTCGCATTGAACCGCTCATGAGAAAAGAGTTAAACAAGCTGATTAAAGCTGACATCATCTTCCCTATAAAATATTTGAGTTGGGTATAAAACTTATAGCCTGTGCAGAAGAGGAAGGGAGAGATCAAATTATATGTAGACTTTCATGACTTCAATAGAGCTTCACTCAAAGATCATTGTCTGATCCCTTCGATGGGGAAAATTTTGCAAGTAGTAGCCGGTTCAGAAATTTTTTCATTGCTAGACATCTACTCAGGCTATAATCAAATAATGGTGAAGGAAGAAGATCAGTTCAAGAAAACTTTCACCACAAAATGGGGCACTTATGCTTATAGAAAGATGTTGTTTGGATTGTCAAATTCTGGAGCTACATTTCAGCAAGCAATGGATATGGAATTCAAAGGGTTGATCAACAAAATAGTGCTTTTTTATCTTGATGATATCATCTTGTTCTCGAAGAATGTAGCAAACCATATCTTTCACGTCAGACAAGTATTTCAGAGATGTAGAAGATTCAGAGTGTCTTTGAATCCAAAAAAAATGTATTTTCTTAGCACATGAAGGTAAATTACTAGGCCATATCATTTCAAAGGAAGGATTGACTACCGGCCCCAAAAGAGTTGAGGCCATCCGTTCTCTTCCATTGCCAAACCAAAAAAAATATCTCTAAAGCTTCTTGGGGAGAATTGATTTTTTCTGCATATTTGTGCTTGATTTTGCCACCTTGGTGAAGCCATTGACCATGATGTTGAAGAAGAGTCTTTCATTCAAGTAGACAACAAAAGGAAGAGAAATTTTTGAGACCATCAAGCATACAATATCTCAAGCCCCAACTCTTATTAATCAAGATTTCTCCAAGGAATTCATAATGTATGCTTTTGGAGGATCAGACATAATCTCAGCTATCTTGGTATAATTGAATAAAGAAGGTTCAAATCAGCCCATAGCATTCTTCAGTCAGAGCTTAAAAATATTATGAAGTAAGGTATTCTTATATTGAAAAACATGTTCTTGTTGTTGTTAGAAGCTTGAAGAAGTTCAAACACTTGGTCTCAAACAACAAGATTCAATTGATTGTATCTCATGTTGGGGTTAAATACTTTCTCTTGAACAAATATCTAAACGAGAAAAGGGTAGGTTGGATCACCCGAGTTATGGAATATGATATTGAGATCAAAGTGACTAAGTTGGTTTGTGGCAAAGGTTTGTACGAGCAGCTAGCTTCGAAACAACATGCTAAGTCAGATAGTGAAGGAGGAGTTGTCTTAGTGTTGCAAGATGATCAAGAACAACCAATTGATGATGTGCCCATTACATGTTGAACTCGAGACATGATGCATTATCTCCAAACAGGCTTGTATCCTATAGAATGGAACAAAACAAAGAAGTGATATTTCATATTACAATCCATTCCTTATGTGCTCATTAATGGCATCTTGTTCAAGAAGGATGTGAATGGGTTATTATTGAGGTGTGTCCCAACGAATTAGATTGAGAAAGTATTGCATGAGTTCCATGATGGAGAAGTTGGAGGCCACTTTTCTCTGCGAGTGACAGCTCTCAAAATCATGAAGGATGGTTATTATTGGCCTACGGTGTTTAGTGATTGTTATTCATGGATCAAAAAGTGTAAAAAGTGTGCATTCTTCACAGCAAAAGAGAGGCTAGTAACGTTTCCCATTCATCCCATTTTAGTGGATCAGCCATTCATGCAATGAGGATTAAACTTTATTGGAGCTATCAATCCCAACTCGAGCCAAGGCTACAAACGGATACTCACGGCAACATACTATTTCACCAAGTGGACTGAAGCGGTGGCACTCAAGGAGGAAAATGAATCTAACATCTTGGATTTCTACAAGGGGATAGTCACAAGGTTTTGTTTCCCTACCACTATCATATCAAAAAATGCATTGGCATTTCTCGGCAAAAAAAATCCTTAAATGGGTTGTCAAGAATGGGATTTACTTCAACACTTCTTCTAATTATTACCCCTAGGGTAATGACCAAGCAAAATCCACAAACAAGAAACTGTTGAGAATCATAAGGACTCTTGATGAGAACCATAGGACGTGGCATACAAAGCTTAAATCATCCTTATGTGCTGATAGAATTACACCCAAAAGGTCTACAGGTAGCTCTCCATACAAGCTAGTTTAAAGAAAAGAAGCAGTGTTTCCCATATCACTTGAGTTGTTGGCATTAGAACTCATGAACCAGTTGGAATTAGATGAGTTTGAACCTATGGAAGCTAGGTATGCAGAGCTGGTGGAATTGGAGGAGACAAGAGAACATGCAATGTAGACCATGGAAAAGGATCAGGCGGTGACAAAGAGGAGCTTCAATAAGAAAGCAAAGGCAAGGGTCTTTAAAGAAGGAGATTTCGTACTGAAGTGGGATGCTGATCGAGAAAAACCTGGCAAGCATTCCAAATTTGATGCAATATGGAGTGGCCCATACATGATCATTGAATATAAAAGTAGAAACACCTTCTAAATGGCTAAGTTGGATGGTGAAGAACTGTAGATTCTAGTCAATGGAATCTACCTCAAACATTGCTACTAGAAGGAAGATCTCTCACCCTTGTACATATTAGTTTAGGATTTTCATTCCTCTAGGTGCTTGTGCACACTGTTGTTGTTGTTAGAGTAGTTTTTAGTTTTCCTAAGTGTTGGTGCATGTGTTATATTGCTTCCAATGTGTGCCTTGTATACAGTTCATCATGATCCTGAGGAAGGAGAAATTACAACACAGAAATTCAAAGTTGCAAGTGATAGTTGCCACCCTCAAGAGAACCCAAATGCAGAGCAACTAAAATCAGGTCAAGAGGTAGATTTTAAGCATTCCTTCTTTGCTTCTTCATTTCAACAACTAAGTTCTCGTGCCCTTCACCAAATCAAGAAATCGGTGTAGATTTGGTATTACAATAGATGGTAGTCCTCAGTGTTTGAGTGGAAAACGTGAGCCACTTTGCATTACTCCAAGACTTGATAATAGTCTTTGTAGCCTTCAATAGTACCCCAGGAAGCAGTCAACATTGGACCTTCAAAAGAAGCAAGAAAATCATAACTTTATAGAGTTCCATGATGTCCAAGCTAACAGTTACCATTCAACCTCAACGGATTATAGCTGCAAGACATGGTGAAATTCAAGTTTTAAACAATTTTCTACACTCATAAAATTTGATTTCAAGATTTTTCTCATAAAATTTGAGAGTGTGAGCAATGGAAGGTTGTTCCTAAAGTAGGCAGCAACATCCTAAATGTTCCGAGGCCAATATTTTCAAAGTTCAGATCAGTTTATGTTGATCACATAGACTCCATGCCCAATGGATAGCTACAGGAAAAATGGATAGACCATTTAGCAGGAAAATGGCCCCACAAGTCACCAAATTGTTATCCAATTTTACCACCCTGGTGAAATTGGACAGCTGGAAAGCTTGCATTATGACTACTGATTAAGAGGATACTTGGTGGAAATAGCAACAACACCTCCACACCGTACACATCTCCAGATGTGTCTGAGGAGATCTAGATGATTGACATAATTTGGAGTGGGTTAGGAGAATTCTTAAAAGTTATATCTTTGAGCTAACTAGGCTCATGATTAAGTGAGTTGATCTCCACTAGGGGCGAGCTTCTTAAATAATACAAACTTGGCCATCAAAATTGTTGCATTTGAGCTCTTAACCGAGCTATTTGATTAGTTGGGGGTCGAGTTTTATACAAAGGATTAAACTCGGGTCATCTTGAGATCAAACTATTTCACGAGCTAATCGACATTACTGGCCGAGTCGACTCATATGGGTTTACTCTTCAAAATATCTACCGAGTTCATAGTAAGCTAATTCTATTTTGGTTCAAACTTTACATCAACAAGTTATCCTATAAACCAAGCCATCCCTTTGGTGAACAAGTTGCAAGTATGTGGGGAGGGACAAGTTATAGTTTCAGCCTCAGCCAAGCCACCTTCAAAGACTGAGATGAATGTTAGGTGTGGACCGAGTTCATGAGATGATGGAAAAATCATTTAACTAAGATAGCTCTGTAGAAGTGTCCAAGCTGAGTCAATGTGACTGGGTCGAGTTCACGATCATGTTGATGATAATTGCAAAAGTATATTGAGATATTTTCGATACAGACCGAGTTATTTCTAGGGGAAAGTTAGCCTATAATATCATATCTCTAATAAAAATGATCGATCCATTGAATATGATTCGAATGTCAGGACCAGGAGGTGTCGACTCGAGTTGAGAAGGAGATAGGGCTGACTCGGTTGTAAATTTGAAGCGGCAGGCTCCAATGCTCAACATAGAGAGAGGGAAATAGATCGACTCGCCGAGCCAACTCGGTGAGTCCAGCCATGCGAGTGCATTATGGATGTGTGGGGGCACCACGTGGCCTCTCGGCGTAGCTTCAATGGGTTAGGAAAATACGGAGCCTCCAAAGATGTGTAGAGCCTCCACGTGCTGTAAGGCGTTATGGATGCGCCACGGTCAAAGGCCTAGGTTGGTCATATGGCTGTGGTGAAACGATGAATCCCCAAACAAGTAGCTAACTCGGTTCAAAACAAAGGTAACTCGACGGGTGATGTGACAAGTGAGGTCGAGATAGAGCTAGGGGATAGGTTGGTGAGTTGGTGACTCAGCGAAGAATGAGGAGGAATGGAGAACCAATTCGGATGAAGTAAAGCTCCCTGCAGGTCGATAAATCCCATAATGAATGTTTTCAAACCCTGAGGAAAGTATGAGTTACCAATTGATATAGGTACATGGCGCCGAAACATGGCGGGGTGGTGAGTTGATGACAAACATAGGCCTCAGAGAAAACGCATGAACCCATGTTCGAACACAAAAACAATGTCATGCAAAGTGGAAGAGATATGGCGAGGTAGCCTGATGGGGAAAGGCTCAATGATATATGAGAAAACTTAGCACACTGAAAGGAGAGCTTGTCACCTGGGGTTCTGCAGTGGTGAGAGAGGAGCCAGCTCGGCCGAGCTGGATAAATATAAAACATTAAAACAAACAACACTCCCAAAAAAACAATAAAATTAATAATGGACCCACATAATTTTTATAAAAAATTATTGTAAAAGATATGTAAAACATGGAAGGAAGGAGAACTATTTTCAACGATGCATTTTAACAAACATATTAATTGCACATGGTCCCGTAAAGAGGAAGAAATGCCCAACAAAACCCTAAACAACTACCCTTGCTCAGGAGGCCATAAATTTTACATTTCTCAACGAAATTGCACAAAATTAGTCTCGTTGGAATCATGGTTTCGAAGTACCAGATATGTAGTAGTAAAAAAATATAGGGATTGATGAATATTTGAGGGTGTAATTTGTAGAAAAATAACCTGTTTTGAAAGGGTAGCTGGATGGTGGGTGGAAGTGTAATTAATGGACATGGATGGCCATTTTTCCACTATTGCAAGTTATGGGGAGGATTTTTCAAGTTACAATGATGTTTTTCACCCACCTTGGGTACCTTGCAATTGATGCAAAATCTAGATCCAAGATTGCTTTCCCCCCTTTTCCTTCTTTCCATCTTCTATAAATTTGGGGTCTTTACCTCATTGTTTGAAGGAGGATGATTTGAGTAGAAAAACTCTATTTATTTTGTTTTGTGAATCCAATGTGTTATAGGCCCTTGTAGTGGACTCCTTACATGGTGATCCAAGCCTTTCATTTGTAAGATTTTTAACTGTGTATACCCATGAAGCAATAGATTCAATTTTGTGGATGTATCTTCCCTTGTTGTGTTTGTTTGCATTCTTCTTACCTATTCAAATCTATTACAGGTGTATTGTGTCTATTTTATGCTCTTGCAGGGATCCATTATTATTGTGTGTGCATGGAAATGTATTGAGACTGCGGTTGCTAGAATGTGGAGAATTGTTATCACCATCTCTAATCTGTATTTTGCTTTCATTTTCACACATTGGGGATTGTTCTCATACACTTTTGTTGCATCACCTCTATAGTGTATATTTCTATTATTTTCATGCCTCCATGGTCCCTTGGAAGTGATAAATTAGGAGTAGTCAACAATTTTCTTTCAATAGAGTTAGTTTGCAATAGACTAGGAAGAGGAACTAGCCTTCTCTAGATGTCTATCTCAAGTAGCAAGTCCCACAACTTGGAGATAGTACCCATGTTACCCAGTCACACTGTGAGGTCAAGCACACACACTTGTGCAAATCAGAGGGTGTTGTGATTAGATGCTAACACATTTACTTGTTACATGCACTCTTTATTACACATGCTAGACATATATATCATATGTCATTATATTTCTATATACACACGCACGTTCACTTTCCTTGTAGTTGTGGATGCAACTTCCATATAGATCGATACACGTAACACATATACTCGGCACAATATTTCTTACTAGTCCCATAATGGCTCCTGGGGGCATCCACTTCTATATATCACAAGTGTTATTGTATCATTTTTCATAGCACACTACTATCAGATTATACATGTTAGGGTAAATATAATTTACATTATAATTATGCATTACACATAGATTATGTTAGTGTATTGTTATATAGTTATGTTTTAATAACCATTTTATTCTCGTATGTGTTATTTTGTTGTATAGTTATAACAAAACATTTGTTTGTATTATTCAGATGCATATTTTGTTGCACCTGTGCAACATATTGTTTTTCTGCACTTGTATGTGTAATATCTATAAATATTACAGCCTATTCTTTGTAATTTTGATTGGATCCATTATTAATAAAATATACCATGCTTCCGTCCTTTTTCTTCATCTTACATTTTGTACCAGAGAAAGTTAAATCTCCTGGCCAGGTTGGAGAGAGGTTGACAGAGGAAGAAAAATCTTGGAGAAGAAATCTTATCACAAGAGAGCCAGTGCTACCTCCAACAACTTCCCAGAACTCCATGCAGTCCCACAACCTCTTGTTTGATCTCTAGGTAAAAGTAAAGGATATTATTTTAGTTTTTTATTTTCCTTGGTGCCCCCTACACCACGCAAAATTTTCTTCTGGAGCTACTCTGATTCAAAAATCAACAAACAAAAAAATAATTTCACCGTTATGGGATTCTCCACTACATTTAGTTTGATATTTTATTCATTGCTAGAACTAGTAGACTGAAAAATTTGAAGGATCTCGAGCTATTTGTAGAGCTCTCCATTGGGCTCATACCAAGCCAAATAGTTGAGTTGTTTCACACAAAATGGAGACCAAGTTGCATCATACGTTGGAGTCAAGCTATATGAGGACCGACCACCAATTTGAATCTTTGCATTAGGTGACAGTGCAAAAGGCCACCAAGCCATATTTCATTGAACGTGCCGAGCTTACAATCATCCTCCAAGATGAAAGTCCAAGTGGGGCCTGAACCCTCCCCAATCCGGGTTTACATGTCACAATCAAAAGGACCGAGCCAACTATCAAATTGAGCCAAGTTCATTCTCAACTGAGGTTGGATTTCTTACATAGGGCGAGTTGAGCACTTCACTGTGAACAAGTTGATATGCATTGATGTGTTGAAGCCACAAACCCTCACCGAGTTGGGGTGAGGCATTAAAAATGGTGAGTTTTATTTTGAATGCATCGAGACGTCTTGATCACAACATTGAGCCATCAAGTATCCACCTCGAGTAGATTGGCAAGGTGAATCCAAAATAAACCCGATCCAGCTTTGCACGATCCTGCAAAGAAAAAGTAGAGATAATAAGACAACAACCCTACAAAAATTAATAGCAAAACAAAAATAGGCAGTGGAAATAAAAATCAATAAGCAGCAGCGAAGAATAGCAATAAAGCGGTGGAATACAATTAAGGAGAGTAAACGGCTAGTAGATCTAGTGGAATTGAGGATGAGGAAACCCTAAACAACTCTCCCTCGTCACATGCCACATGGAGCTCAATTAAAGAAATTTCACTAGGTTAGTCAATTTTGATCTTGATTAAAATAAATTGCTCCAAATTATATGCAAAGTGAATTGGATCGATTCATTGGATTGTGTAAAGATGTTGGGAATAATAGATGACGGGTTAAACCCCTCCAAACAATTTGTTTTTTATAACATTGACATTTAGCGGAATATTTAGGCAAAATAGCTAACTTTAAAGGTCCTCCAAACCGCTTAGTTATAACTAAACCCCTACTACAAAATAGAGGAGAAAACCCTACAAAGGGTTAAAAAAATTTCTCCTACTATGCATTTTTTTTTATTCTGGTCATACTT
The DNA here is from genome assembly GCA_019776745.2 of Taxus chinensis. Classification (NCBI taxonomy): domain Eukaryota; kingdom Viridiplantae; phylum Streptophyta; class Pinopsida; order Cupressales; family Taxaceae; genus Taxus; species Taxus chinensis. Next base: position 644,498,690 of record CM034153.1, on the reverse strand, counting down.
TTTCCAAAGGAGGGGTGTTTAAAAACTTCATTTTGAGTCATTTTTTGCGGTTTTTTGCTCAGAGAGCCGTATTGACTCCGGAGGCCACCAGGGCCCAAAAAAACAAAATAAATTTACCTACCATTCAATTTTTTCAGAATTTTGAATGTAATTGTATACTTTAGTGTATTGTACTAATTTGCAGGTTGTCATATTCAACCACAAACCATTGTAACTACTTTAAAAATGGCAGAGTTTTGTACTTACCAAAATATTAAAAATTTGGTTTTGAATCACTCACGAGATCTTCGATCTCATTCACAGTGTTAAGTATAAACAGTGCCTCTAGGAAGTGCTTACGGGTAAAGCCATCATGAATACTACTACACTTAACACCTAATATAGCTACAACAACGTCGTCTGGGCATCGACCCTTTAAATCGACGAGGAGTAATAAGGACACAATACACACACTTTGAGCCCTCCCATCCATCTGTGAATGATTGCTCGACTTAAATATGGACTGAGAAATTATCCGAGTATATAGGGAAGTTACACGTGCGTATGAGGATATTTCTTTGAGCCAGTGTCAATAATCACACATACCCCTTTCAGTATTGTCTTGGTACCACATATCAAATTATTTCACGTACGTTAACGCCTCTTTCACGTACTATTGAGTATATAGAAAGGGAGAGATTCTTCCACGTACTGACAGGGTATATCAGAAGGGCGTGTATATAGAAAGGTTCGGTATAACGGACTGACAGTATATAGATTGGGAGACCATATACCTGGAGTGATAAGAGCCTTACCCTTTGTCAGTTGATTCTGCAAAATGGGCACCAACACCCCTAAATTCTTTCTTCCAAATTCACAACTACTCAGAGGAAATAACTATGCAGCATGGAAGACAAAAATCAAGACACAACTTGAGTTTGAAGAGATTTGGACTGTTGTGAATGGTACAATAACCAGATCAAGAACTGATACAACACAACAAAACAATTTGATATATCCAATCATAAGGCCAAGCTCATCATCTTGTTTGGAGTGTTTGACGATGTGCAACCCCACATTCGAGATGCCAAAACAACCAAAATAAGCTTGGGATAAGTTGAGCATGGTGTACAAGGCCAAAAACAAGAATGTCATATTGAATTTGTAGAGTCAGTTACACACATTGAATTTTAAATAAAATGAAAAAATAGAAGCTTTCTTGAGAAGAGTTGCAGAGTTGAGGGCTTCACTTCTAGCCCTGGGAGAAGCAGTCACTGATGAAGCTCTCATTCCCATTTTTCTAAGAGCCCTCCCTCCTTCATACCGCATTTTTTTGTGACAACACTAAACTTGTCAAATACGACAGTTAGTTTCGACAAGTAATTGGTAACCTACTGCAACAAGAGGAAGCTATGTACAATAAAGATGATGAAGAGGAGCATGAAATTTCTTCTAATCAGAAATGGAAAGGAAAAGGAAAAGGAAAACCTAATTCCTATCAAAAGTCCCAAAATCAACATTAGCAAGGGGACAAGAAACAAAAGAAGAAATGTCCTATCTGCAAAAGAGGACATGAGTTGAAAGATTGTTGGTATAATACATACAAGAAAGGTTCATCAAGTAATTCTAGACCTCAACACCAATAATCTCACAAGGGACATTCTAACTACAATCAAGGGTAGAAAAAGGGGAACTGGAAAAGAAAACCCCATCAACAAGGAAATATTGTTGAGCAAGAAGAACATTCAGATATTGAAGACTACTTGTACACTACTCGATCAAGTGAACCCTCCATGTCATCTAGTGATGTCTAGTATGTTGATTCAGGAGCCACTCAGACACATGACCAGCCACAGAGACTGGTTTACTTCAATGAGGGACACGCCTTCAAAAAACCATGTTTCATTAGGTGATGATTCTTCATACACAGTTCAGGGGATTGGGAACATTTCTCTACCCCTTGGTTCATGCAACTGTAGATTTTTAAATGTACTATATGTCCCTGGTTGACTAAAAATATGTTTTCAGTCAGTCAACTCCTAGATCACAACTTGAAAATTGACTTTGATAGTCATTTCGGCAAGAAAATGTGTTTAATTTGAGACAAATCACGAGGCTCAAAAATAGTTGCAAAAGCCTCTAATGTGGGACATATGTTCCAGCTTGATTTTGTCCAGAAATGATCAAGCACTTGTGGCTAAGAACTCTACCTCTACACAGTTGTGGCATCAGAGACTTGGTCATATTAGTTTCAAGTATCTCGAGACACTTCACCGATGCAATATGGTAAAAGGATTACCATCTCTCCAGAAGGATACAGATAAGTGTCATCACTGCCTAGCAGGAAAACAACATAGAGCTTCATTCCAGAAGTGTACTTATCGAACTCATGGTAAGCTTGATCTAGTTCATACCGATCTTTGTGGTCTAATGCAACCGATTCATTCTGGATTTCAGTACTTCATGCTTTGTGTTGATGACTATTCGAGAAAAATGTGGATTTTTTGTCTTCGTGAAGAAAAGTGAAGCTTTTGAAAACTTCAAGAAGTTCAAAGTGGATGTTGAGAACGAAACTAGTCATCACATCAGAACTCTCCACTCAGATTGAGGGGGGGGATTCACCAGTGATGAGTTCAAAGACTACCTACAAGCTCACAGAATTCATCAACAATGCCTCCTCCACACACACCGCAACAGAATGGTGTTGTTGAGAGAAGAAATTGTACTATCATGGAAATGGTGTGATGCATGATCGATGATTCTAGACTAGCAAAGGACATTTTGGGAAAGTAACAAAGACAACAATGTATATTTGTTGAAAAGAGTGCCCACAGTTTCTCTTGATGAGAGTAACACCACATAGAAGCATGGTCAAAATGGAAACCATCTATTGCACACCTCAGAGTATTCGGGTGCAAAGCAAGTATGCATATACCCAAGTAGAACAGAAATAAATTGGATATGAAATCACAAAAACTCATCTTCATTGGGTACAGTGAAGAAACTCTTGGGTACATATTGATGGATCCAAAGACCAGGAAAGTATACACCAGCAGAGATGTTGAGTTTTTTGAGAAGAAGGAAGCAGAGTCTCCTCCTCCAAACTCACCTGATGTAGATTTTTCACCAGTTGTAAAAATAGAAGTTGATGTTCCCATAGATGATGAAAGTGATGATGGGATGATGGTGATGATCAGATAGAACCACGACCCACAGGAGTAGTTTAGTGTATGCCCAAGTGGTATACTAGCATGCTTACGAGATGCAAGAATGGATGTTCCACTAGATACATCCACCACTGGACCACAGAACTCATAGTAAAGTAAGAGAAGAAGTAAACTTTTCTTTGATGAGTAGATTTATTGAATTTGATGAGCCCTCTACAGTATCCAGGAATCCCTACAGTCAAAATCTTGGAAAGATGCCATGGATGTTGAGTATAACTCAGTGATGAAAAACAACACTTGGCAACTTGTCGATCTTCCACCAGGGAAGAAACCCATTGGATACAAATGGATATTCAAAACAAAGTACAAAGCAATATGGGACCATAGACAAGTACAAAGTGAGACTAGTAGCAAAGGGGTATGCACAAAAAGAAGGCATTGACTATGAGGAGACATTTTCTCCCACAGCTAAGATCAAAATGATCAGGATGATCTTTTCTCTAGTTACACAGTTTGGTTGGAAAGTCCATCAGATGGACATAAAAATTTCCTTTCTGAATGATATTTACAAGAAGAATTCTACATGACTCAACCTGAGGGATATATTGTACCTGGTCAAGAAGCAAAGGTATGCAGACTTAGGAAATCTTTGTATGGCCTTAAACAGGCACCCCAAGCTTGGTACATCAAAATTGATGAGCATCTCATACAACATGGATTTGTTAGAAATCCATACAATCCCAATCTCTACCTCAAAAAGAAAGGGGGGAGATTGTGATTGTTGTTGTCTATGTCGATGATCTAGTCATCACTGGTAGTTTAGTGAGGATGATTGATGCAATGAAGAAATATCTTAACCGATCATTCGACATGACAGATCTCAGGTTGATGCACTATTGTCTTGGATTGGAAGTATGGAAGAAAGGAGAATCACATATTTGTTTCTCAATTGAAATATACCAAGACAACGCTTGAGAAATTTAGGATGATGGATTGCACACCTATTGCTACACCTATGGAGAACGAGACTGCAGTTATCTCATTCAGATCCATCTCCTGCAGGTAAATGCCACTCTCTATCGGTAGTTAATTGGGAGTCTCATTTACCTTACCTACACTAGACCAAATATCAACTTTGCAATGATCTATCTATCCACCTTCATGCAGGAACCCAAAGTTTTTCATTGGAAGGTAGAAAGGTGCATCTTGAGATATCTCAAGGGATTAGTGGATCTTGGTCTAGAATACAAGAAGAATGACAATTCTTCTTGTCAAGATATTCGGATTCAGATCATGCAGGCAACATTGATGACATAAAATCCACTTTAGGGTTTGTGTTCTTTATGGGATCTGGACCAATATCATGGGGAAGCAAGAAACAACACTTTGTTTCTCACTCTTCCACAGAAGCCAGTATCGTTCTGCTAGGTGAAGTTGTTCTATGAAGAAATATGGCTACGTTGCATACTTGAAGGACTTGGAATACCACAAGACAAACCGACCACCTTGTATGTTGACAATGAAGGTGTTCTCAAACTTGTTCACAATCCAGTTTTTCATGAAACTAACAAAGCACATTGAGGTACAGGTACATTTCATATGCGAGCATGTCTTGAAAACACAATATACAACTTCAGTTTTTTCCAACAGCTGAACAACAAGAAGATATCTTCACCAAGTCACTTGCACGTGACAAGTTTGAGTTGTTCAGAGAATTCCTCTCCTCATCCCTTGAGACAATGCAAAATTAAGGGGGGAATGTTAGGGTAAATATAATTTACATTATAATTATGTTACATATTTATTTAATTTTTTTTGTTATATGGTTATGTTTTAATAACCATTTTATTCTCGTATGTGTTATTTTGTTGTATAGTTATAACACCACATTTGTCTTGTATTATTCGGATGCATATTTTATTACTCTTCTGCAACATATTGTTTGTTTGTACTTGGATGTGCAATATCTATAAATATTGCAACCTATTCTTTGTAATTTTATTGGATTCATTATTAATAAAATCTACAAGATTTATTCCATGTTCTTCATCTTACAATACATGCTTTGACATACATTCTATGTTTTTAACATGCTAACGGGTGCTTCATGTGCAACATTTGCTTTACAGGTCTACTTTCCACCATGGTTTTCTAATTCTCTGCTTTCTACCTTTTGCATTTATTTTCCATTGTTTGTGGGCTTTGCCCTGTGTCTTGCTTTTTCTCTGATTGTTTGCTTGCTTTCAGCCACTATGGCCTCAATTGTCTTGCAACATTAGAGTGATGTCCATGTTTGTAACCCGCTTTTTGCGGTCTACATTGTCTGCTCGTGTCTTGTCTTCTTACCTGTTTACCTTATATCTTGTCTTCTATATGCATGTTTATCTTGTTTTCACTAACACTTTTTTCTAGCCAATTTGTTTGCATATGCCTTGGTTTCTACCAAACACATTCCCTCCCCCCTATAACGGTCCTCCTTTGGTTCATATACTCCTCTTGACATCACATGCACCCCAAACGAGGGGTGCATATATCAGGTGAATAAGTCACCCCATACAACATTCTATAGTCACATTACAATGCAACTCAGTTCACAGTTAGCAAAATATTCAGTCTTAGAAATGACCCAAAACCTAACTTAGGTCCTCAACAAAACATAGTCACCAGTGCCCAGCACCAGACAGTACTGCTTGGGTGCCCCTAACCCTTCCTAGATTCCTGTGACCAAGGGCACTTACACAAATTTTTTCAGTTCAGCACAATTTTCAGTAGTTCAAACAATGGATTTTATAGGGCACACAGTCCTTCAACACTCGACATGTTTGCACTACACTTTCTTTTCTAATATCACATAAGATCAAACTTATTTGAAATAGACCATATTTTTACACACCACCTGCAGTGGTGTTTACACTTTGGGAAGCAGTTAAAGGTTGGAGGATGACACCATAATTTTCTCCCTACACTTATTCCGCTCTTGGCGTGAGATCACCCAAAAAACTCACACTCAACGCAACTGGCATGAGATCACCCAAAAAACTCAGACTTTTACAACATCTTCAGGATCCTTTCTATCTCTACTCACTCATCATGGATCAGGTGCACATGTTCCTTTTTTCCTTTTTACATACGTTTTACTTGTTTGGATCGAAATATTCACATACATGTATTTGTCTTCTCTTTTGTAGGACTGTTTGACCTCTCAGTATGCATCTTTATATTTAGGATTTGATGTAGTTTGATGGTTTTACAGGTGCCTCTTTATGATTGCAGGTTTCATGTGAAGAACAATGAATTCCAATGACATACAAGTGATCAAATACGAAAAGCATCGAACATCTTGCAACCCTATGAAACTGAGTTTTACAACTTTTGAGCAGTCACAGGTGCCCAGGACAGGTCTCTGGTGCCCCAAACACCCCTGACCCTCCATAGGCACCATGTTCCTGGAACTTCTGATACCTCTACAATTTTCTGGGTCTGATTACAACATCCTGCCTCACGGTTCTAGCATTTTCTAGTTCTTCACATGTTCAACATCACTGCAAATTAGCTAAGTGTATTATTCCTTTCATTTGTAACTAGGTTTTTAAATTTAAATTTCTTATTTTCTTGCATAAAATTTGTACTTGATTATTTATATTCAGCGTTTTTACATAAGTTTGAATTAGGCACTTATTTATTCGAAAAATTGCTTAATCAAACACCATGTCTAAATGACCTACTTTGTGTAGCATCTGAAATTTAGGCCTAAGACACTTGGTAATAAGCATTTGGCATTTATTTTATCATCATCCCATTTACACATTTATTGACTTAATCCAAAGGCATCCTACTTAATTACCACACTCTAAGCCCATTAGGTCATGAATTTCTCTCTAGCTTAGTAGATTTGGAATCAATTCTCCTTATACATAACACATATTTAGACTCCCTATTATTCACCTTATGTCTTTGATCATGTTCCATCCTAACCTAGATGGGACCAACGATTTAAGAAAATCTCGTATGACAATTTTGTATGAAGCCAACGATATTGTCCATTATAATTACAATGATCAAAATTTAAAATTCACAAGCTACCTTGTTCAGCTCAAAGTCGATTGAATGGGAAATCATTCACATAAGAAACCTATATAAACACGTACAACTTAACCTATTAGGGGCATCTATGGATCTCATATCAATGAACACTCTAAGAATCACTCTTGGAACCTTATCATTGAAGCATTAATTCCTAGAGAATATTTCAACAAGCTATAAATATTATTATATTATCTTTTCCACCCTAGATCATTCTCATGTGCCAAAAGTGAAGTTAAAGTTCATTACCAAGTATTGAAGGCATTAGTAGTGGTTTTTAATTAGATTTTTTATGCACATTCATCAAGAGGGAGAATAACATGGATTTAATACCTCTTTAGAGTATTTCTATAAGGATTCAATGTGAGAACTTGACTCAAATATTGACTAACCCATTTTTAGGTCCAAAGAGGGGAGTGTGGGTTTGAAGATAGGAAGAATTCATTTGCAAGAATACAAGTGAAATCAAAATATTTCAAGCATAAATTGTATATCCAAAGACACAAGGACACTAAGATGTCAGATTTCTATATTCTTTCACATAGCAAAAGATATAATCGACCACTCTAAGACATATTTCTTGGTAATAATAGTTAATGCATGTGGTTGTGTCCAAATTCTATCTTTAGGTCCCCAAAATTTATAAACATATTTTTAACACTCTTCACAACCCATTTACATAGGTTTAGATCATTATCATACCTTTAGACCTTTTAAAATGATGACACATTTCTAAACACTAACCCTATCCTTTTGACATTCTATTTTCAAAAGTTTTATTGATCTAATTTTAATTGATGACATGATTTAGGATTTTGTATTTTTTTTATTTACTATATTTACAATCCTATGTGGGTATAAACATTTGATTGTAATACCTTAATTAAATATCCTAATTTTATTATTACATTTTAGTGAGCCCACTTAATTATATCGATCATACCAACCTATAAATTTGTTCATCACCCCTAGGATTCCATATTTTTACATATGATTATTAGTACCATATGTTTTCTTTGTATTTTTCTAAAAATCCTAATATGCTTTAGGCCTTCTGCATAAATACAATGGTATATATCAACACATCCTCTCATACCTTTCATGATGAATAAATAAGAAAGGAATTAGAACACTGCATAAGGGAAAACCATTTTTAGATATCTCAATTATTATATGCTTCTAAAATATAATATATAGACTTTGATAAAGCCAATATAGGGGAAACCAAAACTAAACCCTCAAATGATACAATTCCACCATCTAACGAATCTCCTCCCCCTTCCAAGGTTGTTACTCATGTGTTTGCCCCTAAACCTAGTGTTCTAACTTTGTGGGCATCACACATAATCTGCCAAGCTACTATGCCTATGCCTACGCTTTATGTGGATTTCATGGATAGACCTTTAACACTACACATATGGTCCAAATGCATATTCCTAATTTACATATCCAACAGCTTCGAGTGTTTCACCAATACGTTTTACGCTTTTTAGGATGAAATAGATAGAAGGTAAATGGTTAAGAAGAAATACCTGTGAAGCGAAGGTGGAAAGTAGAATGCGTGTGTTGTTGACGTTATCCAAGCTGATCGTAGAGAACTGCCTATTTCTTTGGGAATGACTACCTGTAGATGTAAAGAAAGACCAAAAAAGAGTATTAAATAGCATATTACAGTGGACTGCCTAGAGTATGCTAGATCTAGGAAGTGTGGTGCTTCCTAGAGAGGTTGTCAATCCATTGTTTAATAAAAATTTAATGTGAATAAGAAACTAAAATATATAGGTCTTATTGCAATGAAACGATTTAGGTTTCTCATACACATAATACACTAAATTTTATGCTAGATATCAAAATAACACGAAATCTAATTAGAACTGGGGTTTGTTAAGGTTAAACAAGTCTGTCAAAGGTTTGGTAAGGGTCTATGGTTGATTGGTTGAGGTCTAGGTTGGTTTTGGGTGAGTGGGAAGCTTGTTAGTCTTAGCATATAAAATGACACAAAGACCGGTATCAGTTGGGTGACCGATGTCGGTATGGGGACGAAATCGACATCGGTAGGGGAAATAGGTAGTAAAATATTAAAAATAAGATTTTAGGCTCTCTTTGATTGCACAGAGAGTGAAGGTAGTGTGGTTTGGGTCATAATATGGCTGAGAAGATTCAGGAATACTAAGAAGGATGTTTAGAAGGGTAAAAATTCTTGGGGTGGTTGAATAGTGGGTTGGTGGGAAGAAGGTAATGTATGGGTAACATAAGGAATAAAATAATAAAAGAAGTAAGAGATATACAAAGGGATAAGTAAAAATGATTAAAATCACAGTACTTACTTGGTATTTTGTAGATCATGTGAGTTGAGATGGTTGATGGTTGATCAGAGAAGAGGTGCTTGATTCCAATGTCGTGGAAGTAAAAATTGTGTGCTCATGTGAGTATTCCAACACTCTAAAAGGAGAACCGACTTCTTGTCTTGCACTATGGTTATGTGTGTTCATCATCTGGATGTAGGAGGGCTTTGAAGATTTGAGCTTGAATGCAATAAGGCTCCAATAACTAAATGACCAACCCATGTAAAGAGTTGTAAAATTGTATATAAAGGAACCGATGGTGGTTTAGGTGACCAACATCGGCCAAGGATAAACCGACATCGATTAGGGTGAATTAGTCAAAGTTACCAAAAATAGCCTAATCTTTACTATGTTTGGCATGATCTGATTGTTAATCCCGGCCTAAAGTGAGGGTTGGCACTTAGATAAGTGGGAGTGTTGTTGGAGAAGGAATAGGACTTTAATTTTAGGGTTTGAAAGATACCCAATTGTTTAAGATAAGTAGGGACTCAATCTTAGTTAATTAATAGGCTAGGAATAGGTCCATGGTGAGGTGTCTAAGTGATGTGGGTAGGTGAGGTGTAAATTAACTTAATTAAAGTAATTAAGTTAATTAATAATGTGATGATGAACATTAATTCAATTGCAAGTAATTAAATTAATATGAATGCAGGGTAAGGGGTCATGGTTAGGTGTATATGTTACGTTAATTAATTAAAGGCGACTAAGGGGAATGTGACCCAAATTTTGTGTCTACATTTGCCCCTTTTTGTCACGTAGCTTGTATTGATAAGTGACCCTGACAAAAAAAGGAATTCGTTGTCTCGGGTTAGGTTGCCCCAAGTATGGGTGGAGGTGATCCCCCTCAAACCAAGATTTGATGAGGTAATAGAGGGATTCAGTGATTGGTTTGATAAATGTGTAAGAGATGAAAACAAGGGTAGGTAGGTTTTAGGTAAGGGTGAGTTCGGTTCAAGTAATAGGTAGGGGAATTCGAATACATGCACACGTATAGAATGTGATATGGTACCAGGGTGAATATCTAGTAAAATCCACTTCGTCAAAAGGTCTATAGGTTTATCCAAACAAGAATGAAGTGGTTTGGGTATCCAAGGTATAGGATACTGTCCTGAAACACAACCACGTAAGGTTGAGGAATGGGAAATAGGTTTTTTCTAGGTCACTAAAGGTATGGTCAGGATAAACAACACGACATTAGGAAAGGTAAGGTCACTAGGCTGAACAACAAGAGTAGCGTCATCGTAAGGTATACCGAGTAAGCGGATTCGAGTGTCACACTCGGCATGGGTGTAGGTAAGGCCATGTTAGGGGAAAAACATACCCCAAGTGATTGGGAGGTTGGGTCGTAGGTAATAAGGTTATTAGGTTGAGTCTAGGTTACTTAAGCATGGTTGAGTTTTAGGTTCAATAGGCACGGTTGAAGGAGAAGAAATCCCAGAATGTAGGTTTTGAAGGTCTAGTCCTGCCTAGCAGAATCAATAAGTAAAAAAAGAGGCGATCTGTAAAAGAGGTGGAATACTCTAGAAGTTACAAAGACCATAATGAGCATACCGTGGATGGGTTGATGAACTTAAACCCCTAAAGCCAATTCATGATAGATTGTTCCAAGGGTGAAAGAAGTTACATGTTCACAAAATGTCTCATTTGCAACACGTCCCTTGAGTAGGTAGAAGATAAGAAAGAAAGGAATATGAGGTGAAATGGGCTATTTAGCATAACCTTGTTGTGAGACAACATGTATCTTCTGCAAGATATCCAAAATCAAAACAGGCAAGTCCATGACGAAAAATTTGTACTTCTCTTGATTTTTTGTATTTTCTTTTTGCTTTTACTTGATAGACTAATTGATGCAGGAAGTCTATGTGGGATGAATAGATTGACTCCTTGAGGTTTTCGTGAAGTTGATCTATGTGGGAAGCTTCAGAATATTTTATTTGTTATGTTGTAGAAATAGTCTTCTTTTTTGATAGACTATGTACAGTATGACTAGCTTTTTATAGTTGTCCTTCGAGGGAGCAATCTATTTATAACAGCAAGATCGAAAGATAGATGTCCTTTTTGAGTGAGTCATTTATTTACCAAAATTTTGACTCAAGCAATTGAATTTTAAAATCCCATATATTAATTTTGAGCCTTTTTTGACTTTTAGGTCATGGACAAGACTATAAAGGAGTATATGCTTCTTTTATGAAGGCAAATCCATAGCGCGTAAAGGTTAACTATGAAAGAGAGGGTTTAAGTGACGAAAAACCATTGGATTCCATCTTAAAAAGACTGAAAAGTATCCATGAGAATCATGCTATGAGTAGAGTCATGGTACTCATATTGAAGATAAGGCTAAAAGGTGACGGATAATCACATGATTCTTGTTTAGTCATTGATCCTTTAAAATAGGTAAGTGGAAGGTGAATGTTACTCAAGGCATGAGTATTTAATAGACAGAAGGAGATATAGGACTTGATTCAACAATAAAATGGTCAAAGATGCAAGGCATTGAGGGGCTCAGGTTCAGGTTTACCTTCGAGAGAAGATAAATGATAAGCACTTGATCCATAGGCATGAGTAACGATATAGCGTCCAAGACAATTAGGAGAAAACTTGCCCTATTTACTTTTCTCCACTTTTGTTAAGTGTCAATTTTCCTTCACGATGAGGTCACTGACCTTGAAGGTTCATTCTTGCACATGTTTATCAGAGAGAGGTGCATCTGCGAATTGGTCATCAATGGTCTGTCCTTAAACATAATTTTGATGGATGAATTTGAGATCTAGGTCTGCAAGAAGTATGAGCCAACGTACATGTTGATGTTGGTAAGGATTAGTGTACATATAATGTAAGGGGTCAATATTGGTGATAACGAAGGTTTTGTGGTTGAGTAGGTAATGGTGAAGTTTAGTGGCGACAAAGACTAAGGCTAGAAAAAAAAATTGGCATGAGTATATCTAGTCTCGTAGTCTAAAATCATACGACTTATATAATAAACCACTTGCTCCTTGTGTTGCTCGTCACGATGAGCGAGTATGCCACCCAGGGAATGATCAGTGGCAGAAATGTAAAGGTAAAATGTTTGGTCATCCTTAGGTGGAATGAGCACAGGTGGTTGGAGGAGGTATTGTTTTAAGGCGTCGAAGGTTTTGTGGCATTCATCATCCCATTTGAAGGAGCCATAATTTTTGAGAAGATGATGAAATGGATGCCAGCGGTTGAAAAGTTGAGAAATAAAGTGATGAATAGATTGCAACTTGCCTTGCAAAATATGAAGTTGATGAAGGTTAGTAGGTGGATGCATCTTGAGAATAGCCTTGATTTTAGTGGGATCAACTTCAATGCAATGCAAAGAAACGATAAAACCAAGGAGCTTTCCTCAGAGAACATCGAAGACACACTTCTTAGGTTGAAAGTGAACATAGTATTGGATGAGATGGTCAAAGAAAACCTTAAGGACTGCAAGGTGTTTCGACCCAATGTTTTGATTTGGCAAGAAAATCGTTGATGTAATCTTCCAATATGTTATGCATGATGTCATTAAAGATATAAGTCATAACCCATTGATATGTAACACCAACATCTTTTAAGGCCAAAGGGCATGACATGATAGCAGAAGGTTCCCCAAGGAGTGATGAAGGATAATTTTTGTTGATGTTTTGGGGTGAGTAATATTTTTTTATAACCCGAGAAACCGTCCACGAGTGATAGCATCTCATGGTCGGTGGTGAGATCAACTAGTTTTTCAATACTAGGTAGAGAAAAGTTGTCTTTGGGGCAAGCCAAGTTAAAGTCACAAAAATCCATGTAAATGTGGAGTCCCCCTATCACTTTTGTGACAGGAACAATGTTAGAGATCCATTGGGGATAATCAATGGGTAGAGTGAAGGAAAATGAAAGGAGGCGCTGGATTTCTTCTTTGACAAGAAGGGCAATGCAAGGATATTATTTTCGCAGCTTTTGTTTCACGAGTTTGGCATCATGAATGGTTATGATATTATGAACCACAATGTTTGGGTCAATACCGGGCATATCAGCATAGAACCAAGAAATTTTTTTGTTATGATCCCAGAGGAAAGAAGTGAAAGCTTCCTATTTAAGAAGCATCTAAAGATTGGCCTATTTTTAGAATGTGTGGGTCATCTTGAGTGTGAATGTTGATTTCAATGGTCAATTCATTCAACATGGTTTGTGTCTCAGAAGGTAATGACCAGTGAATATAAGAATCTTATGCACCAGGTAGGTGAGAATAGACCCATCATCCTGACATTGAACGACATTAATAGAAGGTGTATCGTCATCGATCATGTCAAGATACATGAAGGTAAGAGAAGAGGGAGCCTCTTCGTCACATGATAAGTCAGAAGTCCCAAGGAAATGGTGTTCACAAAAAAAAAAGTTAGGAGGAATGGATTCTGGATCCATAGACTCTGTAGGTGAAGGTGGTGAGGTAGGTGAATGGGGTGGGGAATGTTTATCGTGCTCAATGAGTTCAACTCACGCCTTCTTATAAGGTGGTTCAGAAAATCTAATACCATTGTGGTCTTTATGCTTACGAGTGGTACAAGGAATGACCGTATGGTGGCCTTGTTCATAGAAACCAAATCCAAATCCTTCCAAGCGCAACGATGGAGGAAGGTGTGGGTGAAGCGGTGGTTGGTGAGAGATTGAAGGTCAAAGGAAAATGGTTGAGTTTGGGAAGGTGGCTCGAGCAAGTAGGTAGAAGCATCAAGTCCCCCATATGTTAAGTTGGTGCGAAGGTGGGGAGGACCATAGGGGAAAACTTTGCCTGTGCGGTGATCATAGTGGGGATGTTGGTGAAGGTTACCATACTCTTGAGGAGTAAGGAATGTGTCAATGTTATAAAGGTGGTACTCCCCCAGAGTGAGGCATTGAAAAATACCTTCTAAGGGATCAGAAGTTGGTATGTGGGTAGCGGGAATGGATGAATCACTAGACAGTTGGGAAGAAGAAGCATTGGATGTTTGAGAAGTAGATGGGTTGGCTGATGGGTTAGCTGCAGAAGTTGTGGTAGCAGTGGGAATAAAGGAGTTAGTTATGGAAGATGTAGCAAAGAAGTGGTGGATGAGGCAGTGGCTGAAGAAGAAGTGGTAGCAGTGGTAGATGCCTTAACTGGTATAAGGATGTCATTGGGTCGATACAACATGTTACATGTCTTGAATGGTGAAGGGTCGGCTAGAATGGTATAGTTGTGCCCTTCATGTTCAAATTTTAAATGGTGGTGTAAGGTTGAAGGAACACAACCCATGGCGTGAATCCAGGTCGGCCAAGCAGCAGGTTGTACTGGAATTCCCCCTCTAAGACATAGAATAATTCAAGAATGCATGTGGGCCCACATGAATGTGGAGAATGATGGTGCCGAGGGTGGAAGTCATGGCATCATTAAATGAATGCAACATAACTGGGTTATTATGCATGCAATTGGAAGGGATGTGCATTTGGTTGTACGCATGGGAGGAAATGATGTTGATATTGGCACCTCCATCGATCATAACGTGTTAAACTCTGTATATTATCAACATAGACAAAAATGAATAGGGTGGGGTTAGGATCATCCAATTAGAGAGGTACAATCTCATCGTCAGAGAAACTGAGAGTGACTACTTGATGAGTGGTAGTGGAGTAGAGGAAGGGGGTGAAGTGGTGAGAGAGGCAATGTGGTGAGGAGTGATAATGGATGCAACAGGCATAAGGTCATTAGGTAGAACCTCAATAGATTACAGGACCTCAATGAGGGCCTGAAATGAGATTCAGAGGTTTGGATGAGGTCGTATAAAGACATTTTGAGAGGAGACTGGTGTAATTGTTTAAGCATTGTACGATGGGAAACCCCATTAGAAATAGGGTATGTAGGTCCACGGATGGTGATTTTGGGTGCAGGTGTAGATGGAATGTTGGGTAAAGGAGTAGCGGATGAGATGGTTGTTTTCTCCTTTCCTTTTTCCTTCTAGGCTTGAGTGGCAACTTGAACCATATTGATTTGCAGTGAAGGAGAAGGTGAGTCGTGAAAGGTGTAGTGATAGGATGGGAAAAAATATGGTGAGGGAATATAATGGTTTTGTGAAAGCAATGCGGCGCATTGGCATTTTTGGTGGAGGTTTGGCTAGCTCTCTGATGTGGACCATATTGATCTCAAATGTTAGAGGAGGATAAAAGGGTTTTGGAGGTGGATATGGAGGTCACTGAATAGGTAAGGGATGAGGTTGTGTGGTGATAGGTGTCAGGTGGAATAGGGTCCTTTTCTAAAATATCATCATCGTCAAAGTTTTCTTCAAGAGGACATAGTTGGAGAAGAATAGTCTTAAGAGCCTTACCGTTTTCCACATCATGCCCTGACACACGATGGTAAGAAAAATTTTGGTATCATCAAACCTTCTAGTTTAGGTTTGAGTGGGTCGTAAGGTCTAAGCAGTGGTAATGTGATGACAGAGGTTTCCAAAAGGTTAGCTAAGATGTTGGCGTAAGACCTTGCCAATGGATCACAATGTGAAGTAAGTGTGGGTCTGGATGGAAGTGTGGGTGACTTTGGTGGGAGAGGCATCACTGGAGGTGGAATCAAGAGGTTGAGTAAGTTTGACTACTTGTTTGGTAGATAGTACGGTTTTAGGTTTGGGTTGCACCTTCTTGGGTAAAGGTGTAGCAGGGGAACTAGTTGTTGAAGGTGGTGTAGGTTTAACTACCTCTTTGGATGGTAGTGGGGTTTTGGGATTTGGTTGCACCTTCTTGGGTAAAGGTGAAGAAGGAGTGTGTGATGTAGAAGGGAAGGAAGATGGTGGAAGGGGATGGGTTAGCCAAGGTGATAATGGAGGTGCGGTGAAGGTTGTGGTAAGAGGCAATGTGGAAGGGACTGGTTGAGGAGAAGGGAATGGCATGGGTAATGAGGAGGATACAAGAAGTGGTGTAGGTATAGGAGGTAGAAAGGATGTAGGTGAGGTGAAGGCATAAGCTGTGTAGGTAATTTGGGTGTAACAGAGGATCGTGATGAGGAGGTGGGTTGTTGTGTTTTTGGTTTACCTTGGGTAGGAGGCTACTTGACCAAGGTTGATGGGTGGGGACCTAGGATAGATGGAAGTGGTGAAGGTGACAGAGGGGTAATGGGTGAAGCTAGTGTATGCAGCCTAAGAGGTTGGGTCTTCCTCTTAGGTGGGGGAATAGTCTTTGTGACAACTTGTGAGGACATGGCTAAATCCATGTTTGATAGGAGGATGGACTAGGCTTGATGTCAGCATGACTCCTAATGTGGTAATGGGTCTAGACATGGAGGAAGATATAAGTGCAGGTAAGGTTTTAGGCATAGGAAAAATTTCATTTGATGGTAAAGGTTTAGGTGTGGGTGAGGGTGATGAAGAAGGGGTAGCTACAACTGGCATGGGCATGGTGGGTTTGGTTGTCTGAAACACCTTTGGATAGATCGTGGAAGTGTCAGTGGACAACATCTACATTTGAGTTGAGACAGGTAGTCGAAGGCATCCCCAAAGCATGGAATTGTCAACATAATCCAAGTGGTTGGCCAAACGTGAGAATGACACCAATGTAGGGGGAATGATGTTGATTTGGTAGTAATCCCTGTAAAGAATGTCTATGAGACAGGGAAATGGTTGGCTTCAGACTCTGTGGGTAGAAGAGACGAGAGCAGGTCAATAGGATCCTTGAAATCCAGTGGAGAATTGTCACTAATAGGAAGGGACGCTACTAATGGACCCCCTATAAGTAGGGGGGAAGGCAAGTTGGATGAGGTAGGTTCTTCTTTTGGTGAAGAAGAAGGTAAGCATGACTCTCCCGTGGGTAGAAGAGTAAGTACTACGGGTTGTTTTTCAGGTTGAGAGGTGAGTGGGGAAACTGCATCGACAGATATGGTGGACTCCTCTGTGGGTGGAGGAGAAGATAAGGGGGACTCCTCCATGGGTAGAGGAGTAGATGAAATAGGTCCCTCTGTGGATGAAGGAGCTCATGCAAGAATCTCCTCAATAGATGGAATGGGAGGAAATTGAGAAGAAGGAGCTGGTATGATGTCGAAAATGGCATGAACTTCACGAATGTTACTGTCACTGGTCAAAGTTTTTCCAGTTTGGTTAGATGACGGGGTGTGATTTAGGAATGGCTTCTTGAAGATGTGAAGGTTCTGATTAGTCGGTGCATTAGGGTTATCCAAGACGAGATCTCCATTATCTAACATTTCTTGGATATGTTTTTGAAAGTTATACAATTACCGTCGCTATGACCTCTAACGCGATGATAGTTGCAGTAATCATTTTCTTTGTACCATGTAGGCACAGGATGAGAAGGGTCAAAACCAGTATGTGGTTTGATGGGTGGAAGAGTGATTGCTCCAGATTTTAGAAGTTTTTCTAAAACTGAAGAGTAGGGTTCTCCTATGGGAGTATATTTTTGTTGTTCCTGCTTGAACTGAAAAGCCTGAACAGGAGAAAGGTTGGAAGAAGGTTTTGATTGGTTGGATGGATGAGATGGGATGACTTTCAAAACTACTACGTTGGCAGATCCTTTTGCTTTAGAATAATTATTTTGTGGTTTGGAAGAAGAAGAGGTATCATTTGATTTAAACACAATGTTCTTGTTACACAATTGTATCTTCTTCTCTTCAATGGCATGAATTTCAAGTTTTGGGCCATGGTGAATGCCTCATCAAACATGTGTGAAAGGTTTGAACTTGGAGAGTTGGTGAGATGTGTCTAGCACAAGCTCTAGTGAACAACTCTATTAACTCGGTTTGAGGTAGTTGGAATGTGAGTTGGTTGATCAGGCTCCACCAACGAGTGAAAAAATATGTGATAGATTCATCTTCATATTGGTGTGTCACGTACAAGTCAGTCATGGTGACCTTCTTGACAATGTTGATAGAAAAGTGGTCTAGAAAATCCTGAGCTACCTGATTAAATGAAAATATGGAGTGCCTGGGTAGAGCACTATACCAATCTAAATCAATCTTGTCAAGGACATTGGGAATGTCTGTAAGAGCAAAGGGTCATCATGAGCGATTAGATAACACACATGTTTAAAAGACCACAAGTGTTGTTGTGGGTCTTCTTTTTTGTTGAATCGGTTGAATTTAGGCATTTCCCAATGGGCAGGGTATGGATGAATTGGAATGGATGGGTGAATGGGATCATTACAAATCTCACCATATGTCAGAGAGTTACGTGAGCCAGAGACATAATGCTTCTAATGTCTGCATCTTGTCCATCATCATTTTGATAAGATCATTGGTAGGTTGTGATGATGGGGCACCCCCTATAGTATAAGGGGGTAGATAAGGTGGGTATGATGTGGATGGCATCCCAATATGTGGTGGTGCCGAGTATGAAAATTGTGATGAAGGAACATAGGCGGAATAGATGTAGAGGGAAAGTACCCTGAATAAGCGGTAGATGAAATAGGGGGTTGTTGGTGATAGGTGTAGGTAGGTGGGATGGATGTAAAGACTCTCATAGCAATTAGAGGAAGAGACTGATGGGATGGAGAGGACAAGGTTTTGGAAGGGAGTATGGGTTTCCGACACCAGTGGTGGCTGAGATGCAATAGGTATATGTGAAGTGGAGGGTGCAGATAGACCTATACTCAGGGTGGTTGATAAAGGCATGGTTGACATCGTAGGAGCGATAGACGTCAAAGGTGCAATAGATGCCATAGGTGCAAGATATCGATGATGTAGGGTCAAGTTGGGAAACCATAGGTGGTAAGGTGGAAGAGGGTAAGGCCACACTGGTAGTAGTTGATGTAGAAGTGGGTGTGAGAGTAGGGGGAATGGACACATGCATGCCATATACAAGTTTCTTGATGAATCATGGGTAGATGAATGGGTGAGATAATATTATAGAGTGGCAGGGTTGTGATCAAGGAGTCTCGTGAACTCCTCATCACCAGTGGGTATGGTAAGAGACTGATTGAGGTCCATAGGTGATGAGATGGAAGGGGGTGATGGGCTAGGTGGAAGAGGTTGGTGGCTAGCATGAAACACGAGAGTATTGGCTTGTCTACGAGTCAAAACCATGTGACTGACAATAGAATGGGTATTCTGAGCCCTGTTGATGATGTAGAAACATAGAAGGAATGGAGAAAAATGGGTCTAAAAGGTGTGATTTGATCATTGTTCTGATTGAAAAATCAGAACACAGAGACTAATGTTGGTTTGGTGGTAACCGCCACCGGTCAGCTAGACTGATGTCGGTTACTGTGGAGAAATGAAAGATTGGAAAATCTGGCAATAAATGATAAAAATAAAGTGGAACTGGGCTCTGAAGGTAATATCAAAGACTCAAAAATATAGTAAAGTGACAAAGGAAGTCACAAAAAGAAAGGAAATAGAGATTGAACGCTACTTTGGAAAAAATGACCAAAACAACCTAAAACTGACTACGGTCAGTGAACTGACACAGTGGTGAGATGATGAAACCGATGGCAGGTCACTGGACCGACACCAGTTACTGTGAAATCTGTGAAAAATGGAAAAAGTGAATTTTTGGTGATCTAGGTCAAATAAAAAGACCAACTCAAAGACTTAGTATGGCAATGATTAGTCCTAACACACTCAGAAACAGTCAGAATACACCAACTATGATTGTGGAGTATGTAGGGAGAGAAAAATGAAGAAAATGAACTCACACCTCAAAACACAAATCAAGAAAAAGCTAGCAAAACATGAAATCCTATGATGTAGATTTTATGTTGTGGCTTATGCCATTTAGGACTAACTGACTTGTGAATAGAATAGATTTTTTTGGTTACCGAAGGTGCCCTATGGAAACTGACAACTATGGTTGGTTTCAGGTAAGTTTTGGCATGGTGTCCCCAATATATACTTTGCAGTACTCGAGGCCCTACTCTGATATGATGATTGGCCAGAAAACCAGCTGAGCCCACTGTCAATCCTCTGATCGTGTGATCATTGACAACTTCTTCTGGGAAATATGTTGTTTAAGAAATGTGTAGTTTGTTTTTAGTGGTTTGGTATAGAAAGAGAGTGTGTAAAATGTGAGCTACGGTTCAATTTTTCAACCATCAGCTGGTCATGACTTCCAGCGTATAGGTTTCCCACAATTTAAATGAGCTACAATGCAACATACAGAAATGAGATGCAAATATTTTAAACCCAAATCCACAAATTATATTCGATGAGAACAAATTATGAAGGGGTAAAGAGTATGAATTTCACTAGATGAAATGCAAGAAATGAAAGAAGAGTTCTTTTTAATCCCAAAAGACAAATGTCACTGAGACAATTAGAAGAAGAGAATGTTTCCAGAGAAGAAGCTTAATGTGAACTTGTTTCGAATGAAATAGACACACAAGATTTTTCCCTAAAAATGAACCAATGCAACGAAACCCAACAAGGGTCCCACTCGGGTGTGCCAAAATGTTTCACCAATAAGTTTTACACTTTCTAGGATGAAACAGATAGAAGGTAAATGGTTAAGGAGGAATACCTGTGAAGTGAAGGTGGAAGGTAGAATGCGCATGTTGTTGACGTTATCCAAGCTGATCATAGAGAACTCCTTTTTGTCTGGGAAGGACTACCTATAGATGAAAAGAAAGACCACAAAATAGAGTATTAAATAGCATATGACAGTGGACTGCCTAGCATATGCTAGATCCAGGAAGCGTGGTGCTTCCTAGAGAGGTTGTCAATCCACTGTTTAATAACAATTTAATGTGAATAAGAAACTGAAATAAATAGGTCCTATTGCAATGTAATGATTTAGGTTTCTCATACACACAATACACTAGATTTTATGCTAGATATCAAAATAACACTAAATCTAATTAGAACTGAGGTTTGTTTAGGTCAGGCAGGTCTGTCAAAGGTCTGGTAAGGGTCTGGGGCTGATTGGTTGAGGTCTGGGTTGGTTTTGGGTGAGTGGGAAGCTTGCTGGTCTGAGAATATAAAATGACACAGAGACCGGTATCAGTCAGGTGACCGATGCCGGTATGGGGATGAAACTGACGGTGGTCAGGGAACTGACGTCGGTAGGGGAAATAGGTAGTAAACTATTAAAAATAAGTTTTTAGGCTCTCTGTGATTGCACAAAGAGTGAGGGTAGTGTGGTTTGGGTCGTAATATGGCTAAGAAGACTCAAGAATACTAAGAAGGAGGTTTAGAAGGGTGAAAAGGCTTGGGGTGGTTGAATAGTGGGTTGGTGGGAAGAAGGTGATGTACAGGTAACAAAAGAAATAAAATACTGAAAGAAGCAAGAGATCTACAATGGGATAAGCACAAATGATTAAAATCACAGTACTTACTTGGTATTTTGTAGATCTTGTGAGTTGAGATGGTTGATGGTTGATCAAAGAAGAGGTGCTTGAGTCCAGTGCCATGGCAGTACAAACTGTGTGCTCCTGTGAGTATTCCAACACTCTGGAAGGAGAAATGACTACTTGTCTTGCACTGTGGTTGTGTGTGTTCGTCATCTGGATGCAGGAGGGCTTTGAAGATTCAGCTTGAATGCAATAAGGCTCCAATAACTGAATGACCAACCCCTGTAAAGAGTTGTAAAATTGTATATAAAGGAACCGATGGTGGTTTAGGTGATTGACGTCAGCCGAGGATAAACCGACATCGGTTAGGGTGAATTAGTCAAAGTTACCAAAAATAGCCTGATCTTTACTATGTTTGGCGTGATCTGATTGCTAATCTGGGTCTCAAGTGAGGGTTGGCACTTAGATAAGTGGGAGTGTTGTTGGAGAAGGAATAGGACTTTAATTTTAGGGTTTGAAAGAGTCCCAATTGTTTAAGATAAGTAGAGACTCAATCTTAGTTAATTAATAGGCTAGGAATAGGTCCATGGTGAGGTGTCTAAGTGATGTGGCTAGGTGAGGTGTAAATTAACTTAATTAAAGTAATTAAGTTAATTAATAATGTGAGGATGAACATTAATTCAATTGTAAGTAATTAAATTAATATGAATGTGGGGTAAGGGGTCATGGTTAGGTGAATACATTACGTTAATTAATTAAAGGGGACTAAGTCTTCTTATATAAGGTATATTTTAAGTCACTACGTGCTCTATTAGGTTACTTAATAACCCATTAGACCCTGAGGTCCTTAGTTACCCATTACTACTTGGGTTTTCTCCACCTAAGTTCTCATTATATGACAGTGCATTTGATCCACAACAACATATTTATGCCTTAATGACCTCATGTATGGACTATATAGGTAAAAATATCATGATAGCCAAGGTTTTTCCATGTAGTATTAAAGAGTATGTGTTAAATTGGTTCCATACACTTCCTTATGACTGAGTACGATCATTCCACACTCTAACTGAAAATTTCCTTTCTCATTTCTCAATCAATATTGATCAACATCTCTCATTTTCCCAATTTATGCAAGTCAAGCAACAATCTAATGAAAGGTTCATAGACTATGTCTCACGTTAAAAGGAAATTATTTCTTGAGGGCCTAAACAACCTAAAAATATTGATTTAGTTGAGATAATCATTTTATTGATTACTAGCCTTATCCCAAAACCCAAGGAAAATCCATATTCACTAACTTCACATCCTTTAAATATCTATGCCAAATGGTCAAGATCTATGAGACTAAGCTCCTTGCATTTGACATGATAACATATGCCGACCACAACTACATCAAGTGGAAACCAACTAATAATAAGAAGTTCAAAACAACAAATGTCACATTAAAAAATACCCCTAATAGTTAGTCCTTGTAAAAATTCCAAAGAAGTAATGGGCCTATTTACCGTAACCTCCTCACACAATAATACAAAAAAATATTTAGTGAGATTTGATTCATTTATCTCCACCCAATTTCATTGATATCATTAATTGCAATCTATAAGGTTCGATGGTATAGTATCTTTCAAGTACTATCAATGTGTTGGGAATTTCATGAATAGGTTATTTGAACTACCTCATAAGATCCAAGAGATAATTGATAGAAAAAACATTTCTATGCAAGATCTAAAGACACCCACCAACATTGAGGTCACCTATCCTAGTGCAAGGTTAAAAGTATTCCACTAATCCATTACCCCATCATGCGGAGAGTCGCAAGGCCAATGAACTACATATGGATTAAAATGTAGTACCTCCTCTATTGAACTCCATAGTTTCTCCCCATCCCATTAATGACATCCTCATTAGACTATCTATAGGACTGTTAGAGGATACCCCCACCATCACACTTTATGATCTAGATATTCCTCTAGATGATGAGGAAACATCTAAACCTATGTTTATTCCTACACATGTTAATCCTAGACACTCCTCCACTTATCTCACCCATGCATAAAATGTCAAGGAACTTAGAACTTGCACTTTTCTATGAATCAACACTTTCCCATACTAAATATCTTGGTTGTCATCAGAAAAAATTTGCTTCACTCATGCTCGTGTTACTTGTGTAGGCAGTACCTTTAGTAATTTTTCTTCCAAATATTTCATAAAACTGCCCATTTTATGATTAAAACCTATTAAATGGTCATGTCATCTTACGCAATCTTGGTTATTTTAAACAAGTCTTCCAATTTATCAGGAAGATCATTGAATATCTTATTTTGTGCCTCCACTTTAAGTTGTAACATAATTCACTTTGCTTGCAATTATATCCCTCTCATTTATAACATTGAACTGATATTCATTGAATTGTGTATTGAACTCTATCTTCTTGTCCATAAGCATTGTTTTCAATACCATTTAAATCCTTCAATGATCATGTCATTTCTATGTTGTTAGGGGTCTTAGCTACCAAAAAAATCAACTCTTCAAGTGTCAATATACTTCTTTATGCAACTAAAATTATTGAATATCCTAAGTGCATCTCTAACCTTCCCTTGGAGTTATTTCTCCAAGCTATTCATCTTTGTGTCTATCTTCTCAAACTCTTCTTCCATGACATAGAGTTTTTGTGCACGTAATACTTCCTTCATGGGTTGACATTTCGATGTCTCTTACGGAAGTTTCAAAATTGTTGTGCTTACCTTATCTACATAAAAGATCCCATGTATACTCATTCTATCTTGGAATTTTGGTCTTACTTTCTTAACCATCTAAAACATTATTTCAATCTCCTTATTTATTTTCAAAAGGTCTTCTTGGCTTCTTTCATAGATTTGTTTTGCATCTACATGGCCTTTTCTTTCCAATTATTGACATGTTCTTTGTGATGTACACCCTTATGTATAGGTTATAACACTGTCAACTTTACAAGTGCTAATCTAGTCTCATGAGTACTTAACTTACTTGGATTACACTTCATCGCTTCTTAGGTGGTGCTACCTTCACTTATTGTTATTATTTATATCCCTCTTGTAGGCAAGTTGAATTTGGGCTCTAGCTCATGTTGTAACAAAACGTCACCTTGATCATCTTGTATTGTATTCCCTTTCACTTGGTCTTCTCTCTCCCAAGAGGACTCCTACAAAGCCTCATCTCGTGGTTACTTCTCTTGGTTGTCCTCAGACCTCTCCTTGTAGCTATCACTTTTATGATTAAATTGTCTAGAATACATGAAATTACAAAATTGTTAAACGTTACAAACAAAATCAATCAATTAAAATGTATTTTATGTGTAATTAATGAACAATATACAGTGATAAAATAATTTATAATTTTCTTGTATTATATAATTTGATTTTTGATTTTTTTATTTTTGTCATTACAAAACAATCACGTCACAAATAACGACATAATCCTAATGCAAAAATGAAACAACCTTTCTTAAATTTTAAAATAACAAAAAAAATGTAGGAGTCCACCATATTCGAAATTCCCAATTTCTAATGCACTAAAATCTGACATACAAATCTAACATAATTCAGCCCAAAATTCATGTCAAATCACATGCTATAATTTTGCCACTTTGTCTTAGGATTCTTGACTTGTAATATCGACAAGATTTTTTCTACATCAAACTAAAAAAATGACAATCCTCTATTAATTTCATGATTTTGTGTCCCAAATGATGATACTAAACATGAAAAATCTACTAGTGTGAGATGAATTTTAAATTTGAAGAACACAAGGATCGAAGTTCTATGTTGGCAATTGCCTTGTGCCAAGAGAAGGATCATCTTGGTTGTATATTTATTTTGTAGTTGCATTAATTGAGGACATATGAGTGAAACATAAAAATTAATTTGCATTGGGATAGCTATATAAGCCCTAATCCTCAATATGCAGTGTAACAATTTCACGCAATGGAGGATGTTCTGAGCCTAGTCTAGGACTTATCTTCCTATGTTGTTTCCATGATTCCTAGAGTTTGAGCAAATGAGAAGCATATTCATCACATTGTCAAACTATGAGTCAAATTCCAATAGGGAAAAAGACATGCAACCTTACATTGGAAAATTTAGGAGGATCTAACTAGGCATAGGACACTTTCAATACCAAACCTAACACAAATGGTGTTTCAGGTGACTAAATTTCATCCTATTTTAGCATATCTTATAATTCTATGTCCAAATTTTAAGTTCATGCACAATTATTCATTCATCAAAAAATCAAGTTAGGTCCTTCCTTGCGCTCTAAACATTTCCATTTCATTTGCAATTTAGTTAAACTACCCCCCTTTAGCATAATTCATATTCCAGTCATCATATATTTCTATTGTCTAAATTAATGATAGAGATTACATTAATATTTATGTTTGTGGATCTTTAGCTACAAAACTTATGTTTTGGGTGTTTTGCAGGTTGATTTGAACCACTCCATTTCATTGTTTATAGAATATAAGACTTTATTTCCTCAATTTAGAAAAGATTTAGTATGTGGTTACTTAAATAAATGTTGTTGAAAGTCCAATTAAAATTTAGGTATGAAAGCTTTTCTAAAATTAAAAGATGGGTAAGAGACCAACTTTTAATGTTAGTGATGAAAGCTTTTATAATACTAGCAATAGCACCTTTGGTGCTACTAGTAGGCCGATAACCTTGTGAAAAAGAATTTTAAATAAGAAACACTTGCACTAAACCCTATATGCTAAACTATAAACTCTTAACATTAAACATAAAGTCTAGATGCTAGACCTATACCTTACATCCTAAGCTCTAAACCTTAAATATAAGCTCCCAATGTCATATTTACATTTAGGGTTTGGGATTTGCTTCAAGAGTCTAAGATTGTCTAATTTCTTCAAAAGCATGCCTCATGTCACCATTGTGAAATTATTTCAAATATTTTGAGTTTGCATTTAAGGTTTAGGGTTAGCATTCATAGTTTAGGATCTCTACACATGGTATAGAGTTCAATGTTCAAGGTCAACATTTATAATTTGTGTCTATGGTTCAAAGTGTAGATTTTACATTTTAAGTTTATATCTTGAGTATTTTAAGTTTTTTTTGGTGTACAATGTGCTTTAAATCCCATCATCACTCATTATTACTTTTAATAATAATGATAGAGCTTTTCTAATATTAAAGATTATGTTTTTTGGCAAGTATATTTGGAATCAATTAATAACTAAATATTAAGGCTTGCTAATCTATTTTTTAAAATTTTATTTATTATTATAATTAGAGTAACTAAAAATTATAAAGCCATAAAAATATGATAGTGCATAGTTAAGAGTTATGATTTAAACATAGAACATATTTTTATTTAATTTTCTTAATAAGACCTTTTTAATTACACCAAAGGCGTTCACCCCTATGGGAAAGACCCTTGTGGATGTTTCTGCGACTGTGTTAAATTTGACAGTTTGACGGTTGTCTGAACGTTTGTGCTTTTTCTGCCTATTTTAGCTTTACACCGAAGGCGTTCCCCCTATGGGAAAGGCCCTTGCGGACGTTTCTACGACTGTGTTAATAACAATTTTAGATTTTCTCTCTTATTTTTGATAATTTTGTTTTTAATAATTTTATTACGCTAAAGGCGTTCCCCCTATGGGAAAGGCCCTTGCGGACATTTCTACGATTGTGTTAAATTTGACGGTTTGACGGTTGTCTGAACGTTTGTGCTTTTTATGCCTATTTTAGCTTTTCTGTTGCTATTTTTAATAATTAACATTTTTAGATTTTCTCTCTTGTTTTTAATAATTTTATTACGCCGAAGGCGTCCCCCCTATGGGAAAGGCCCTTGCGGACGTTTTTGCGACTATATTAATAACAATTTTAGATTTTCTCTCTTATTTCTAATAAAAAAAATTAATAATTTTACTACGTCGAAGGCATTCCCCCTATGGGAAAGGTCTTTGCAGACGTTTTATACGACTGTGTTAAATTTGACGGTTTGACAACTGTTTGAACATTTGTGCTTTTTTTTTGCCTATTTTAGCTTAACGTTGAAGCCGTTCCCCCTATGGGAAAGGCCCTTGTGGATGTTTCTGCGACTATGTTAATAACAATTTTAGATTTTCTCTTATTTTTAATAATTTTGTTTTTAATAATTTTATTGCACCGAAGGCGTTCCCCCTATGGGAAAGGCGTGGACATTTCTGCGAGTGTGTTAAATTTGACGATTTGACGATTGTATGAAGGTTTGTGCTTTTTCTGCCTATTTTAGCGTTTCTCTGCTATTTTTAATAATTAACAATTTTATATTTTCTCTTTTATTTTTAATTGAGTCCTTCTCTAGAGGGGGAGGCCCTTGCAGACGTTTTTGCGATTGTGTTAAATTTGACGGTTTGACGGCTATCTAAACGTTTGTGCTTTTCTGCCTATTTTAGCTTTTCTCTGCTATTTTTAATAATTTTATTTTTAATAATTAACAATTTTAGATTTTCCCTCTTATTTTTAATAATTTTGTTTTTAATAATTAACAATTTTAGATTTTCTCTTATTTTTAATTGAGTCCTTCTCTAGAGGGGGGGGGCCTTGCAAACATTTCTACAACTGTGTTAAATTTAACAGTTTGACGGTTGTCTGAACTTTTGTGTTTTTTTGCCTATTTTAGCTTTTCTCTAAATTTTGTTTTTAATAATTAACAATTTTAGATTTTCTCTCTTATGTTTAATAATTTTATTTTTAATTCAGTCCTTCTCTAGAGATAGATGTGGTAATTGATTATTTTGTTTTTGTATCGTTTTGTAGCAAGGTGATCAATCTTATTATCTGTGCAT
Source organism: Taxus chinensis (assembly GCA_019776745.2). NCBI lineage: Eukaryota > Viridiplantae > Streptophyta > Pinopsida > Cupressales > Taxaceae > Taxus > Taxus chinensis. Next base: position 644,470,074 of record CM034153.1, on the reverse strand, counting down.
GTATGTACATTGTTTTGTAATCCAATAAGTAAATTAAATAGTCAGTCTTTGAGATGATAATTGTTTGCCATGCGGTAACTATTTTGACATGGCTCTATCCAACTCCTTTAATACGAATCTGGGTATAGTTGGTTGGTTTCTTTCTTTGGGGACCACCGTAACCCAAACCTGGGCTTTTGTTAATATCTGGCCACACGACCACACAGACTTTTTAACTTTGTGGGTTTTTTGTGTGCTACTAGACATACAATACTAAATAGTTGTATGAAATTCAATTTTGATAGATAAAATCTAACGCAGCCTGGCCAATGGAACAAAATAGAACTTTGAGAAGTCATTCAAAGCCCATGAAGCAATACAAGTATTTTAGATTTTTGCAATACGTGTTCTAATTCTCACGGTTTTTCATCAAATTTCAGAAGAAGATTCTCGACACCGTTTATGTTTTTGCACTCAAGTATGGTCTTCAATGATTTCTCTACTTGGTCTCTTTTGTATAAAATTGCTTTTCGTCAAGACAATCAGATCTATCTAAATAGATAACACAGATAACTTTTCAATTATCTAAACCTTTTGCATATTATAAGTAGGACAGGTTTTAACTCGCGCCCTGTCATAAATGTCTCTTCGAGATCCCTTTTGGGTATTACAGAGGATTCAACTGAAGACACAGGACTAGATGTCGAAACTGTGGAATCCATAGATTCACTTACTATTGCTTCTTTGTTGTCTATAGTTTTTTTCTTGTGTCATATCATAGTCTGCAGCGATATTTCCATTTCTTGGTACTGTGGCAACCAAACATTCATCTTGGACATTGTTGGAAACACAATTGCCCAAAACCATCTTTTCAATATTTGTGTCAAGAGCATTATTTTCACTGGGATGTAAAGTGGTACCTAGAGGTTTATCTTCAACATTTGCCTTGTATTGATCAATAACCATAACATCATTAACTTCAGGGCCTTGAGTGTTCCCGAGTCATCATTACAATTATTATTAATTATTAGTTTATAATTGTTGCAAATATTGAGAGAGTATTGTGAATGGACTTTTGATCTATTATTTTGCACACAAAGATGAATTTGATGTTTGCTATACTACTTAAGGGTGTAAAAATCCAATTCCATATCCCTGATGCAAACTAAAACTCTAAATGCATTTCTACCAGATAAGTGGATTTTTTTCTCAACATCTTAAGATTTGAGAGGAAGAGCAAAGTGTCTTAAGTGATGTGAGAACCCAGTTATATCATCCTCTCATTTACATTTCTGATTTCTCATTTCAAGCTTTTTACATCTTGTGGACTCCCTCGTTTGTAAATCTGCACATTTCACCTACTTTTTCATTCGAGAGATACTCAAATATGGCACACATACCAACACTTGGAGCAAGAAGAAAGGAGGAAGCAAGACTACTATCACTTAACCCATTGTAAATACTACCCTCTGTTTTGATGGCACCTCCACTACTACTATGCTCAACACTTGTATTTAAAGCAGCACTGCCACTCAAGGGGTATCAAATGTAATCGTGTTTGTTGAAACTAAAATTGCCTACTAAAAACTACGATTCATGATATAAATACTAAAAATGTATACATGTCTCATTATGTGCACGTAGATCTTCATGTATTTGATGTTGTGAAATATGATTTGAAACTTTTAATGTATGAATCTTAACAAAATTAAATGTACACATACACCATTTCAATGTAATGTTTTATCTATATTCCTACACTACCACTATGAATCACACACATTATCAACTACACAATAAATATTTTTTCAACAAAACACCAACCAAACCGATGCACAACTAATAATAAACCCGAATTAAATATATACAACATCAACTCTAAAATAAATTAACTATTGAAAACGATATCACATGTATTCATGTACAATTTTTTTACAAGTTTGAAATGTATAAACAATTTTAAAATTAAGTAATAATTATATCAATCAATCACACCCCTTATCAACATCAACTACAAAAGTAATAACTATTACTCTAAATCAATTAGTTCATATCTCGTTCTGTGTTCACATTGCATGGAAAACATGCTATTGCTAGTTATAATTTTTTTCATTTTCTTAATGAATGGTCTTTCACTATTAACACATTTTTAACATCGTGGTCTCCTGGTCTGATTTTATATTTTAAGAAATATTGTAATTGCATATTAAAGACTCAAAACATTAAAAATAAATAAATCTTTTAATCTTTATACATAACATCAAAGACGAAATATTAATTAAAAAAACCTCTTTTAATATTTATATATAACATGATCAAATAATAATGCATTGGCAAAACCTTAGCATCTGTAGGGTGGAATCAGTAAGTACTGAGAAAACAACGGTTCTTAAAAATATTACAGATAAGGAAAGATTTGTTGCGATAGGGAAGTAATCATCCTCAGAATCGTCAAGTTAGATTCCTATACAGTTGGTTTTGGGAGGTTTCCGTTCTTGGGTAAATTTTCCGGAGTCTTGACATGCAGAGATTCTCCATCACTGCAAGAAAGCTTGTCAGGATTATCCACAAACACAGAGGCTGCCCTGTATTTGTAACAGTGGGCACAAACCAGAAAGAAGATGAAGTTAAGGAAACAGAGCACCGCAAAAAACCAGAAATAATAATCATAGCGACCCTTGTTGATATTCTGTTGAAGCCAAGAAGGGCGGCCATGGGTGCCAGTGGCTGAATCTATGATCCTGTTACAGAGGGTAGCAATGAAAGCTCCCAGTCCTCCCGATGTGGCAGCGAAAGAGCTCCCCAGGCTGCGCATGGCGTCGGGGGCTTCCTCGTAGAAAAACTCCAGAATCCCCACGCCTGCAAATGCTTCCGAAAGACCCATCAGACAGAACTGTATTACCAACCAGAATGCGCTCAGGCCGGGCATGCCCATAAAATAATTTTCTTCGTAGCGGTGATCCAACGCGTAGTTTCTTCTCCAGCGCTCGAAGGCGCCTGCCCAGATTACAGAGATCACTGATACGGCGAGCCCGATGCCCACTCTTTGGAGACTGGTCAGGCCGCGGGGATGCCCTGTGAATCGACGAGCCAGGGGAACGATCCAGGCGTCGTAGAGTGAGAGGACTGCTAAAATGAAAATGGCAGGGAAGACGCCCATGCTTATTACAGGGAGCTCGAAGTTTCCGAGGTGCCTGTCGAGAGTGTATGCTTGTTGTATTGATGTTGTGATGTAGACTGATAAGAGTGTGCTCAGAAGTATGCTGCTTACCCACACTGGAAGAACTTTCAGAAGCATTTTCAGCTCTTCGATCTGTGTCACTGTGCACAGTCTCCATGGCCTCCGCATTTTGGTATTTCCATCTTTAATGAAGTCTGAATCTGACACCACAGCAGCTTTGTCCAACACTCTTCGAAAAAAACCAGTGAAGACGGAGAAAACAAATTTTTGTTTAGAACTTTTTGAATCTTCAAAAAGAGGCAAATCAATGCTAAAACTTTATAAAGGACAATTTCAAATGTATCTCCTTTTCAATCATACTGCACCTTCTTATTTTCAAAAAATTAAAAAAAAACATAAAAAAAAAAAAAAAAAATCCCCAAAAGGAAAATTTTGGGGCCACCTTCAATGGAACCACTCCATAAATGAGATTAGGTAGGCTTACAATGACATTCTCCTTTCAAATTATATTCCACTTTCAAAAAAAATCCCAAAAGGAAAATTTGGTAGCCACTTTCAATGGAACAATTCATGAATGAGATTAGGAAGGCTTACAATGACATTCTCCTTTCAAATTATACTCCACCTTCAAAAAAGATTAATCCCGAAAGAAAATTTTGGAGCCACCTTCAATGGAACCACTTCATAAATGATATTAGGTGGGCTTATAATGACATTGGATACAAGGACAATGTCTAAAGAAAAGTGGGGGAAGAGAATAAGCTACTTTTGTACTTTGGGGTTGTGGAAACCAAATTGCATCGCCTCTTCCCACCTTTCAATAGAACCACTCATATGACATTAGGTGGCTTTACAATGGTATATGAAACAAGGACAATGTATAAAGAAGATAGTGAAAGGAGAATATGCTGATTTTTACTTTGGGATTCATGGAAATTAAATGGCATCACCATTTCTCACCTTTAATAGAACCGCTCCATAAATGACATTAGGTGGCTTTACAATGACATCCAAAACAAAGAACAATATTTAAAGAAGATTTTTCAAAAGAGAACATGTTGATTTTGTTCTTTGTGATTAGTTTTGGAATTACTACACAAAGTAATCCCAAAACACAAAATCAAATATAAGGAACCCTTGAAAATCAAGATTCATAAATCACAAGCTAATATTTATGCATAAAACAACATTTTTTACTACCCTATGCTCCATAGATTACTTGGTTTCGAAGACATTATTAAAATCTTTCAAATGACATGGCCTCTTCCCACCTTCAATAGAACCACTCCTATATGGCACTAGGTGGCTTTACAATGACATCACGAACAAGGACAATGTCTAAAGAAGATTAGGAAAGGAGAATATGTTGATTTTGTACTTTGTAATTTGTGAAAACTAAATGGCATCACCTCTCCCCACCTTCATTCTATAAAGCTCCTTCACAAATGACACTAGGTGGCTTTACAATGATATCTGAAACAAGGACAATGTTTAAAGAAGATTAGGAAAAGAGAATATGTTGATTTTGTACTTTGGAGTTCGTGGAAACTAAATACCATCACCTTTTTTCACCTTCATTCTATAGAACTCTGTCACAAATGACACTAGGTGGCTTTACAATGACATCCGAAACAAAGACAATGTCTAAAGAAGATTGAAAAAAGAGAATAGGCTGATTCTATACTTTGGAGTTGATGGAAACTAATTGGCATCACTCTTCCAGTTCCTCATTTAAAAGCTAATATTTATACATATAATGGCATCATTACTACTCTATGTGCCATAGATAACTTTGTCTCCAAAACATTATTAATATCTTTCATTCAATCTATAAAACAATTCGAATGATGTGGACAAACTGTGTATACAACCCACCAGTGAACAAAGGAAAGGAGAAGTCTCTTAACGGAGGAGACAAGTACAGTACACTGTACCAGTTTAGTTTCATATAAATGAAGACATGCTGATTTACTGATTTGGTTTAAAGGGATTTATACAATATGAAGCAGAAACTGCAGAATACAGATGAAAATTGAAGAATTTAAGGGTACCTGTATTCATATGTATGAGGGAGCTTATTACTGCCTCTGATGTCAGATCTTTTACCAATGACCTCGTACAGATCGCCCTCGTTGGCAGGCAGAGCAACTTTCCTTTTCCTAAAGGCAGCCACCATAACTTGCATTATACGGGTTAATGGGCTCCCTCCAGGAAGCCTGTGCCTGTAGAGTGGCGTTCCTGCAATGAACAACGCATTAGCAATGGCCATGGCGACTGCGAGGGATCCGAATGCGTAGCCCCATCCGAATTGCGTCTGAATGTAGACGACCAGCGTGAAAGACAGGAATACGCCACAGGAAATGCAGAGATAGAACAGATTAAAGAATTTGTCCAGTTTAGGCTTGTAATCCTTGTCTCTCTCGTCCAGCTGATCAGCACCAAACGAGGAAACGCACGGCCTTATGCCCGCCGCTCCCATAGCAGTTATATACAGAACCGCCAGAAAATATGACATCTGCCATGGTTTTGCAGGTTCGCATGCTTGCAGGAGCAGCTCCAGCAAACCGCACCCGCTTTGGGTTGGGTTGAACATTTTCATAGTTGCGGATAATGTTACTAAGATCAATCCCTGCACAATAGAAGTTTTCGGATGAACTCATATGTGCAAAATTGATTTTTTTCCCGATTCCTGTATTGAACCTTCGAGGAAATAGCAAAAACAAGTAGAAAGAAAGATTAACGGCGCTTACTATTAGATATATTGTTGAGAAAATAAAGATGGTCCAGTATCGACCAAGGTAAGCATCTGCTAAAAATCCACCTGCAACAGCAGTGATCTGTGAGACGCCCATGAAGTTATTCGCTGTATCCCTCGCGTCTGTGAAGGGTCGATGCATATTTTTGCTCAAATAATCTACCACACTGACTGAGATGCCCATGTATGCCATTCTCTCCGCAATTTCATTTCCTGCAAAACAATCCTTATGTAAGAATCAATTCTTCCCAATGCAAATTACTGCTTCTCGATTCAAAATAGATAAGAAAACAGGCTTTTAGAAAAATTGAATATAATTTTTGCTTGGTGAATGTTTCAGACAATTCTTAGTGGCTTATTATTGTCAAGATGAGTGACCAGGATTGTGGATCAGCTCTTTGTGAATATAATGAGCTATGACCACTCAGAACATACAGCATACATCCTGAATGGTCATAACTAGTTATATTCACAAAGAGCTGATCCACAGTCCTGGTCACTCATCCTGACAATAATAACTAGCTATGGCCGCTCAGGACATACAGCATATATCCTCTGCGTTCTAACTTAGAAGAGAGGGTTTCTTTGTCCTCACATCACAGTTCTTCCTCTTTGATGTGAGTTCGAAAAGAGTTAAGCATTTTTGGTGTGAGTTCTGAGAGCTTGCTTATTGCTCATATCACAGTTCACCATCCTTGGTGTGATTTTTCACCACTTAAAAGAGAGGGTTTCTCTGTGGTCACATCATAGTTCTCCCTCTTTAATGTGAGTTCTCAGAAAGTTCGCCATTTTTGGTGTGAGTTCTGAGAGCTTTGCTTTGTGCTCACATCACAGTTCACAGTCCTTGGTGTGAGTTATGACTTATGGCTTGATTGCATCTGTACCCACCTTACATGTGATCCTAAAAGGCTCGGGGTTTCTCTAGCACAAACAAGAACAGGTGGCCTACTGTTAAAGACTAAGTAAAACATAATTTCCTGCAGTTTGCATCAGCTGAATGAGGTTTTATTGGGATCCCTGCAGTTAGGGATAAGGCACTTGACTGACTATAGGACCTTTAGACGCCAGACTCAACAAACAAGGGTTTCCCTCTCCTTTATTTGGGGGAAACAGTGTTTTTGCAGCCAAACCTGAACTTGCCTATGCATGTATTCTAATTTGACCTAAGTTAATTCGCATCCCAACTACTACGCCGGAGAGAGATGGCTCGACCAAGAGTGCAGCGTGCACTCATACCTCATGTCAACAAAAGCATGTATGTAAATTTGATCCAAGCCAACCCTTATCCCAAGGGGAAGGAGCCCATAAATCAAAGGCAAAGGCCTCACTCATGCCACATAGCATGTATGCTAATTTGATCGAACCCAACCCTTTTCCCAACAGGAAAGAGTTTATACACCGAGGTAGAGGGCCTCACTCATGCCAACATAGGCACTAATTCTTATTTGATCCATACCAACCCGTCTCATTGGGAACGGGTCTTTGCATGAGTTTTAATTTAAGCTTCTACGTGTATTGTAATTTGATTCAAACTAATCTACATTGAATCACCACACCAGAGCAAGATGGTTCAACCAACAAATGAGCATTCAACCAATAATGTGAGGGAGAGGGCCTCACTCATGCAAACCTACTCTCTATGGGTTAAAACTCACCAATATCAAAAAGCTCAAAATGTATTCATGAGTTCAAACATAACAGCCCTCACATAGAGACAACTTAATCTCTTCCCCTTTCAAAACCCAACACTACTCTCTTTCCTTTAGATAATCAACACACCACGACTCTCTTCCTCTTTAGGCAACTTAGTCTCTTCCCCAACCCTACTCAACACTACCCTCTTCCCCTTTAGATAACCAACACACTGGCAACTTAATCTCACATACCAGCAACTTAGTCTCATACCCTCTAAATACTCAACACACCTGCAACTTATTCTCTTCCCCTCTAAATACCCAACTGACTGAGCATTGGCTCAAAGAGATAACACCCACCATCTCTATTTAACAACATTCTCTACTGGAATAACACCCACCTTGTCTAGTCAATAACATTTTCTATTAGAATAACACCCACCTTATCTATTCAACAACATTTGCCACTGTAATAACATCCACCATATCTATTAAACACAATTTTCTACACGTTTTTCTTTCCTCTAAGCTATTTGGTCTCTTGTAATTCAAAATGACAGCCTGAGAGGCGTAAAAATATTAACCAAAAATGAAAGCCGCTGCAGTCCAGCCACCAGTCCTGGACAAGTCAGTGATAGGAGCGCCCTTTAAGTTAACCGGCGTGGTTCCGATGTCAAGTTTATCTCCTCCTTTCTCAACTCCCGGAGTCATGTCTATGCGGAGTTGCGGAGATCTAGCAGCTGGAGATCTAGTAACAGAAGAATCCTGCATCAAATAAGCCCCACACAGAAATGATCACAAGCACAAAACATCCACAGAAAAAAACAAATTTCATTACAGACATAAAGTTACAAACTGAACTCGATTTTGTTTCTAAAATAAATACAAGATCTGTCATACCATTTTATTCATGCTGGTGAACTTTCAAGCTATAAAAGTATTTGCTTCAGCTACAGTTTATTTTCTCTTCATTTTCTGGGCTGATTCAAAACTGAGGCTTCCCTGTAGCTTATATTTCATCATTCCAAATAACTGGAAATTTAAGTACTGTCGAAAATTTAATGTAACCGCTCCTTTACAGGTATGATGTATGCTTCTCATTAAAAAAAGAAAGAATTTGGCTGTAATTAAGTACCGATTTTTAAACGAACTGTAAAATATTTGAAATATACTAAAAAACAGGTGTAAAACCTCAGCAAATGTTCGCTGGGCGTGGCATGTCGAGCTTTAATTAAAAGGGACTTTTTTTTGACATTATTGAATGTACCCAACTAAATGGCTATGGCAGTCAAGCTTTAAATGAAATGGATCTGTTAGCAGATTCGTTGATGGAAATTTGAAACTATTCGAGTTGCGTGTTGTTCTTTAAACCGTGAAAGCAAACATCAACTATGTCGGAGACGTCGATTTTCCATACCGACATTAATAGAGGTTGTTGAAGCAGATGGTAATGGAGAGGAACTGTCCAAATTTTGTGTCTTTTGCGGGGGGGAATATGATGTAAAACTGGTCCTTCCTTCAAACCAGGTAAGTTTAACGAGTTTGGGAGACTGAATTTAAGAATGTTAAATATAATGATTCTTGATAATCAACTTTAAAAAAAAAACAAACAAAAAAAATTAATTGTCTTCATTAATTTTTTATTTTTATGTTGGAGGCTTGAAGACAATGGTGCAGACAAGACCCTCCATCATCTTCATTTGGATATTAATGTTCATTAGAGGTCAAGAACGGTTGATGGGATAAAAGAAGATATTACTGGGATTTTGTTAGGAATACTATATACTAGCAATCGTATGTGTTTCATGAGATGTGAACGCCGAACGGTATATGTTATTTGTTTTACAGGTATAATTATTACTTTTGTCGTTGATGTTGATTAGGGGTGTGATTGATTTTGTAAGTGTAGAAATATAGATGGGCCACTTAATTTGAAGGTTGTTTCTACATTTCAAACTTGTTAAAAATTCGTACATAAATACATTTGATACCATTTTCGATAGTTAATTTATTTTATAGTTGATGTTGTATGTATTTAATTCGTGTTTATTAGTTGTCCATCAGTTGTTCGATTGGTGTTTTGTTGGAAAAACATTTATTGTACAGTTGATGATGTGTGTGATTGATAGTTGTAGTGTAGGAATTTAGTTGAAACATTACATTGAAATGTCGTATGTGTACATTTAATTCTGTTACAGATTCATACAATTAAAGTTGCATATCATATTTCAAAACATAAAATAAATGTAGATCTGCGTGCACATAATGAGACATGTATACATTCGCAGTATTTATATCATGAATAGTAGCCTTTAGTGGGCAATTTTAGTTTCAATAAACATGATTACATTTGATACCCCTTGAACAACATTGTCGCTTTGGATAGAAGAAGTGTTGAGTATAGTAGTGGTGGAGGTGCTATCAAAGCAGAGGGTAACTTTTACGATAGGCTAAGTGATAGTAGTCTTGACTCCTCCTTTCTTCTTGCTCCAAGTGTTGTTACGTACACCATTTTTGAGTATCTCTCGAATGAATAAGCGGGTGAAATACACAGATTTGCAAGCGAGGGAAATCTGGAGAAAGCTGTGAATGTCAGACCCTGCCTTTCAGTGGTTTCAATGTCGACGGTCGCTCTATGCAAAGAATGTCCCTGCCACTTGTGGATAGTTAATCCCCAGGCCATTTTAATCAGCAATTGTCTTCGATTCCCTCTTGAAATAGGGGGTATGGAATATGTAACGGGTTGGAGGGATCCCAACATGGGCCATTGTATCTATCAAATTTGACAACAAAAAATAAAGGTAATGTTGGTGGTTGCATTGATGCATCATAGACAATGTCGATGATTGTTCCTGTGGCACCATTCACGAGGCCTACGTCAGCCCATAGATTTGCAACCAGTGTTACGAAATTGGGCAAGGAAGCTTTGGAAGAGTGTATTAGGGTAATTTGAAAGATAAAGATGTGGCTATAAAGAAACTAAAAGGTAGAGGCAAAGACATCAAGAAATTAGTTGAGAATGAAGTCAACACGATGTTGGGCACCAATGTTGAGAATGGACCTTAGGGAGGACAAGTGCAATATCTGAAATGTGGGGTCCTCCCACTGAATCGATTACATGTTGCAACAAGTTATTGTAGCTTGGTGAGCTTGAAGCCAATTTTTGCTGGAAAAGAGCCCAAAAACTGGTTGAATTCCAACCCAATGGTTTACAACTTTGTACAGTTCAAGAGAATGGAAAAACATCTCCCTTCAGATTGTTATTTCCAAACGTCAGTTGTTGTAGGCAGCCCAACATTCCCAATTCCTGGGGTACCATTCTGCTTAATTGGTTGTCTTCTATTTGAAGAAAATTAAGCGCTGAAATATTTCCTATGGATTTTGGGATGCTATCATTTAGCTGATTGATGGACAGGTCCACCAATCACAATTTGGTTAGCTTATGGCCTACATCCTCTGGAATTGTCGCCACAATCTTGTTGTGATATAGGTTCAACTTTTTCAATTCTGTACAGTTCATGAGAGAATATAGAATGGACCCTCCTAGGTTGTTATTATCCAGCGACAGTTCTCGTAGTTGGGAAAGTGAACCTAATTCTTGTGGAATATAGCCATACAAGGAATTAGAAGATATATTTAACTCCTCCATGAAAGAACAGTTTCCTAGCGCCTTGGGAATGACACCTGTAAGGATATTGTTCTTCAACTTGAGCTCTCTCAGTTTCCATAATTGACCAATCTCTTCTGGGATACTACCATTGAGTTTGTTGGAATTTAGAAGCAGATGTTCTAATCTGGTCAATGTTGTTAATATCTCAGATGGAATTGGTCCCTCAAGCGTATTATTAGACAACAAGTGATGCAATTTTGTGCAGTTATCCAGTGACGGATCTCGTAGTTGGGAAAGTGAACCCAGTTCTTGTGGAATATAGCCATATGAGGAATTAGAAGATATATTTAACTCCTCCATGAAAGAACAGTTTCCTAGCACCTTGGGAATGGCACATGTAAGGATATTGTTCTTCAACTTGAGCTCTCTCAGTTTCCATAATTGACCAATCTCTTATGGGATACTACCATTGAGTTTGTTGGAATTTAGAAGCATATGTTCTAATCTGATCAATGTTGTTAATATCTCAGATGGAATTGGTCCCTCAAGCATATTATTAGACAACGACAAGTGATGTAATTTTGTGCAGTTATTCAGAGAGTTGAGATTTTTTCCAGAAAGCAAGTTATTTTTTAGATTGAGCACTATTAAACGCCTGAGCGCACCTAGTAAATAGAAATAATAAGATAAGCTAATTATTCCCTATAAAATAGAAATAATTGAGATAAACTAATTCACGTCGATATTTGTTGTATAACCAATTTTATCAACTATATCAGGCCCGCAAATCAACCATTTGTTTGTTTATGAGTTGATTATCGTAATTTTCATTTACTTATTTAATTTTAAACCAGGGATATTTGGGACGGAAACACAACTTTGCTTATAGGAAATCATTCAGATCACAAGAGAGAGTATCGTTGATAAGATATGTGGCTGACTATCTCATGCAAAATTCAAAAGCAACTTTACATATGAAACACCAAGTTTTCAACTAGTGCTTGGCGAAACATGCTCTTGCAATGTTGATAATACAGCTCAAATTCATGTCTGTCAATTACATAATATCGCAATGTTGATAATACAACTCGGATTCATGTCTGTCAATTACATGATCTCGCAATGTTGATAATACAACTCAGATTCATGTCTGTCAATTAAATGAATATGCTACAGATACAATATGGCGCCAAACCAGTAGGGTGCGAACATCCATCACAACATAATTGATGACTTCAAACACTCTTGCAACATCTGAAAAGAGTGACAACAAGTCCCCACTGCTTCCTAAGAGCCATCATGATCTACAAGATTCTGATTGCAAGGATGCTTCATTTTTAGGAGCAGTATTCAATCTGTGAACAACCATTGTGGTGTATTGCATCTGGCTTTAAATTTGGTCAAGTTTTTATGAATGTATTTCCTTGGGTTGTGAGTTGAAAAAGTGGTTGTTGTTGCTCTGTTCTTCCTTGAATTAAAACTCAAGGAAGAAATTCTCTAGGCATCCAGAAATACATGCCCTCAATTTCGCATCCACAAACTTTATGAAACATTGTGCAAATGCTTAGGGAAATCAAATAACATATAACGTTTGGCGTTCACATTGCCAACCAGTGCTTGGCGAAACATGCTCTCGCAATGTTGATAATACAGCTCAGATTCATGTCTGTCAATTACATGATCTCGTAATGTTGATAATACAACTCAGATTCATGTCTGTTAATTAAATGAATACGCTACAGATACAGTATGGCGCCAGACCAGTGCATACAAAAAAACAAATTATTTTAAACAACAAAGATTAAATCCTTACAATATCATCCACAAATTCTTAAAAGAATTGTGTAAAGGCGTCTGGAGCATAACTTACTAATCCAAAAGAAGTGTTTGAAACATCAATCTAACTTCTCGTGCTTCCACTATTGTTTTCTTTTATTTCTCGTGTCTGTATATTCTCTGCGTCACTCTAAATTCCTAAATCTCCTTTTGATCTCCCTTTTTTTGTGTGCATATACTTTCTTTTCTAGCGTTTGCAATTTATCATTGATCTCCCTTTTTCTATTTTCAGATCGGCGTAATTAAAATTAAAATAGGGAGAAAAAACACAAACGTCAAGATGGTCGTCAAACCGTCACATTTAACACAGTGCTAGAAACGTCCGCAGGTGCCTTTCCCATAGGTGGAACGCCTTCGGCATAATAACTGCTCACATTAATATAAGGATTAGTATATCTAAGCGTGTATAAAATAATTATATCGTTGTGAGAAAATATTGTAATATGAGTATTTGATTGGTAAACCAACTCAATGTAGCTTTTCTAGGTATTAGAGAGAATAATGGAATGAGAGATGTGTGGGATAAATTTGTATGGGAGATTTGAGGAGATATTCTTGTGATAAGGAGATATTATGGGATTGGGATAGACTCCTTGATATTATTCCAAAATGAATGAAGAGAAATAATATTGAGTGTGAAATATTATTGTAAATTTTAATTTGTATTACTACTTCCACTTCAAATCGAATACATAAAGGGAGTGTAAAATACATATGATAAACAACAATTTTACTAGTTGAAGGTCAAAGATTTCGAAACCAATAAAATGTAAGTTCTTGGCATATGTATCATATTATTTGGGTATGAGGTCTTTTGAGGTTCTTAAAGTCAGTTATTTGGAAGTGAGCGTTCTTTATAAGTGGCTATGATTAGATTATATGAAAAATCAACTATGTCGGACATGTTGATTTTCCATACCAATATTAATAGAAGTCGTTGGAGCATATAGTACTCGTAAGGAACCGTTGAATCTTTGGGGTGGGGAATATGATGTAAAACAAATATTGTTGGTTTTTTATTAATTTTTTATTTTTACGTAGGAGGCATTTTTTATGGTGAGGACTCTGCCACGAATTGTCGACCCTTTCCGGCCATTCTTTTTCCAAGATCTATTTCCCGTAGACAAGACCTTCTATTACAACATTTTTTTTACATGATTATTGTTATTAGACATGTTTTTCGAAAGAGTGCAATTTTTGAATCTACATTTCGGATCATCTCTTATCATCCATCATAAGAACAAAATTCATATCCAATATAATTTAGAGTATAATCCTTGGCCATGTCAATACAGCCAGGGTTGGAATTTGACCATCACTTATCCTTGTCAAAAGAAAAATCTATGACCGTTTGATGTTTTATCTAGTTTTAAATTTACATTTTAATAAATATTGTAAATTGTCAAAAATATATATATGTATAGTTCAAAAGATTGAAAATAATCAATTTTATCTTTTGAAATAAATACACATTTTAACCCAAAAAAAAAAAAACCTCCTTACATTCTGAATATGCAAAAAAATTGTAAGATACAACTAAAATTGAAGAAAAAAACGTCCACGAACCATCAAATTCCACGCCTCCACAAACCACCAAATTCCAAGCCTGATGTACATCTCATTTAAGTAGTGAAGAAATGTCACTCTATAAATGTGCTATCGTATATAGCATAGGTACCTATCACCGACCTATGGTAGCTGGTTCAGCCCCCACAAAAAAAAAAAAAAACTCGATAGCATTCAATGCACCAAAGTATGGCGCCCAACATTCTTCACCAAGAATAACTACACCACCTAAAACAACTGCAGATACTCAGCTTATCGGTGAATCTGCATTCATTGCTCACAAAAATGGCCTCACTTTCTGCTTTATATCTCTGCAATCAGCTTTAAATGCATTAAAACAATTCAACGCCCAATATTTTAGGTATTAAATAAGTTTGGTAAATGTGAGGCGGCCATATGCATTAAAACAGATACATCTCCATTTCTCAGACATACGTACACAGGCAAAAGAAGCAAAAGGCAAGAAGCATGGAAGGTACAGAAAGGTATAATCTTTCTTGGAGAAATCTGCAAAGAGGCAAAATGTGTCGGGTATACCTAACTCTGAACTTCTGAAGGTATTTTTTTCTGCAATATTCTATTCAATCATATATATTATTGTGTTTATTTGGATATTTGGGGGTTGCAGTGCCCATAAGAAGCACCCTAAATTTGATAGCAGAGGTATTGAGGCTGTTGTGAAGTCTATGTCTACAATTTTTTTACAATTTATAAGGAAAAACCATGTCAAGATAAGTTGAGAGCTCCAAACTTTTGATTTTTAATATATAAACTAATACTCAGTTTTGAGATTAATATATTTGTTTATTTGAATTTCGTATATCTATCTTTGACTATATGTTTATTATTATGAGTTAGATACATATTTTTTTATTGGAGACATGTATAAGGGACAGGGAATTGTGGTCAAGGATCATTCTAATTATTTATAACAGCTGATACCCTTCAATGAAGTGGAAGTGTCTTGGGGATAATTCAAGAGTGAAGAGAGAGAAAAAGTAATATTTACTTTTCATGCTAGAGTGTTTCAATATATAAGTGGGAATGGAAGGAAGAAGACAAAGGTGAACTTAGATTGAATGTGCCTGCAATAGATACTAGAAGGCCAAGGCTTGTGACGAGGGTCAAGGATAATTATAGATTGATCATTAACCACAAATATTTATCCAGATATGAAATTGATTGGAATGGAATAATAGGGTTTTACTTTTGCTTGCTTCAAGAGTGTTGGTGAAGCCAAAGAACGTCTTACTATCTTTGCATTAAAATTTAAGGGACAGTTCTATCGCTGAAAGACTTCCAAGCAACCATAGAAGAACATAAGGTGGATCACCAGATAAATTGAAAATACTCGACAATTTTCTTAAGTCTATTGAAATTCTATATATATTAAACAATGTTACTAAACCTTGAGATTAAAGCTATTTCTTTTCCTGAATCATTTGCAAAACGAAAAAAGAATTTTGGTGAAGTGGCCACAATGGTGCTTCTTTTTCCATCTTTACAATCTGAATTGACATTTTCTCATATATTGGTTAAGTTTAAATTTTTCCAAGTCTTCCTTCTTTGTGGAAAATAAGTTGCTTTCACTATGGCCACTAAAATAGCTTGAGCGGTTGTAGACATCTAAAATGTCGACATAATTAATTCTGATTAATTTGTCTCGCAAATATCCTAACATCATCATTATCTAATTAATCTCATTTCCTATAAAATACCACGTATACGACCCTTTATCCTAATTAATTTCATCATAAATCTAATATCCCATAAGTATCCCATCATTAATCCCTTTAATTCATTATTATATCCCATTATCCCACCTTAATCGTTATTATCATTTTCTAGGAATTTAATATTCCTACACCTACCTACCCACCTACTCTACACTATCCTCTCCTTGTAATCACATCTCTAATCATCTTTTATTAATCTAATCATAATCATAAACTAATCATTATCCCCTACCTCTAAATCTAGAGGCTTCTAATTATAGAAGCCTCTCTAAACTTCTACTCTTCTCCATTGAATTTTAAATTCAATGGATACTTCTCACAAAATCTAGAATTCTCCATTCTAGAAATTTCTATAATTTTTCAATCTCATCTCCTCAATTCTCATCCATTGATCTTCATCCCACTTTGATCAATCCTTACCATCCATTCTCCCAACCACAAACTATAAATTTAGCTCTCCTCCTCCATTGAGAGCCAGATATATATAAATAGATCATCTATAATTTCCATAACAAATCTTTGTCATTTTATCCTCTATCAATCATCCACATTCTTCAATCAATCAATCCACAATTAGTCTTTATCATCCATTAAGCCTTCATCAAACATCAATGAATCCAAGCAAATCAAAAGGAGGTGTTGCCCAAGTGCCTACTCAAATCGGAAGCAATCAATACATCCTTGAGAAAATCCAATACAACATAGGAGGGGTATTGCATTTATTGGTAAGTGCAGATATTAATTCTCTCCCCCTTTATATCTCTTGCTCAATCATGAGGTATTGTTGAAAGGATTAGCATAGGAAAGCAATTTGTTTGTTTTCTTATACTCACCACTAATCTTTTCCACATTACATTTCTGGTGCCCACTATGGGGCTTACCCCCCACTTTTTATCATTTTCAATCTTATTTCATCCTTAAAACAAGACTGTCAAAATCTCAAGAACTTTCTATTTCCTTTTGCACCTTCAAATTTTCAAATTTCGTGTTTAAAATCTGTTCCTCCATCTAACAACGCCTATGCTACATAGTTCAGATTTTGTCCCAGGCACCTTTGTGAGTGCTATGTCAATTAGCACTTTTGAGAAACTGGCGCCTATGTGACATATAGTCTAAAGCTTTTGCATCTTATTGCATACTTTTATCTATGCCATTTTGATGCTTCCATGCTACGTTTCGGTGCCTATGCTAATAGTTTAGAGTTTTGTGATGACGGTTTTGCACTGTGTTGTGGCACTTTTGTTTTGTTTTTTTGTCTTCCTTCCAAGAGCTATTACTTTTGATCCCAAACTGAAATGACTCCATATTTTTTTCCGGAAAGGTATCGAAAATCCATTTATGCAATGAAATGTTAATTTAACATTTTATAGGATAATTTATTCTGGTTTTCATTTTCCCATATCTTCATTTTAACTACACATTGAGATAATATTTTCTTGCTTCAAACTAAACACTTTGTGTGCAGCTTCCTACGCTTACCAAATATAAAAATTGGTCTAAAACTATTAATCCTTTGTTTTGTAGCATGATCGGTCCAAATATTTGAAGTTTATTAATCCTTGTTTTGCAAATTACTAATCTTGAAGACCTAATCACATAATCTTTATTAGTTTAATTTTATTATCTTGCATCATCTTTCTTGTGTGTTTTGCATGAGTTACTTGTTTATCCCAAAGATAAAATCGTGTATGCTCTCCTCTCACGTTTAGGATGATCTTGAGGATCAAAACTAACATTTTTTTTACATTTCTAAGAGTACCCACCATGTTGATGACATCCAAATACTTACCATAGTCCTATAATCATCTTAAATTTGTGCTTTCATTTGCATGTATATATCACTCTGTGTGTGGCTTGTTATATCCCGAAGGTGAAACTATGATGCTCTCCTCTCATGTCCTAGGATTATCTTGAGGATCCTTAAAGCAGATAACCTTCCCCATTTTCATTTAGGTAGTATCATGTGATGCGGAAGTTGTACATCCAGTCTAGGACTTTTGGTCCATAGTCTTAGGAGTCTATAGTGACCATGGGCTTCACCTCCAATGCACATAGATACACCCCACATGTTCTGGCAGGGTATATAAATCCTTGGAGATGTTGTCATTATTGGCTAAGCGCTCGCTTGTTTTAAGAGTAGTGTGAAGTGAGGGGTTTCCATGTCCCAATACCCAGGCCTTAGACAACATCCTTGCAACATGGAATTGGGCCCCACGTACTGCAAGGTATATCAGGGAATCCCCTAGTGAGCTCGTACATCCTAGTTTAGGCAACCTTTTGGTCGCATATCAAACTATAGTGCAAGGAGGCCAACTCCCCCAAGATACTCGCTAGCCAACCCCACATTGACACATTGGTGGAGAGTCCAGTTTGTGGCACCATCATTGGTGTGTGGTATTAAAAGTGGGCTATAGTTTTGCTTGCAATCCCACTTGACTAGTTAGGGTGTGTGTTGCATGTTTGTTGCTTGCTTGTGAACACCCTTAACCATCCTATCACCTTAAAATTTTAATCAATCAAACATCATCATAATCAACCATCCTTAATCACACAATCCCAATCCAATCCCATCACCATCCTTAATCAACCAACCTAATCCAAATCTAATCCCCAGCACATCCTATCAAACCATGGCCTTTGATCCTCAATCCCCATCCTCTCTAAACCAACATCCAAACCCCTACCTCTTTTCTAAATCCATCAACCAAGCTATCCCATCATCCCCACCCATCAAAGTCAACCATCTTGCTTTGATCATGAAATCCCACACACTATCCAACACCTTAATAAAAAATCTCAAATCTCACATCCTACCTCAACCAATCCCCTCCTTACCATCCAAATCAACCATCCCATGTTGATTCCTAACATCCTAAAAACCATCCAACAACTCTATCAACAAATATCCGATCTTAAATCATGTATCAACCAATCACCTCCTAAACCATCATCTCCTAACCAACCCCATCCACAATTTCCCCTTCATAAGATCCCTACCCCTCACCCCATTGACTTCCTCTTTGAGGAACCCTGAATCATCTCAATCCACACCCCGACCTAATCAACATAAACCACTATCCCCACAAGCCAATTACATTGACTTTGATGACCTCACTAACTTTGACCTAGACCAATAGGACCTCCTTTATGTCCTTGCTAATCTAGTCACCAATCCCAAAGCCCACACAACCATCCCAAATTCCAATCCTCCAAAGCCCCTATCAATCATCATGACCTACACCTTCCTCCCATCAAAACTCATGCGGATAATCCACCACCATCCAAAATCTCAACTCCTAAATCCAATCATCGTAAAACCTATAATCGAGTCCCATTCACATATCCACAACAATCCCAACAACTTAAACCAAAATTATTATCCCCCACATCTCATCTTAGTCTCCATCCTCATCATCTTCATCATCCCAATCCGATCCTATCTCCTATCCCACATCCCCTAATCCACCATCAAATTCAACCTCTAAGCCTCATTTCATCCCCTCCACCATAAGCCCAATCCTGTCAAAACTATCATCCACGTGACTCCTAAGTCACCCTCATCCCCTTCTACCCCCAATCCTAAACCATCTAATGTGGCTTCCTACGCCACCCTCATCCTCTTCATCCACACCTAATCCTATCTTAACCCCTTCATCACCTAAACCTAACACTATCATATCCTCTAATCTTATTTCATCTCCACCATTCCCCAAATCCTAAAACATCTAATGTGACTCCTAAGTCACCAACTCCTAAACCTAACAAATCCAATCCCAATCCTCTCCCCACCCCATCTCCTACCCAATATAATGAGGCTTCCATTCCACCTTCATCTACTTCATCCCCTAAATTGACCAAATCTAATGTGGTTCCTACACCACACCCATCTCCCAAATCTCCTTCATCCCCAACATCACCCAAATCTAATGTGACCCCCATATCACACCCATCCCCTTCATCTAAATCTACCCCATAATTCATCTACATTTACTAATCCCAAATAATCTAATCCTACAGCCAAAACCATCTACCTCAAAACCACATACTCCAACCAATCCAAAATCAACCAAATCTACTTCGGCCTCCAAGCCCAAACCATCCACTTCAACCCCTAGGCCTAATCCATCCCCTTCATCTTCTAAGCCACAACAATCTAATCCAACTCACAAATCCAAATCAACCAAAACATCTCATAATCCACCCAATCCTGCACCTTTACTTCCTACTCCCCCAAAACCATTTAACCCAAACCACTTCACTCCTTTAGGAGAATCCTTGACCACCATCTTCCATCGTCTAAAAACATTCAACATGATCATCCATCCCCTAATAAAATCACACGATCAAAACCTTCCCAAACCATCTTGGTATCAGGAACACTATTATTGTGACTTCCATCACACCCATGGACATTCGACCAATCATTGCATGCAATTTAGGTCTTATGTCCAAAACCTCATTAACCAAGGGCTTCTTGTCCTTGTACCTCTTTATCCACTACCTTTCCATCCCAATTCTCTCCCTAACCATCCCACCATCTAAATCCCACTCGACATCCAAACATCATCAGCCATCCAAATCTCATCGTACATCTAAACATCCCTCACCAACCAAAAACCAAAACAAATCTCACCTCCCATCCTTTGTTAAGTCCGGCCTCTTAGCGGATGATAAAACTACAACCCCCCTGTCTCATGATGACCACATGGCATCATCTTCCCCATCCACTTCATATCCTATAGCCAAAAATATGTTCACTAATATGAAACATCAAGGCAAAGGCTTAGGCATCCATGAACAAGGCATTTGCGAACCCATCTCCCTTCATCAAAATCCAAGTCGTTTAGGCTTAGGGTATAAACCTAACACTAAAAACGTCCCTCCCACTACTCCATCATAACCCATTTCTACCACTCCTCTTGTTGATCCTACCATCCCAACCACTCAACCCAATCACAAATCATTTAATCCCCCTACAAATACCAAACACCTAAAAATGGATTGAGCACATAATTTGTCGCCTACGCACATATGTTCTTTCCTTCCCACCCATCCTCCTTCCATCCAACATCCAAATTCCTTTGCATCTAATCCATTCTTATCATCACATCCATTCATATCCTCTTCCAATCCATTCATTTGAACACTTGATCAAGCTTGCTCACACATGTTGTAAGACAATAGTACCTACTACAATTGTGTGACCTTGGTCTATCATTACCTCCAACATTCAAGCACAATTGTCCTCCTAGAGATCCACACACTTTAACACACTTAATCAACTTGTGGTGAAGACCCTTGGGCGTTTCTTTTGACACTCTAGCCAATGTCATCTCCACACTCATTTCCATCCCCCCATCAAACCACTAGTGATTCTTAACCCCTTGAGAGTTCTCAAGAGAGTGGAACATCTTTATGCAAAAAATCCAAATATCAAAAAGCAAAGGATAAAAAAAAAATCATATCAAAATTAAAAATATCAAATAAAATCCACCTCAAGACTCTCTCTAGGGGTGTTTCCAGCATCTCTACTGAGGGCTATGGACGCTTGGCTGGCAGTAGAGAAATGTTGTGACAAGAATCATATGATCTCCATCATGGCTATGGACACCTGGCTGGCAATGGAGCAATGCACATGGCTTAGCCTTCCGTTCACCCTCCATCCACCTATTTGACTTAATCACTCCCTATACATTGGCTAGTTTGTCTTCACATACTACCCATTAAGTCTTCACTTCAAGCGGTAATTAACCATCACAATCACACACACTTTGATCTTGCAGAGACATAGGGCTCGCATGTTGTTCCAGGTATTGTTTAGACCTTGGTCACACTTCTATTTTAGTCCAACTATTGCCTTACAACATGTGCCGTTAGGCTCATCTTTTGTTCATCACTGATGTTATTTTCCTTCCATCCATCACATCCACATCCTTTTTCCCTTGGATCAAACATATGTGGGCAGATGATGATCCTTTCCTTTTCATCCAATCCTCCTCATGTCCCTTTTCAATTGTCATCATCATGACTGGGGGCAGCCTTACTACCATCGTTGGGAATCATCCATTTTAGATACCCTTCACTTCCCATCTTACCCTACACCTGAGGGAAAATCGATCCCATTTTAGACATCCACACATGCCACCCTACTTTACACTTGGGGGCACACCACATCTATCCCTCAATCCATCTCCCCTATACCCGGGGCATATCATTATCATCTTCCATATCCCCCATCTTATCCTATACCACATCCCTCATCCTATCTATCTCCCATCCCACATCCCATCTAATCCTAACCTATCAACCCAATCCCTATCCTATCCAACCTATCCAATTTCCCTCAATCCTTCCCTTTCATCCTACCCAAACATGCTTTGGGACTTATAGGAGAAAGTCACATCCCACCTTACATCCCTTTCCCATCCCCATGAGCTATCCCATCTTGAATCCTTTCATCTTACCTATCCTATCCCCCAATCCCAAATCCAAAATCCAAAATCCAACATCAAATAATCTAAACATCCAAAATCCAAAATCTAAAAATCAAAACATTCAAAAAATCCATAAAAAGATCACAAAATTACAAAATAAAATACAAAAATGCAATGTGTGTGTTTTTTCTTGTGTGTGTTTGCTTGCTTGTCTACATTTACATTTTGGTTGATGATATGAGGCCACTTTTTTGGTCCAATGATATGAGGACCATCATAATATTTATTTGTCCAATGATATGAGGACAAGGACATTTGGAAATTACAATCATCATGGTCTTTATACCTTGGTGCATTTTACTTTATGCCACATCAATATTGCTAATATGATAACATTGGGCACTTTATGATAGCACACCCCCTTCTATCATCATCTTTTAGACTTATCATCATCCACACCTAATCCTCATCATCATCTAACTAACTATCTAACCTCCTCATCTTCCTATCCAATCAATCCTTTATCAATCAATCAATATCCACATCCAAATCTTATCATCTCGCATCCAACATCCAAAATCCTCACCCCTTGGCTGGGGCATCTTCTAACATCCTCTCTATCAATCAAACTCAAACATTATTTCTCATCGCTTCATCAATCATCATCCCAAATCCTCTCCTCATCAATGTCCTATCATCCAAATCGATCCAAAAACCAATCCTTATTCTCTCATCCAAACATCCTCAATCTTCTAATCCTTCCAAATCCAACCTCCTATACCTTATCTTCTAATCCAATCAATCAAACCTCAAATGTAACATCCTCAACTCCCACATCATCACATCCTAACATCGTCAAATCCATCATCCTCAAATCTAAATCCCAAATCTTCTAATCCTAACCCCTCAACCGGGGCATCCTCTAATCCAAAATCCTCTCTCATATATTATAATCCTCTAATCCCTTGATCCTCCTCAACAATCCTTCTATTCTCTAATCCTCAAATCCAATATCCTTAATCTTAACCTCTTGATCGGGGCATCCTATAATCCAAAATCCTCAAAACCTAACCCCTTTATTAGGGCATCCTCTAATCCTCCAATCCTAACATCTTCAATCTGTTATTATACATCATTGACTGGGGCATCCTCTACTATAAAATCCAATATCTCCTAATCTTCTAACCTCATATCCTCTAATCATATGGTGTACATTCCTCATATAATCTTGAATCCTCATCAATATCCTAATCAACATCAACAATCCTTCTATTATCTAATCCTCAAATCCAACCCCTCTGACCGAGGCATCCTATAATCCAACCCCTTCAATCAATCTTTAAAATCTAATCCTCTCTCTCATCTACTAACTTGGGCCTCTCCTCTTTTCGAGTGGTTACCCGACTCGTTCCTTCCCTGCCTAACCCCTCGAGGGGGCATCATATCACCATCCTAACATTATTCTCTTATTTTTCTTTCAACTGGTCATTTCTACGCAATAACCATTCAAAGAGGGGCAAAATGTAGACATCTAAAATGTCAACATAATTAATTCCGATTAATTTGTCCCACAAATATCCTAACATCATCATTATCTAACTAATCATTTTCCTATAAAATACCACATATACCCTTTATCCTAATTAATTTCATCATTTATCTAATATCCCATCATTATCTCATCATTAATCCCTTTAATTCATTATTATATCTCATTATCCCATCTTAATCCTTATTATCATTTTCTAGGAATTTAATATTCCTACACCTACCTGCCCACCTACTCATCTACCCTAACCTATCCTCTCCATGTAATCACATCCCTAATCATCTTTTATTAATCTAATCTAATCCTAAACTAATCATATCCCCTACCTCTAAATCTAGAGGCTTCTATTTCTAGAAGCCTCTCTAAACTTCTTCTACTCTCCATTGAATTTTAAAATTCAATGGAGGCTTCTCACAAAATCTAGAATTCTCCAGAAATCTCTATAATCTCCAATCCTCTCCTCAATTCTCATCCATTGATCTTCATCCCACTTGGATCAATCCTCACCATCCATTCTCTCAACCAAAAACTATAAATTTAGCTCTCCTCCTCCATGAGAGGTAGAGCTATATATAACAAATATATATATACATATCCTAAGAAATCCATAACAAATCTTTGTCAATCAATCCAATCTATCAATCCATTCACAATCTTCATCAAGGCATCAATCAATCCAAAAAATCAAAAGGAGGTGTTGCCTAAGTGCCTACTCAAATATGAAGCAATCAATACATCCTTGAGAAAATCCAATACAACAAAGGAGAAGTATTGCATTTATTAGTAAGTGCAGGTATTAATTCTCTCCCCCCTTTACATCTCTTTCTCAATCATGAGGTATTGTTGAAAGGATTAACATAGGAAATCAATATGGTTGTTTTCTTATACTCACCATTAATCTTTTCTACATTACAAGTGGTTTTATGCTACAACTGTGGGCCTTCAAGGTTGTTGGGGCTCATATGCAATAGTGCTTGCAAATGTGTAAGGGGAGTATGTGAGCTCTAAATTGAACCTAGGTATTTTATATAACAAATTGAGCTTCAACTTGTAACTAGATGGGTTATTGCATGGAAATGGAGGGCCAAAAGGGGGTCTTAAGTGGTCTTTTTTTTTTCTAAAAAATGAGAAACCTTAGCTTGTACTAATACATTTGAGATGGTTACACTCAAAATTTGAAGATAATATAAAAACATGAATTGTAGTATTTTGTGTCTAGGTTTTAAACTACTAAGCTTTTTTAAAAATGGATAAGAATAAGTGGATCAAAGAGCTAAAATTTGTAGAGGTGCTCCTATTTTTTCAAAAAACATAATATATAGTCAATCGTGCCCCCTCTCATTTTTTAGCACTATTTAGTATTTTTTAAAACCCTTTGGTGGAAAGTTAGATATGATCATCTAGGTTGGGATACATTTAAAAAAAAAAATAGTGAGTAATTTTTTAATTATTTTCGAAGTAAAACTTTGAAATTTGAAAAAATTATGGATAGCCGATCGCGCCCACCCCTTAACTACTTCAAAAAATTATCAAAATTTATATTTTTTTGAAAATGCAGAGTTAGTCCTAGTTTGGGCTTGTATAATTTTTATTCAATTTGAATGAGCAAAACAAAATATATGGGACGAAAGATAGATGTGTTTAATTACTGCAAATATAGGTATAAAAAGACATAGTTCACTACTACAGAATATGCAAATAACCCCATTGATTTAAAAAATATAAGAATTTGTAAAACCCTAAATTATTATAGAGTCACGTATGATAAATAAATACTAAAGTACATATTCAGCACAAACTATAAGTTAAAGAAATGTAAAACCCTAAGTAAAAGAGAGGGAATAGAAGACTTAGTTGATCTCACACTTGATCCCAAAGTATGCTAGATTGGAAAACTGATGAAACATAAGGGAATATTGTCGCAACTTCACTCAAGAAATTGAGTAATTGTCGAACAAGCTTGGACCAGGGTGCGTAGAGTGGGGCTAGGGCACCTAGGCGCTAGAGACCTCTACTAGGCGCTTGTGACTACAAAAAAGCTCAAAATCTGGTTTTTCTAGTGTTGCAAGATGGTCGCTAACCTTCAGTGTTGGTAACCTATGTGTCACTGGATGATCGCCAAAATTTCTTGTAACCTGCAAAGAGAATATGACCTGTAAAACCCTCAAACTACATAAAATCCCAAAAAGAAAAGATGCATTATGGGGAGTCAGACTAACTTTGGCAATCACCCGACAGAGTGAACTTACGACTGAGCACTGCACTACATCTTAGACTCCACATAGTTATTGTGTGTGTATGAAATAATTGTGCCCTAGGAAGCCCTTGTTCAAGTGCATGTGATAGCGGGTGATATCTAGATGTAACAATGTAAATAGATTTGTGAATGGAAAAATGAACTTCCCCTCCTATGCGTGTATGTATACAATGTAGTCCCTTGTCCTTTGAATAAAATCTAGATGGATGCCTTTAGTGCTCTTAGATGCCTTTGGATACAAGCTTAGGTGATGATAATAGATGTTTAGAGCTTGGTCCTTTGTTTTGCTTATATAGATTTGTATCTATATTATTCCCTTATTTAAATTTTGTAATTAACAACTGGAAGGTCGACCCATAAGAAAATAAAATTCCCAAAACATAAAAGAGGCCTAAAGAGAGCAAGCACGATAGAAAGAGGTTGGGGCACCGGGAGGGGACGAGGACACCTGGGCGCCGGTGTTCAGAGTCACGAGAGATAAGTAAATAAAGTATCGACTAGGATGTATGGTGCGAAAGTCCAGAAATAAGACTAGAGACAAAGAAAAAAGGCCAAAGGCGACATTCAATTACTAGTTTTATCACTTATGAATCATATGAATGCAAGTATGTATTTATGGACCTAGAAATGTACCCAAGTGTGTGATTTTGTGTCTACATTTTCCCCCACTTTATATTGTTGATTGAAATACTCAATAAAAAAATAGATAAGATATACATATGTGATAACCATGCAGAGTGTGATGGTGATAGGGTGCCAAGGAGACAAGTGAAAATGTGAAGTGATAATTTAATGGGGTGTGAAAGCTGAGAAAGAGGAAGTGACCGGAGGGGTGAAGCATATGAGTTGTACCGCGTTATACCTATTATTTTTGTAGCTTGATGAAGCTTTGTTTCTTGTTGTGTATCAAGGATGGACCTGCAAAAGAAGAGCGAAAGAGTATTCAAAGTCATGTGTTATGAAAACTATGTAAAAGCATGTGAAATTATGTAAGTGTGAAAAAGTGGTAAAAAGGGAAGTGTGCACCTGATCCATGAAGAGTGAAAGGGATATAAAATGTTATGAACTATTGTAGAAGAGTGATTTTTTTGGGTGATCTCATGTCAAGAGCGATTTTTTTGGGAAATCTCATGCCAAGAATGAGTTATTTGGGTGATCTCACGCCAAGAATGAGTTTTTTGGGTGATCTCACACCAAGTGCAAGTTTTTTGGGCTATCTCATGCCACAGAAGAAGATTGTTTGGGAGAGAGGTATGGTTTTACTCTCCTTCCATGAGTGCTTCCCAAATTTATACACCAATGTAGATGGTGTGATCCTACTTTGTTTTGTGTTGTTTCGTGTTCGATCTAAGGAAAAAGGAGATAGAATGCATTCTGATTGCTTGAGGAATCCGTGCATGTACTATAAAGAATGTTGTGTGAACTGCTAAAAATTATACTAATATGAGAAAGTAACTATAACTTTCCCTTGATCATAGGCACCCAGGAAAGGTCAGGACTGCCTAGGCACTAGTGTCTGTATCTAGGTGCTAATGTTTGTGTTGAACTGAGGACCCAAGTCATATTTTGGGCCAAATTTTGTAACTGTAACTATGTGTTGTTCATGTATTGTGTATATTTGAACTGTACTTTGTAGCTGTTGTATGGGGTGATTGATTCACCCAATGTATGCCCCCCTCGTTTGGGGTGCATGTGACATGGCACTAGGAGTATGCGGCCCAAAGATAGGACCTAAAATTGATCTTAATTGATATCTCCTACAGGGGGGGGATGTGCATGGTAGAAACCAAGGCACATGCAAACAAAATGGGTAGAAACATGTGTTAGTAAAAAAAGTGACAAGTATGATATAGAAGATAATGTAACAAGCAATACTGTAGAAAAATTCGATAGACAAAAAGTAGGTATTCAAACATGGGACATCACTCACAATGTCACAAGAAAATCAGGGCTGAAGCGGCCAAAAAGCATACAGTGTGCAAACAAGACAAAGGGAATAGCCCACAAATAATGGCATACAATGAAAATAATGGCAAGAAAGAGTAATCAGATAACCATGGTGGCAAATAGTCCTGCAAAGCAAATGTTGCACATGAAGCACCCGTTAGCATGTTAGAAATAATAAAAGTTATGTCAAAGCATGTGTAGATCAATGAGAAAGTAATGTGCTAGTAAAAGTATGAAAGTACTATAAAATGAAACAATAACACCTATAGTGATATAGTAGTAAATGTAGATGCCCCCAGGAGCCTCGGTGGGACTAGGTAAGAGGTACAATGCCAAGCATCATGTTATGCATGTAAAGCTCTTTAGATAATTTTGCATTCACAACTAAAGACCAAGTGAACGTGTACATGTGTATATAGAAAAGATAATGACATACTGAATATCTGACTAGCATAGAAACAAAGTGTACATGTGAGTATAAGCAAGAAAGAGTAATATGCAACCAAGATATGCAATATGTTGTGTATGAGCGTAATGGAATGGTATGCAATGTGAATGTGATAGGAGGTAACATTCCCCCTGAGTGGATGTGTATGTATGAGTGAGATGAGGTTCATTTATAATGTGACCCCTTGACATTCAAGAATGAACCATAGAACAAGAGTGCGTCATCAAGAAATGGTTTGAAAATATGCTAGATAGATAAAACATGAAGCATGGAGCAAAGTGGAGAAGGTGCAATGTTCATTTCAAATTGAGACCCTCATCAGTCAAGTATGAACTGTGGAACTAGAGTGTGTCATAGGGTAGTATGATAGTGAGAATAGAATGCTAGAAAGATGCATCATGAAGCGTGTGAAATATGTAGAATGGTGTGAGGTTCAATTCAGATTTAGATCCTCAGAAATCGAGTATGAACCATGAGATGCTAGAGTGTGTCATAGGGTAGTGACGATACAAGTGTGTATCAAGTTGTGCATGATTGATGTTTAGAAATATGAAGCATGAAGCATGAGAGCGTGATAGTAGAAATGAGATACACGTGACAATGTTAGGAGGGGGAGAATAAGCATGATGCCCCCCAATTGTATGATGATGAGTAAGCTATCCGTGAAAAGTTAAGGGAAAGGGTCCTCCACCCAATGTTTGAGGAGATAAAGGTGTGTGACCATGCTCTGAGATTGGTGATGAATGAGACTGACGATGTACATGTGATGGAATCCCAGGTGGTGAACACCTATGTGAAGTAGACCTAGGAGGTGATGTGCACCTATGTGAAGGAGACTTCCCAGGTGATGGGACCTATGGAAGGAGACCTGAGATGGACTAGTGGACTAATGAAGATGAGTGGGCTATGTGTGAATAGGAGAGATATGAGCAGATTTTACCTTATATTTGAGAGGTCCAGAGGGACCTAGATGCTCTAGTGAGTGCAATAGCAACCTTGAGAGGAGGTTATGGCCATAGTATGCATGGTTGGACACCTTTGATATGATAACTTACTTGTTGTGAATGAATTTTAGACACAAGTGATTCATGGAAATAATAGCTTGAATGGCAAGTGGAGCCAAGGAATACCTAAGAGCATGTCACAACCTTTGATGCTAGGTGCCACAAGGAAAGGAATAAACATGGTGAGAGGACCAACTATAATTGGAAGCTTGACGAAACCATAAGATTTAGGAACTAGATATGAAATTTGAGAGAGTGGATAGTTGATAGCGATGAGAAGTGCAATAGAGCACACACTCATATGAATCGATGGATTGATCATTGTGTTATTGATAGTATGAGGCCCGATAGAAGCATTGATGTGTAAGTAATTAGAAGAGAATGTAGCATGATAATCATGATCAGAGAATGTAATGAATGGAGGAGATGCATCAACACTAGTAACTAGAAAATCAAGAGGCCCAATGAAGGAGGAGGCATTGCATGGTATGCATGATTGATCGAAGAATCCACAGCTTGATTTGTCATGCTTAGGTAGAGGATCATTAAATATTTTGATTTTTTGTTTTCATTGACTAGAAAACGTAGATGTTGAAGGATCAGGGATCTCGATTGCATTGTTGTCAATAAGATCTTGAATGAGATGCCTGAGTTTGAAACAATGATCAGTAGAATGCCTAATGCATTGATGATAGTCACATCTAGTATTTTCATTGTAATTACAGCCTTTAGGGTGAGATGGATCTAGATTGAGTGGAGGAGGAAGCGTAATAATATTTCTCTCAATAAGGTTGTCGGTAATAAAATGTGTGGAACACAAGGAAATTTAGTAAATGTACACTTTGGAGGTTGTCATTAAAGCTTTTCAAGAGTAGAAACAACGTTGACAATAACTTTTGCTTCATTGGGCTTAGTAGATGGCTTGAAAGTTATTTTTCTTTGAAACCGAGTAGAAGATTATGAAGCATGATCATGATACTTGATTTTTCCCATAAATAATAATTTTCTTTCACGTAACTTGAGAATATGGCAAAGGTGATCAAATGAAGGAGAGGTCTCAAAGATGACACTCTCTTGCAATGGAGATAAGAGACTTTGCACAAAAATATCTTGCAATTCCGAATCAGTGAGTACATTGGTCATCTTAGTTAAGTTGTTCTTATATCGCAAAACATAGTATGCTAGATGCTCATTGATCCTTGCTTTGATTTGTGTGAGTTGAGCATAGGATATTTTAGAACCAATATTGATTGAAAAATGAGCCAGAAAAGCATCGGCTAAATGCATAAAAGATGTTACCAAATGACAGGTAGATTGTAGAACCAACATAGCATAATATTGGAGAATATCTTTGTCTAGTAAAGTATGATCATCCACATAATCTAGACATGCCACATGGAAAGATTGAAGATGATCTTGAGGGTCACCATGGCCATTGAAGGTGGGGAGCTTAGGAGTGATGAAATTTGAAGGGAGTGGATATGTGGAAATGACAGGTGCGAAAGGAGTGTGAAGGAGTAAAGTGGAATTAAGAGATGGAGATGTGCGAGAAGTAGCATATTTGAAGATAACGAATTTGAGTTTACAGATCCTGATATAAAGAAGTTAAGTTAGGAGTGTTTAAAGAAGATTTGGGTTGTGTAATAGAAGCATTATCTTGAATGATCAGAGCAGTAGTAGTGGGAATGGAAGTAGGAATATGAAGGGGTTGAGTGGAGGACATGGCAGTCGAAGGAAGAACCTACAAGGGGTGAAAAAGTAGCATCTCAAGAGTTTTTAGTAGCCATCAAAACATGAAGAATATGTAGAAAATGTGTAGGATTGTCACATAAAGCTTGGAGAAAATTAGTAAGAATTTCTAATTGTTCTTGATCAATGTTGGTGTCATCATCTTATGATTGCTCACTATCATATGTTTCAATGTCTTGAAGAGGAACATTTTGAGAGTTGGTAAAAGGGGTTATCAAATTCAACCATCAATTTAGAAACCCTGCAGGTAGATGGAGGAGTCTCTATATGCTCAAAAGATACAAAACGACCACTACGGGTGACGGGCACAAGAAGGAAGGTTTGAATGAGATATCGGGTTCACCAAATGATTTAACAAATATAGGAATTTGTAAAACCCTAAGATATTGCAGAGTCGCATATGATAAATAAATGCTAAAGTACAGATTCGACACAAGTAATAAGCTAAATAAATATAAAACCCTAAGTACAAGAGAGGGAATAGAAGACTTAGTTAATTTTGCACTTGATCCCAAAGTATGCTGGACTGGAAAATTGATGAAATATAAGGGAAGACTGTCACAAACTATGCTCAGGAAATTATGTAACTATCAAAAAAGCTTGGACCAGGGCACCTGGAGTAGGGCTAGGGCACCTAGGCGCCCTGTGCTAGGCTTTGTGACAACGAGCTCTCAAAATATGTTTTTTCTGGTGTTGCAATTTGGTTGCTAACCTTTGTTGTTGGTTTCCTATGTTTCACTGGATGATCATTGAATTCTCCTATAACCTGCAAAGATAATTTGACTTGCGTTTTTCTCGCGCAACCCTCAAACTACATCAAATCCCAAAAATAAAATATGTAATATGGGGATTTAGACTGACCCCGATGGTCACCTGACTGAGTGAACTTACAACTGAGTGTTGCACTACATCTTAGACTTCGTGTAGTTCTTGTGTGTGTGTGAAATAAATCATGCCCTAGGAATCCCTTGTGCAAGTGCATGTGATAATGGATGATAGCTAGATGTACCAATGTAAATAGATGTGTGGATGGAAAAATTGAACTTCCCCTTCCTATGAAGTGTATGTGGAAAATTAGTCTTTTGTCCCTTGATATGAAATCTATATGGATGTCCTTTGATGATCTTAGATGCCTTTGTGAATGCAAAATTAGGTGATGATAATAGATGTTTAGAGCTTGGTCCTTTATTTTGGTCACATAACATTTGTATTTATATGATTCCCTTATTTGAATTTCATAATTGACAACTGGAAGGTTGACCCATAAGAAAACGAAGAAGCTAAAAAGATAAGTAAGAGGCATAAAGAGAGCGAGTATGTTGATGGAAAGAGGTTCCTAACGGGGCATCGAAGGCATAAGCAGCTATGGAGGGATGTGGTTGCGTGGTGCGTCATCTTGAGAGGAAACAAAGGCAATAGCCAGGATTCCTTAGTGGAGGTATAAGTGGTAGTTGTAATGATGGTCTCTCCCCATTGCAAGTGTCAGTAGATAAAGCTTGGTAATGTGAGTCAAAGATACCTTTACTTTCGGTGTCAACCATGTTCTTATCCCATAGGAATATGAGTGGGACCATGTTTGTGTAAGTGTATCATGTGATGTTGTAGTTATTCTAAGTGAGCCCAAGTGATATTGTAAAACAAGAAAAGAAAAAAAGAAAAAAATTACCATGGTTTATTTTGGCTTGTGTTTTGGTCCTACATGTGTGGGTGTTACAATTGGGAACAACTTAACCAAGATTTGTGATGTTGGAAAGACTGAT
Organism: Taxus chinensis; assembly: GCA_019776745.2. Taxonomy (NCBI): domain Eukaryota; kingdom Viridiplantae; phylum Streptophyta; class Pinopsida; order Cupressales; family Taxaceae; genus Taxus; species Taxus chinensis. The sequence continues at coordinate 644,436,629 of CM034153.1, read as the reverse complement.
TGGGATGTCATATGGCCTTATACAAGGAACAACCTACAAAAGGCTAACCAAGCATACTCCCTTTAATATTAGTATTTAGTAAAGAGGCATTTTTCGATTAGTATAGTAAATTTTGCCCATAGAATTATTTAGTACCCTCTATATACACATAGCATGCATAGTGGAGCTTGATGATTACAAGGCCATAGAGGAAATATACAATCCCTCATGCACTTGGATGAGAAACGACTCTTCACTAGATGTAGTCATGGAGTGGAAAAGGAACAACAAAATATATGGCATGACAAGCACATCGAGGAATTCAAGGTGTTGGCTAGAGGAACACTTGTATTGCTTTATGACTCGAGGTATGCCAAGCACCCAAGAAAACTAACGTCAGGTGGATGGGGCCATTTATTGTCCGTGATATTTTGGAAACATGTGCTTGTTGTAGGCTTTGCACTCTTAATGGCAAGTTACTCCAAGGTCACTTCAATGGGAGCAAACTCGAGCCTTGCCATCCATGAGAGACCCATGCAGAAGTTGTAAATAAGGTTGAAAAGTCGGTAGGTTATTTTTACTATTTACCAATTGACTTCTCCAAATGAAAAGAAAAGGATGTTAAGTGATAGTCAAATAAACATGAAATTTAAGTTTGAAATTTCTTCACATGACGGCATAAAAAAATACAAATTTGCATGGATATGGAAACAGATGCAAATATGTATACAGTATCAGATACGAATACGACTAGTTTTTAGTGTTCCAGATATGGATATGGTTGGATACGACATAATATAATATTTATAATACTATAATAAGTCTATGAATACTTAATGACGTTACCATAACCTTGACTATAAAGTTATTTATGTTTCCTTAATCATTTACAAAAGTCGAATAAGAATATTAGCAAGGGTGGGGCCCCCATAACCCCCCGGTTCATAGCTCCTTTTTAAAAGGGTTTACCTATCTGAATTGACATGTTCTCATGTGTTGGTCACAGTCCCATTTTGGGATTCCCAAATCTTCCTTCATTTGTGCAGGCCGTCAAGGTAGGCCTTCGCTAAGATTAGTAAAGGTAGATATCGAGCAATTTTACACCACAATTAAAGGCCTTGTATGTGAGCTTGGAGATTATATGAAGTATTTCTTGTCAAGAGTCTTGATGGGAGTGTGTGAGCATACACTAATAGGTACGGAAGTCATTTACATAGTAGAATTCTTGCCCAACTGAATACTAGAACGGTTATGAATGCATGGAATTGGGGGTCATAAGGGGGGCTTGAAGAGGATTTATTTAACCTTAGCGGGAATGAGAAACTCTCTGACATGTAGTAAGACATCGATATCATAATGAGGTTGGCTACACTCATTAGTTGGCACAGATGTTGTTCCCATCTTTTATGAACTCTAACAATTTGATTAAATGAATTACTATCTTACTAAGTCTATTATAGGTTGTAAATGGATAAGCTTATAAGAAAATCAAATGGCTCAAGGATTCATAGAGGAATGATCAGGAAACTGATCAGGAATGTAGAATGTATGTAATAAGTTTGTACAAATGCCCTAAAAGGCACATTCAATGAGCACTATCTAAGTATTATTCTTAAGAACCCTCTAGTGGAAAGTTAGATAGGATCATCTAGTTTGGTATATCATGTTATTTTTTCAATAGTGATGTATGGTATTATTATAATGACTACAGATGATCATCCCTTATGATAACAGTCCTAGAAGTTAAAGGAGCCCCATGACCATGAGCAAGACTAGCATTTGATGAAACATCTTCTCTTACTACAATTGTACACTACTTTGCTCCAAATAAATGGACTTTACCCATAATTTAGAGTTAATAACCCAAATATTAATAAATGGGAAAAATAGGAATCTAAGTAGTAATAGCTGATATAATTCCTTAAATGGAAGTTTATAGATTTGAGTGCAACGGAACGAAAGAATATAAAATATAAATGATATCGGTTGAGAACTGCATGCGATGAAATGGTCTTAGATATAATTTATTATTATCTTACTTATAAGAAGATATTAACAAAGGACTTACAATGGTGGAGTTAATTTAACCTGAATGCTACATTTTGTTTTCAGCTCACAAAAATACTCTTGGATTAATGTCTAAGAGAATATTGGTCAAATGTCAAGCAAAATTTAATAGGGCGACAAATTAAATTATGCGAAGTACCATAACTCATCATGACAAGATCAATCTTGTCTATAAAGGAGTTGAATGGAGATTAATTCTGATTTGTATCTATAGGAAGGAAATGCACGACTCATTGGCATGGTCATTTCTTCAATCTTCTAATATGTTAGGTGCAATTGAGATATGAACCTTGTAAATAAGAACTAAAAGATGTGTTGATAACATGTAACCTTGAGTAAGGAATTATGAAGAAAACTAAGCACGTATCTCTAAACATAGGGAAGATGTTGGTATAGGCAGTGATTCAATGAGAATAATATAATTGCTAATTGATAATTGAACCTCTCCCTTGTAATGTTAATTGATTGCATTGTTCCTTTGCAATGGAACTTGTAACATGTATTGTTATTGGCGTCAGATACAGAGGTTAAATGGGATAGTCTTCGCTAAAGATGTAAAGCATAAATATCATTATGGAACTAGCTAGAGGAATGAATGAAAAGAAAGAATTAAATTGAATTAATGTAGACACCTAATTTCGACCGCGCAATTTTAATACTAAAATTCCACTAATTGTCTTATTTACTGTCATTTCGTTATAATTAGTGATTTTCCGCTAATTAGCTAACATTCCCCTTTGTCTCGGTCAATTAATGACACTTCATTAATTAACTAGCCTTGTCCCTCATATTGGATGTCAATTAACATCACTTCATTAGTTAAAATTCTCTTTACTTAATTAATTAATTACCCTTTCACAATCTCGTATTTAATCAATAAACCCTCTTATTAATTAAATCCCCTTCTCAAACCCCTCAAATTTTATTAATTTCCCTCCAAATCATCTCCAAATGACTTCCATAAGCTTAACTTGGCCTATTAATTAATCTTAATTGATTAATTAAACCTTCCCAAACTCCCATGAGTTGTTAATCTCTAATTAATCTCTTCTAATCATACTTATCACTTTCTAATTCTTCATTCACTTTATCCCACATTCACTAGATTGCAAGCTTCTCCCAATATGGAAAGTCTATATAAGAAACCTAGTACACCTTGTGACACCTTACACAATGTCCTTGAAAGACATTATACTTGAGAAGAGCATTTCATGTTATTGGAAGGCTTGTTAAACCGAGTAAATCTCCCCCTTTCTACTTGCTAAGAGTAGTAAGAGAAGAATAAAAAATGGCAATTAAGCCATACTTAATGAGATCTCTTCCTCTTTGCTCAAGAAATCCTTAATCGTGTGTGGTCTACGTTCGGCTCACTAAGGAAATACCTCCATCCAAAGCACATCAAAATATCAAAAGGAGGTTTGCACTTAGTATAGATTCAGATTTTGTGATTTAACTAGCTTCCTTTTCTGCTTTATCATGATGTATTTGCTTGAATTTAACTAAGTTAGGATCTACTTGGTGTTAGGTTCATTTAATTAACTTAGTTTAAGTTTATCGTGCATACAATATTGAATCATGAATTGCCTTAAAATACACATCAAATCAACACACACAGATAAGTTTCTATCAATTTTAACATCCTTAATGACATCTACAAATATTATTCCCACTATCAATACTCTTACAAATAAAATGAGCTAAAATCCAAGAGCTATTACGATGGTGTTTCTCTAGGACCCTTCAAAAGATTCACTTCTTCAGTTCAACTTGAATCTCTTCTCTAATTTTCACCACTCTACCCCCTAAAATGGTGGACTTAACTCCTTTTATGTTTTCTTAGGTTCCAGATCTTTCTACATTGGAAGTGAGTTAACTCCTCTGAAATACCACATTGTCTTTTTACATGACCTCCTACATTTTTAGATTTTGTGGATGAGGATAATCAATCCTTAAGATCTTGGTAGAGGTCTATAAGATAATTTGTTATACATGTTCTTGTTTGTTTTGGTGATGTGTCTCCTTGGATAGTTTCTCTTCATGACTATGTGTTTCTCATCTAACATGTTTTGTCGGCAAATCATGTCATTTGTGCACTATTAGTATGTGTCTGTTAGGCACTAACCTAAGTATCTATGCTCAACCCACATGAATATAGCATGACATTTTGAAAAAATTGAAAAAAAAACACAATGTAAAACATTCTTCCTTTACCTCATAACTTCATGGACACATTGTGCTCTTTATCTTGTGTAACCAATGTGCATTGTGTAATAGAACCATTGCATAATGCATTCACACTAGCCTCACATAGTCATTGTTATTTCCCAACTTTTGTGTTGTACATTTCTTGATCTATTTTCTCACTTATCATCCTTGTGTGTGCCTATATTAAGCTAACATATCAAAACTTATGCAAGATAGCCAATTATCTTGTGATGTTCCTTCATCAAAAATTACCTCTTTGATTTCAAACCAAGTAACTGATTGGTTCTTCTAGAGTTGTATTTAGGGTTATCAGGCCAAAAATCACATCATAAAGTTCTAATTAGTTTCACACGACTCAAATTAACTCATATTTCCTCTCTTCTTGAATAAATCAACTAACTATAAAATTTGCATTATAATTAGGGGGGCTAATTCTATCCAAAATCACATCAAAATAGACACAACTATGATTAGTGTGTCAAACTGGCTTAAATTGACTCTCTAGTTGAAAAAATCAACTAATTAGTATGTGCAATGATGTAATCAAATCAATTGAGCCCCAACTCGCATTGTATGTAGTCACAATAAAATTAATGGGGCTCTAATGGATAAAATTGCCTCTCTAATTGAACCATCTCACTATTTTTTTCAACTAGTGATGCAATTAGGGTCCATTAAACCCCAAATCACATCATGTGGTAGCAATTTATTTAATGTGCATGATGTTATTGAGGTCAATTGATCCCAAAACCACATCATATCATCGTGATTAAGTTGTTGGGATTAAATTGAGCAAATTACCTCTCTAGTTGAACCAATCAACAAAATTTGCAATGTGTGATGCAATTGGGGTCAATTAAGGTAAAAAAACATATTATATTGGGTGAACCCCTTAACATGGCACCCTCATTCAGGATGATGGCATTTGAAAAATTTCCTTTGATGGATCTAGGATTAGAAAAGATGTAGGGGGTGTGGTGCTTATATCTCACACAAGTGATAAGTATTTCTCTACTTTCAAGTTCCAATTCAATTTCTCTAATAATTTAGCTGAATATGAGGCTCTTATCCATGGTCTATAATGAACAAGAAGAAAGAGTGTTAAACAATTGCAAACCTTTTGTGATAGTGAGTTAATAGTAAATCAAGTAAGAGGGTTGAACACATCTAAGAATGATTTTTTGAAAGCCTACAAGCATAGGGTGTGGGATCATATAGAGGAATTTGAATCTTTTAATATCCACTCTATCCTAAGAAAATAAAACGAATCAACTGATAGGTTAGAAGTTGAAGCACATTTGTATGTCCCTAAAAGTATCAAAAGCGAAGGAATATAATAACATATTAAAGTGATTATCATACCTGATGTCCCAAACAGTAACACAAATTGGAAATTATTTTAAAGTGACCAACATATTATCAACGTCATATAGGAAAAGTCCAAGTTTTTTCTAAAGAACCAAGATAAATTGTAACAACAATATGGAGAGGAGACAAGTTGATAAAGACAAGTTGCTCAAGATTGGCAAGGTATGTACTTCGGAGGAGAAGTATGCATTTGTAAACCTTTTTCAAGATTTTTTTGATGTCTTTACATGGGGATATGGTGAGCTTAGGGGTTTTGATACTAATTTGGCACAGCGTACCATTGAGTTAGACCCATTAGCCAATCCCATTAGGAAAAAATAGAGGCATGTTGATCCAGTAAAGTAGCCACTAATGAAGAAACAACTAAACAAGTTAATATAGGATTATATATTCTTCCCCATAAAACATTCATCTTTGGTTTCTAACCTATTTCATGTAAGAAAGAGGAATGGGGAAATCAAATTGTGTGTTGATTTAGGGATTTGAACAAGGCATCCTTGAACACTACTTTCTATGGAGCAGATCTTGTAGATGGTATCTTTATAATAACATTTCTTTTTATTAGATGGTCACTATGGTTATATCACATCATGGTGAAATATGAAGATTAGTCCAAAACAACATTTACAACAAAATGGGGAAGATATTCATATATAAAAATCTCCTTTGGTTTTTCTAACGTAGGGGAAACCTTCCAAAGAGATATGGACATGGCGTTTAAAGCAATGGTTGATAATTATGTCTTGGTTTACCTTGATGACATCACAATGTTCTCCAAGAATTCAATTGATCATTTTTTCCATCTTAAACAAGTTTTAGACTAGTGTAGGCAGTTTGGGGTTTCTATTAATCCCAAAAAATTATCTTTTCAGTGTATGAGGGAAAAACACTATACCACATTGTCTCAAAGAAAGGGCTTGTAATTGACCCTGAAAGGGTAAGTGTCATCTTGGCATTATCATTACCTAGTCACAAGAAAGCATTATAAAGTTTATTAGGAAGAATTAAATTTGTTAAGTGGTTTATCCCTGTTTGTTCTAGTCTTGTCAAACCATTGACATCTATGTTAAAGAAAAACATGCCTTTTAAATGGACTATGGAGGGGAATGGTAGTTTTCAATACATCAAACAAGAAATAACACAAGCCACTACCCTTATTAATCCTGATTTCACAAAGGATTTTCTTATGTATCCCTTTGGAGGCATAGACACAATATTTATCGTGTTGGTATAGCTAAATGATGAATATTTGGAGCATCCAATTTCAATTTTAGCCAAATCCTAGATGATTATGAGGTAAGGTATTCATTTTTAGAGAATCATGCCTTAGATGTCATAAGGATCTTAAAGAAATTTAAACATTTGGTATCTAACAATAAAATCCATTTAATGGTGTAACACCGAGGCGTGAAGGATTTTCTTTTGAAAAAGACCTGAATAAAAAAAGATATGGTTGGATAACAAAGGTGATGGAATATGATGTAGATGTCAAGGTAACTAAACTAGTAACAAACATAGGCTTATATGAATAATTGGCTACAAATTGACAAAGTAAAAAAGAAATTGTTATAGTGCTCTAGAATGACCCAAAACCAGTTATAACATCACTTCCTCCTTGTTGGACTCATGACATAGTGCATTAGCTCCAAATAGTTCAATGCCCTCAAGGCTTGAGCAAATAAAATAGAACAAACTTTAGGATTCAATCTATCCCCTATGTGCTCATAGATGAAATTTTATTTAGGAAGGATATAATTGGAGTTCTCTTAAAGTGCATTAAGGTAGATCAAATGGAAAGAGTCTTGTAATAATTTCATAATGGTATAGTAGGAGGACACTTTTCCCCCAGAACGAAAACACTCAAGATCATGAAAGGTGGCTATTATTGGCCCAAAATCTTAAAATATTGTTATGTTTGGGTAAATAAATGCAAGAAGAGTTCCTTCTTTGTATGAAAATAAATACTAGTGTCCCTTCTCCTTTTCGCCATATCAGCACAATGACCATTCATGCAATTGGGGTTGGATTTCATTGGAGTGATAAATACACATTCTATTTTAGGGTATAAGTGGATTTTAATAGCCACATGTTAATTCTCCAAATGGATAGAATCAGTTACTTTGAGGGAAGAAAATGAGACTAGCATCCTAGACTTTTATGAAGGTATCGTGACCGTGTTTGGTGTTCCATCCACAATCGTAGATGATAATGTTTTAACATTCCTTGGCACATAAATTACTGATTAGGTTGTGAAGTTTTGAATTTACTTAAGCACATCCTTAAACAATTATCCCCAAGGAAATGGGTTGGCTAAGTCAAAAAATAAGAATCTTCTAAAGATTATTAGAAGAACCTTGGCAGAGAATCAAAGAGTTTCGAACACAAAGTTGAGATAGGTCTTATGGGCTGAAAGAATCACTCCCAAAAGGTCAATGGCAACTCACCCTACAAGCTTGTTTATGGAAAGGAATTTTTTTTTCCAATATCTCTTGACTTTCTAGCCTTGGATCTCATAAATCAGCTTGAAATATTTGAGGTAGATGTCATGGAACTTAGGTATGTAGAATTAATGAATCTAGAAGATTTGAGATACCGAGTTATACATACAATGGATTTAATCAAGATCAAGAAAAGAATTGTTTTGAAAATAAAATAGCAGCTATAAGCTTTCAAGAAGGAGACCTTGTCCTCAAGTGGGATAAGGATAGATCCAATACAGGTAAACATTCAAAGTTCTATGCAATATGGAGTGGCCCTTACATTATTTCAAGTTACAAGATACACAATGCTTTCTAAATATCAAAATTGAATAGGAAAGAGCTCTATATCCCAGCCAATGGGATATACCTCAAACATTGTTATTGAGGTAAAGGTTTCATCTTGAATATATTAGGATTATTTTTCACTTTCCTCTAAGTGTTGAGCACATGTTTGGTTGGTAGTGTATTTTACATTTCCCTAAGTGCTTTGTGTAATGTTCTTGTTGTTCTTGGGTTGTATTTTTCAACTATTTCAGAGTTTAAAGGAGGTTACAACAATTTACAAGTTTCAAATCAAATGCAAATCAATGTTGAATTCATATTTCATATAGTTCATGGGGCAGTTTTAAGGTTGAGATCAAATTTTAGAGATAAAATTGACTTCATGTCTAATGGATGTTAAAACGAAATTGATCAGACCATCTAGTAGGTAAATGTCCCCTAGAGGTCACTAAATTATTGTCCCAAATAGCACCCTCATGCTATTTTTTACAACTCGTCAAAGTTTCAGACTTAGGCGGCCCTATTCTTGAAGACTCGTTGGATTTCGTGCAAAGTTGCAGGTTTTTTGGCATATGTAGGTGTGTATCAAGAGCCTTAAAATTTTTTTGAACATTTGAATTGGAGATTTATATTTAAAAGTTTGAAATCGGCCCAAGGAAGAAAAGTCACAAAAGTTTGGATGCAAAATTTATTGTTCCATAGATTTTACATGTAAGACCCGTGAAACAAATAAGTTAAGTTTTAGTCTCTCGCGGTGGTGGTGAAAACATTTAGTTCTTTGTGGCAAGAAACACAACATGGGATCAACTTAGAATAATTTTTGATTCAAGAAGAACATATTGCATAGGGCCACAAAGAAAAGAAAGGAATGTATGTTATGGAGCGACTAAGGTTACAAGCTGTGAAACACTAACTCAGTGCCCCGCAGGTTTCCAAAGGTACAATGTTCAATGGAATTTGAAAGTCCATAGGAAATGAAGGAACGTGATCATGGTAAAAATGTGACTTGTCAAGTAGCCTCGCAATTTTGTGACTTACAAGTTGTAAGTTGCAAACTTCATTTCCATCCTCACGACAAATCAAAGGTTTCTCCATGTCATTCCCCAAATCTCGCCAAGGAAAATATATTCTTACATATTCATTTTTTTAGATTGCAAACTACGAAAGAATTTCCACCCCAACTGCACACTAATTTATTGGCTATAAATTTTCTACTAGAAGCTCGAAATTGTATGGGAGTTATTACATTCGCTTCGTCTCTCCAAGGGATACATTTTACATGAAAGAAACATAGGAAAAAATGTTGTTTCAAGGGAGAATTGTGAGAAACACGAGATTACAGGGAAAAAGTGTAGTTTACTTAGTTTTAGGCATTTAACAACTCCAACTACCCAAATTTATTACTTAATAGCATGCATGCCTTGTCATGTAGCTCCAACAACATGCAAACAGAAGGACAACATGGTACCCATACTTTGTCCAGAAAAATGATTTCATTTCATCCTTAGTACTTAGAAATGGGCCATTTATGGTTATTTGGTCGCTTCCTCTTCTCTATCTCTCTCATTCTTTATAAATGTAAGTGCTAATGCAAGTAAAAAATGGTTCTTTTATGTTGATTTTGAAGTTGTGCCTTATATTTTTGCATTTCTTTCCTTCATACCTCTGTAACTCACATTTTTTTTAAGAATTATAGACCTCTGCTCTATAAATATAAATGAATATCTTTTGAGTACAATACAACTATGGTTTATCGTTTTGAATTCCTCTATATTTGATGTGGATGTTTTTCCCTATTGTTCTCCTTGATTCATATTAACCTACCTCCTTTAAAGATTTGTGTTTTCCTTATATTCTTACATGTTTGATTATATTTGTGTCTCTTAAGGCCAGAATTGATCCCTGTTCTATTTTTGGTGCATCACATCCTTCATTTTGCAGAATTTTTATTTCTCTCACCCTTGGATCCTGGAAATTTTTAGATTAGATTTAGGTAGTTATATTTTAAATGGGTTTAGGTTATTCTATAGTGAGCTATAATAGAAGGAACCGGCCTTCTCTGGAGGTTTTTCTCAAGGAGAAAGGTCCCACACCTTAGAGACATTCCCATATCAGCCAAAATTATTGATCTATCATGATCAAATTTTAGGTTGTTAATTTTGCGTGTTAACAGGTAGATTTAACGACATCTTGTTTTGGGATTGAATCATTAAATATTTTCAGATTTTCATTATCCTTAGTAAGTCTATTTTGAGGTGTAGTACCATATTCAATATTACCAACATCAAGTAAGTCTTGGATGATATGAAAAATCTTAAAATGATTACTAGGGGGGTAACCAATATATTGGTGGTTGTCATAGTGAGGAAGTGGATTAAATTTATTACATTGAGGCACACTTGGATCAACCTCAAGTGATGGAGGGATAGATACAAGGCTGCACTCAAGTAAATTTTTAAGAACTTTTTGAGGTGAGAAAGGTAGATGAGTGAATTGACATCTAGAGAATTTCAATTGTAGCTGTGTACAAGTATTTCAACAATTTAGCTAAATTGAAAGTAAGAAAATACCACCTAGATTAGCTTCCTAACCTAGCTAGAAATGAGAAATGTGCACCATCATGATGAAGAAATAAGCAAGTCCTACCCTCAACATTATAACATTGAAATGATCAAAACATAATGCAAATTAATGAACTCTATTCTTCTAATTGCCTAATTAAATCAAGTGGACCTATGTAGTCCAATGGCAATCAACAATATTGCTTGCTTTGATCCTTCAATGGATGCTTGGGTGTGAGGCTTAGCTCTTCAAGAATGGAGGATGGAGGGCTCAAGAATGACAAAAGGCTATTAGTATGAAACTATGTGCTTTCTTTTGTCTCTTGAGAGATTTAGGTGTAGGTATAAAGGTAGAAGGAGGGCTCCTTATATATCCCAATGGATAGAGGAAGCACTTCATCCCTTTGCATGTGGGATAAAGGTAAAACATGATTAGGAATGGATAAGGTTGCTTTATTAAAGGTAACCTTACTTTAGAAGGGTTTAATTTATGCTTAGCAAGTCATGGGAGTTGGAGGGGTGCTTTAATTAATCAAAGGTGATTAACTAATAGGTAGGTGTAAGCTTATAGAAGCCAATTAGAGGAATATTAGTACGATTTAGGTCATTAGGAAGGGATTAAATCAATTAAATATTGATTTACTAGTTAAATGAAGGGGAAGACTAGATAATTAATAATAATTAATTAATCTAGAGAGAAGGGGTAAATAATTAACAGAAGTTCGTTAATTAGGTTGTTAGCTGGATATGTGACTTAATCAATTAGCGTATTGTAATTAATTAACGACAACAAGAGGGAATGTGAGCGCTTTTGACGATATGTCGTCAATTTGTAAGAAAGGGGATAATCAACACAATTTAAGTATTTAAATTACTTGGGCGTAATTATAGGTGTCTACAGTAGCTTTGTGGATTGAGGCATGACATTGAATAAGGCCTTGTCTTCAAGTTTTATCATCAATAGCTTTGTCATTAAAAGTGGATTTGGATTAAAAATATTTAGTAGAGGTAGTAGGAGGATGATAATAACAAATTATCTTGTTCATGTTGAGGAGATTTTCTTCTCATTTTTTCAAATTATGGCACATATGATTTAATGAATGGAACTTGTCAACCATCATTGATTCTTATAAAGGAAAAAGAAAACTTTGAGTAAAGAGATTTTGTAATTTTTTATTAAGAAACAAATTGTTCATCTTGGAAAGTGTAGTCTTATAGTGTAAGACATAATCACTTATGAGCTCATTGTAACCTTGTCACATTTTATCCATTTGAGAGTAAGATAAATTTTTCATGAATATTAATAGAAAATAATACAAGTAATTTATCATCCAAGGGAGTGAATTTTCTTACCCAACACATGGGTAGGCCATAAAACCACTATAATGTGAATTCTTTGAGATTACTAGGAAAAATCTTGGTAAGCAATGTATCATTGGAAGAATAGTCCAAGTAAGTGACATGAAAAATATAGAGGTGTTCTGTAGGATCACCCCTCATCATCATAGATAGGTAATTTAGGGGCAAAAACCTGATAGTTAAAGGATATGAATCCACTTTGGGTACAAGTGAATTATGAAGTTGTTGAGTAAGATCTATAGTATGAGAGGAAGTTGATGCGCCTTGTTACAATTGTAAGATTTAAGTTTGTAAAGTGTGAACAATAGATTCAAGACCTTGTGTATTATAAGAAGAAGCATGTGAAGTGTTATGAGTGTAGAGAGGATATGTGGGGATAGTAGTGGTCATAGGTATATTCATAGAAATACTATAAAGTAGAGGAGTAGATACCCCTAATGAAAATAGGCATATTCGAGGTAAGGATTTTTAATGTATGCATAGTGTACGGAATAAGGGGATTAGTAAAAAGGAACCTCTCACTAGTGTCTTGATCACAAGAATGTTTAGCAGTAAGAAGAATGTGAATAAGAGGCTCAATATGGTGAGGGTTTTCATAGAACTGTGTATGGAAATTAGAGACCATCTCAACTTGTGTTTAGTCAATGTTTTCATCTTCACTAGTACCATCATCAAAAGAGTGTTCACTAATGATTTCAATTTTGTTAAGAGGATCATTAGAGATGGTATAATCCATAGTAGAAGGGACCCCATATACATGGCGTGGAAAATAGGTCATGAGGGCACACCTCTTACGTGTAGGGGGAGAAAATCTCAATGTGTTGAATATTTTTTTGATTAAGTCAAATTGCTACGCCAAAAAAACATAGAAAGCGCCCATAGAAAAAGTGAATCCAATGATGCCCTAGGGTTGTTATGGTTTGGGAAAATATTTGATTCAAGATTCAGGTTCACAAGGATTTTAACACCATAATTATAATTTAGATTTTTAGTATGGTATTTTACAACAAACTAAAAATTATGTAAGGGTTAACAATAGGTAAATTATTGTGATCTAATTAACTTCCAACATCAATTATACATGACAATAATAATGCATTCAAACTCAAAATGAACAAAATTATTGATAGATGATAAGTAACCAATTCAAAACATGAAGAGAGAGATATAATTATATATTCAGGATGATTTTGGATTGATCTAGGTCTGTAGGGTAGTGGAATGAGAAGATATAGAGCTGTTGATTTTATACATAAGATTTTGGAATTGGATAATATGTAAGTGTATGAGCATACAAAATTTATATGGCCTATGTAACAACTATACGATCTAGGACATGTATTGTATAGTTTTAGACTAGGAGACACAAAGGTTCTATAAATTTTCATGCACTTAACTTATCTATAAATAATGTTCACTATGTGTTACTCTTGCTCACACAACTTTGGGATGACCTATGATGACTTGCAACAAATTAGAAACCTTAGCAGAGCATTAGAAAAACAAAAGAAGAAAAACTTGTGTATATTTTTGAGGTTAGACCACCTTAGGTGGTCATACTATACTCCCATATATTAAACCGATCACAATGCTACACTATATATCCTCATTGCAAAAATCAATCCTTGTGTAGTTCTCCCAAGTTATTTTTCATGTGTGTATAGCTAACCAACCCCCTAGGGTTCCCTTGCATTTCTTAACACCAAAATAGTGGGTTAATTACATAGTATAAAATGTTCCCAATGTATTAGTAGCGAGATATGGTGTGCCTCAGTTATGTGACCCAACACTTGTGTTCATTTAAACCCTTGTGAACCACTTGGAATGAATTTTCTCTTATTAAGTCTTGGCTCTATGATCTTTGCATGTGTGTAGATGGATGAATATATACTCCCTTAAACCTCATTGAGTGCTTCTAAATTCTATTATGGATTTTCCTACATGATTTACAACTAATTTGAGCAGATTTAGGAACCCTTTGAGTGTTTTTGGAATGATTTTTGTAATAAGATCTTGTAAGAATGTCATGTGACTTATAAGGTAATAATAAATTACTTATATAGTCTTATGTAGGTGAGTTATTCTAATAAGAATGACCATACAAAGATGAAATTTCATAAAGAATGGTTTAAAGTTATAAGAAGAGTGATTAATTATGAAGGGGAAGCACTGTACAAGTCATCTAGGACCAAACCACCCATCCTGACCCTTTTGTATGATTTTGGATAGGAGAGAGAAACATCTAAATTAAAATTTGTGTCATGAATATTAGATGTTTTATGTTACTTTAATGAAATAATATTCCCAAAATCGATGAGATGTCATACTGTGAAGATAAGAAAATTGTAGAATGACTATGTAGACACTCAAATTTGGCAATCTACCCATTGACACTGGTGATCTTGACATTACATACTTGCATGGACAAATGCACTCTTCTCACTCTTTCTTAACACACCCTGATAGCACTTCACACACTTGCTTATCTTTGTACACATCTTTGTTGTCAATCTTTAAAGTTTAACTACATGAAATACATCTATAAATATCCATGCTTAGGTTTATGAAGTCAAATCATCTTTTCTCCCTACATTCCAAAAATTTCAGTTTCGGTCGAGATGTTGAATTATATCTTAGCCGTATTGTACAGTTTTTGACCGACATGTTTTAAGTTAATTATTTCAATTATATAACATTCTTACAAATGAATATACTCCCTTGGTTGGAATTTCATGACATAATAACCTTTGAAAGCATATATAAATAAGAAAATAATACCTAATTTAGCAACTTGGCACTTTATTAACTCTTTATAAAAAAACAAGCACTAAAGGCACTTAAACCTCCCAAATATATGAAATAACTCATAAAAATCCATTGGGGAAGTGCTTTTTATAGGTTTGAGTCTCCTGCCATGTTTAGGAGTCTCCGCCTTCATCCTATAAGCAAGCAAAGTGACCCTTCCCAAGTATTTGAGCAAGTGTAAAACTCAAGCGAAGCATTGTCAAGTTTGATTGCACTACGGTAGATATCACATGTTAGGAGAATGATGTGCGGGTTTAGCACTTTTTGGAGTAGTGGAGATGTCACTGGTTCATAGGGTTTCTAACAATTGACCTAATTTTTTTGTAGGAAATACTTCTTACACTACAGGGTTTTGAGGGTTTGAACAAAGTTTACAGAGCAATTTTAAAGGTGAATAAAGAAGACCGACAGACAGCAACATACATTTCCATTTATGAAAATAAATCAAGAAGTTACGAACCCATATTCCAATTAGGTCCAAGACCATACAAAATGGTCATGACTATATGGATACTATAGATTGTGTTGTATGGTTTTAACCAAGCTTAGTTTCAGGTTACAATTTCAGCAACGAAGCATTTCCAATTCTAGATCTACCTGTTCCTACATTCAAACCACCCAAACTCTTCTAAATACACACAAAATCAGCTAAGTGTATTATTTCCATATTTTTGATATTTACTAGATCAATAGTCACTACGTGTTCCAAATCTACTTGATCCTACATTTTGACCACCCAAACTCTTCTAGATCCACATAAAATTATCTAAGTGTACTGTTTCCCTTTTTTGATATTGTTTTGTAAGGATCAATACAGAACCCTATTCACATTAAAGAGTGATGCAGAGGAATCCAAGACTTTCATTCTTACATCTAGTACATTAATAAGATTCAAGAGAACTACTTCATTAACTTTTCCTAAGAGGATCCTATAAAAAACTTATAATGGTTGAGTTCTTGCAAAATTGACAAATGACAACATGAATGCCACCTTCCTTGGTATACCCTGAAATCATGACCTTACCTCATGGTTAAACAAGCTTCACACCTGGTTCATGAGCAAAAAACATCAACTTCTTCTGTAGACCAAACTGCCCCTTTTTGCTCCTTCACTAGACTCTAGTTTAAATTAGGCAAGTTTTCTTTTCAAGCCTCTTTGCATCTCCTTGACTTATGTAACCTCATAAAAATCTTCAAGTCATTGTTAGTTTATTACAAAAAAGAACCCAAAATTCCACAATAATATGAACTCCCTTTATTTGTCACAATTGATCTCTCTATGCCCTTAAGACATGGTATTCTTACAACAATCATGTATATGGATTTTTAGGTCTGCCTAGAATGTTATATAATCTTTATTGGTTATCCTATATAATCCCTAATTTTCTTGCAAAAATTCCAACTCCCACTCTTGTATATGTTTTTCCTTTTCTACTTTTTCCTTCTAAGCTTAACAAGCCCAAACTAGGTATCTTTTACTGTACTGATAAGCTTATCTTCCTTGTCAGAGAGATTCAAGGTACAAACAATGCAATTTTCAGTACCCATTAACCCATTTGTATTTCCCCTATATTCGTAAAGGTTATCTCTAATTCCAAAGGACACTTGCTTTGTAAATTTATCTCTAAACTAGGCCTCTGACTGTGCTTTAATGCCCCTACACCAAATTGTCAAAATGATCTCCATAGTTATCTAATAAAATCATGAAATCTCTTCATAATATCCTTCTAAGGATGGTGAGGATAGTATCTTCTAAGTTTCATGACAAAATTCCAAATATTAGGGGTTCTAGAGCTTGTCTCCTTAAAACCCCAGCTGGGCATGACGGTGTTATCCCAAGAAGTGAAATATTAACATAACTTTCTCCAAATGTTATCGTGGATCCCCAAATTTTGTCTACAAGTCTCTTTTGACCCCATGTATAGTTATATTCTAACAATGAATCTTGAAGGATGAGTTATGGTGCCCTTTTCTCCATCTCTCCAATGTTCCAAGGTTACAAGAGAGGTCACATTCACAATTTAAAAAGGCTTGGAGATTTACATCTGAACAATGTAGCCACCAACCTGATTTGACACCTATTTAACCAACATTCTAAGCAACTTCTCCCTATTAACCTTACTTTTGAATGTTCAATAATATTGCATTGTTATATGAATTACATTCATAGCTTATGTACAGTCACAGTTTAGAGAGTTTTCTAACATGCAAAGAAACTAACATGCCACTAAATGTTCAAGCCTTGAGAAAATTCAACCACCACTTGAATCCTGTGGAATAAAACCTAACTCTTTGAGATGTCTCTAATTTCACTCTCCTTTTTCATTTACTATTACTAAAGGCACTCACACAGTTTTCTTGCAAAAATTAGAAATTGTTAGTCTTGTCAAGCTCCTAATGGCTACAAACAACTAAAAGCATGAAGATGCAATCAAGATCATAGCACATGCACATATTCAAGCTCTACAAGAAAACACATATTAAACACCATGCATTGATGAACACCAAACAAGATTCAAATCCTTCATTCCAAAGAAAATTTCTTGTTCATAAAACTATAAATCATTACAAAAAGACTTGTTCCCTCACTTTCCAGTCCTCCATCATGAGGAATACCCTCTTTTTTCTCCTTATAAGGATAACTAATTGATTTCATTCAAATTTCCAACCTCTTGTATATCTTTTACCAGTCTTACACTAGTTTTCAAAGGCATACACAACCTACAATACTCCACCACAACACAAAATTGCATATCACACTACTATTCCAAGAATAACACACAAGAAAAACACATTTTCATACTCCTTGAAGCTTCTCTAATTTCCATTCAAATGGGAATGAGTTAATTTGGTTACATTCAACAATTTATAGTCTTTTCATCAAATTCTAACTGAATGATACATTTTAGACCACTTGGTCACATTTGCAATCTTCGACTTAACATTAAGTTGCTTAGCTTAAAGATAAAATCCTTCCTTATAGACTCATGTTATGATTTCTAGTCCCCAGAGGAGACCTAAGACACTCTCTTATACCTCATGCCATCCTTTTAAAAAGGTTTCAAGCTCCAAAAATACATGAAATAACTATACCATGCCAAAAATGCCTAAAGATTCAAATTTTGCAAATTGGAGGAAAATACTCCATTTGAACTTTGAAGAGTCTAGACCAAAACTATCACATCTAATTGACTCTTAGCAACCCGTAGGACCTATGAACACAATTGTAAACCAAAATTTGATGACATATTGACTTATTTACAAAGATTGAGTTGATGCTCCTGCATCATACTCCATGGGTAAGATAGTTTAAGCCCCACTATTTTCTTTTCTATTTTTTTTTTCCAATTTCTTTGTGTCTTCATCCTTGCTCTAATTTGATCTTGATCTTCAACTTCTTCTATCTACGTTACTCCCATCTTGTGCCTTGCTTGGTCTTCATGGTTATTTTCATCTTCATGAGTAAGTTCTTGTATTTCATAAATGTTTTCCTCTTATTCCATCATTCACATCTTCCCCTTGCTCTTGCTACAGTTGATCTAACATCTGACTTGTTCATTTCTGACTTTATTCTCTTCATCATACACCTCTTTCTCACTGCTACACTCTTGTTTCTTGTATATTTCTTCTATATCTCTGAAATCTCCACTCTCATCTTCTTGTTGTGAGCTTCTAGTTGTTATTCTTTCTCTATCTTGGAACTGATTTCCATCTCTTTTCCACATAATTCCTCTTTGTATAAAGCATGCTCAAAGGTTGCTATTTTTGCTTGCAATTTCTCCCAACTCTCATACACAAATACACTCTTTGATTCAATTATTTCTTTTTGTTCTTAGCTTAGTATATTATTTATTTCTTCTTCTATCTCAAGCTCATTCTTTCTACCTGAAAACACACACCTACACATATTGTTAGATTCAAAAACTTGAGGCTTTTCTACCCCTAGAAGTTCTTCCTTTCTTGCCACTACTTCACTTTTCTCTCTCTTGAACTCTGCTTCCTTTATTTTTGCATACCAACTATCCTTGTCCATCTCAAGAGAAGCCAAAAATGCTTCTATCACTTCTTCTTCTTCACTCTTATCCTCCATCAACACAATCTCTTTAATCACCTCTTTTTCTTGCTTACTCATTTTCTTTTCCATCTGTCTCAGTCTTCTTTATTCTTGTCTTATATTTGTCTTCAATTGATTTCCTTTTCTCTTTTCCATAAGCAATTTAACTAGCCATTTAACTCTCTTCTTCACCACCATCCATGTTTCTTGTCCTTGTTCTTCTTTCTCACTTTCTATGAGCATTATCAACTATGATCTCTCTCTCTCTCTCTCTCTCTCTCTCTCTCTCTCTGTAGCTAATCAACTTAACCAACTCTTTCATAAACTCTTCTATGTAAATTTATCTTTTTCTTCTTCTTCTGACTCACTTTTCTCTCTCTTCTCATCCTCTTCTCACTCTTCTTTCACTCTTTCACACTTCCACTTCTTCTAACCTATCAATCTTCATACACATACTTTCCAATTTCACTTGTTAGCCACAAAACATTCAAATTTCAACCATCAAAACAAATTCAATAAGAGCCTCAACAATGATACCAAATGATGCAAAGGAATCCAAGACTTTCATTCTTACATTTAATCCATCAATAAGATTCAAGACAACTACTTCATTTACTCTTCCTAAGAGGATCCTATAACAAACCTATAATGGTTTAGAGCTTGCAAAATTGAAAAATGACAACATGAATGACACCTTGTTAAACCTTGAAATCATGACCTTACCTCATGGTTAAACAACATTCACACTTGGTTCATGAGAAAATAACATCAACTGCTTCTGTAGACCAAACTACCCCTTTTTGCTCCTTCACTACACTCTAGTTCAAATCTAGAAACTATGATTTTTAATCCTCTTAACATCTCATCCACTTATGTGCCCTCATAAAACTATTCATGCCATTGTTATTTTATCACAAAATAACCCAAAATTCCTCAAGAATATGAACTCCCTTTGTTTGTCACAATTGATCTCTTCATGCCCTTAAGACAGTGTATTTTTCAAAAATCAGGTATATGGATTTCTAGGTCTACCTAGAAGTTTATATAAGATTTATTGGTTCTCCTCTATCATCCCCAATGTGCTTGCAAAAACTCCAAATCCCACTCTTGTATGTGTTTATCCTTTTCTTCTTTTGCCTTCTAATCTTAACAAGCTCAAACTAAGTCTTTTGTAATGTACTGATAAGTTTATCTTCCTTGTCAGAGAGATTCAAGGTACAAAAACTATAATTTTAAGTACCCATTAACCCATTTGTATTTCTCCTAGATTGGAAAAGGTTATCTCTAAGTCCAAAGGACACTTGCTTTGTAAATTTCTCTCTAAACTAGTCCTCTAACTATGCTTTAATGCCCCTACACCAAATTGTCAAAAGGATTTCCATAGTTAGCCAATAAAATCATGAAATTTCTTCATAATCTCCTTTTAGGGATGATGAGGATGGTATCTTCCAAGTTACATGACAAAATTCCAAGTATTAGGGGTTCTAGGGCTTGTCTCCTTAAAACTCTAGCTGGGTATGACTGTGCTAGCGGGGCTAGTGAAATATTAACATAACTTTCTCCCAACATTATCTCAAATTCCCAAAAATTTTCTTCAAGTCTATTTTGACCCCATGAACAATTATATTCTAACAGCGAATCTTGAAGGATGAGTTAAGGTTCCCTTTTCTCCATCTCTCCATTGTCAAGGGGTTATAAGAGAGGTCACAGTCAAAGTTTAGAAAGGATGGGAGATTTACATCAGAGCAATGTAGCCTTCAACCTAAGTTGACACCTATTTAACCAACATTCTATGCAACTTCTCCATATCAACCTTATATTTGAATGCTCAACAAGATTGAATTGTTATATGAGTTACATCCATAGCTTATGTATAGTCACAATTTAGAGAGTTTTCTAACAAGCAAAGAAACTAACACGCCACTCACCTTTCAAGCCTTGAGAAAAGACAACCACCACTTGACTCCTATGGAATAACACCCAACTCTTTGAGATGTGTCTAATTCCACTTTCCTTTTTCATTTACTATTTATAAAGGCACTAACAAAGTTTGCTTGTAAAAATCAGAGATTTTTAGTCTTGTCAGGCCCCTAAGAGCTACAACCAAATCAAAGCATGAAGATGCAATCAATATCATAGCACATGCACATATTCAATCTCTACAAGAAAACACATATCAACACCATGCATTGATGAACACCAAACAAAATTCAAATCTTTCATTCCAAAGTAGATTTCTTATTCATAAAACTGTAAATCATTACAAAAAGACTTTTTCCCTCACTTTGTAGTCCTCCATCGCGAGGAATACCCTCTTTTTTTCTCCTTACAAGGATAACTAACTGATTTCATTCAAATTTCCAACCTCATTTATTTATTTCATCAGTATTAAACTAGTTTGCAAAGGCATACGCAACCTACAATACTCCACCACAACACAAAATTGCATATCATACTACTATGCCAAGAATAACACACAAGAAAAACACATTTTCATGCTCTCCTTGAAGCTTATATTATTTCCATTCGAAAGGGAATGAGGTAATTCAGTTATATTAGAAAATTTATAATATTTTCATCAAATTCTAACTGAAAGAGACATCTTAGACCACTTGGCCACGTGTGTAATCTTAGACTTAACATTATGTTGTTGAGCTTAAAGACCAAATCCTTGCTTATAGAATCATTTTATGATTTCTATTCCCTAAAGGAGACCTAAGACACTCTCTTATACCTCACGTCATCCTTCTACAAGGTATCAAGCTCCAAAAATACATGAAATAACTATACCAAGCTAAAAATTCCTAAACAATCAAATTTTGAAAATTGTAGGGAAATGCTCCATTTGAATTTTGAAGAGTCTAGACCAAAACTATCACATCTAATTGACTCTTAGCAACCCCTAGGACCTATGAACACAACTGAAATTTGATGACATCTTGAATTATTTACAAATATGAAGTTGATGTTTATGCATCAAAGAGGTTGCACTCCAATGGTGACTTTAAATCTCCAAGTAATCAACAATAAATTGAACACAAAGGAAAGTCAAACATGAAAATAATAGGTCTACTCATTCCCATAGCTCAAATAGAAAGGGTACATATATAGGAGTGTTGTTTAACTCCCATTCATGACACATGGAACCCTAATTACACCTAATGACCTATGATCTCACTAAGTAAGATGACTCACCATGTGAGTTGGACAAGAAACCGAGTGACGACTAGGAAAGTCACATACACAAACACCCCCTTCATAAAAGCTAAAATAGAGATCATGGAAAGTAAAAAAAAAGAGAACTACCCTAGAAAACTAAGAAATATGTTTCTTATGGGTCCCTGAAACTAAAGGCCTGATAAGGTAGCCATGTACAACCAACATCTCTCTGGAAAAGAAAAGGAGGAGAATAGGACTAGAAAGCCCAAAGAAGATGGGAGGTTGCGATAGACCTCACCCCAAGAAGAGACTGTAAGTGAAGTAATTTCACCTTACTGAACGTCTTGTTAAAAATATATGCAACCTGTTAGAAGTCTAAAAATATGGCAAGTTGATGATGTCATCATGAATAAAATCTCGAATGAAGTGCATATGGATCTCGATGTGCTTCATCTGCTGATGTCAAACTAGATTTATAGAAATCGAGATAGTGCTCATGTTGTCAGTAGTAGATGATAGTAGGCCATTGAAAGTGAATACCAAACTATTTCAAGATACCCTTCAACCAAAATTTTTTCTTAGTAGCGTTAACTTCTCCTTTGTACTCTACCTCTGTAGATGATATGGAAATTGCATTCTACTTCTTGCTAGACCAACTAACAGGACCCAAACCAAGAGAAAAAATGTAGCCTCTGGTAGATTTCCAATGATCTAGATCACCAGCCCAATCATAATTTGTATAACCAACCAAGTCAATCTTTGTCCCTCCTAAATAGTGAATTCCATCAGTATAAGTGCCATGAACATAGTGAAGGATCCTCTTCACTACTCTCCAATGCAACTCATGAGGCTCCTGCATAAATCTGGACATGATCCCAACAACATACGAAAGATCCAGATGAGTTGAGTCAAGTAAATCAAAATCCCCACCAATTTTTGATAAAGGGTACCATCAACCATAGGAGTAGAGCAATCAGAAACCAACTTAACCCTAGAAAGGAAAGGAGTAGGAGAAGGCTTACAATTGGACATATGAAACCGAAATAGAAAATCAAGGGAGTACTTAGGTTGTGAAATCAAAATTCCCATGAGTCATATTGTGAAATTTGAATCCCAAGAAATAATGAAGCAATCCTAAGTCAGACATGGAGAACTTGTTGGCTAAGGCAATCTTCACAAAATCAATGATAGAGGAAGAGCTTCACGTGATCAACAAGTCATCAACATACAGAACGAGGATGAGTATGGAGTCATCCTAACAAAGAATGTAAACATTAGGGTTAGAGTGACACCGAGTGAACCTTGTTGCAAGTAAAAAGGATTCCATATTGGCATACCAAGCCTGAGGGGATTGTTTAGTGTCATAGAGAGACTTCTTTAACTTTACAAACAGGGAGGGATCATGGACATAACCTAGAGGTTGTTCCATGTAGATATCTTCCTCTCGGTATCTATGAAGGAAGGCACCCTTAACGTCCATCTGGTGGACTTCCCATCTGTTCAAGACAATGATGGTGAAGGTCAGTCTATTGGAAGTCATCTTCACAACCGGAGTGAAGGTTTCTGAGTAATCAATCATAGCTACCTGGGAGAAACCCTTAGCTACAAGTCATGCTTTAAAATTATCAATGTCTCCATCAAAACCATACTTTTTTTAGAACACCCACTTACACCGAATAATTTTTCTTCCTTTTGGAAGAGGGGTGAGATCCCAAGTATCGTTCTTCATGAGTGAGGAATACTTCTCATCCATGGTAGAATTCCACTCAGGAATCCTAGAAGCCTCCTAGAAAGAATGAGGGTCAGAAGTAGAGGCAAAGGAATGAGGTCCAACGAACTCTAAATGAGTCTATCTCACATCTGAAGGATCTCCCATCCATTATCCAACACTCTACAAATTTTTCCTAGCCCAATGAGGACCAGGAGGAGGATCAGGCTCAAAATTTGTAGATTCTTCACTCGAGTGAGAAGGGAAAAATTCCTCATCATCACTACTATCAAAATCAGAAGACTCTTAAGCATGAGGGTTGGGAGGATCAAACGGAGGAGGAGGAACATGCTCAACAACATCATCATCTGAAGAGTCAAAATTAGAATCAAAGAGCATAAGGACCTCATAGGGTGGAGAAGTAGAAGTTGAAGATGACTCATCGAATTTTACACTTCTCTCAATATAAATATGATGAGTAGTAGGGTTCAAAAATTGATATCCCTTCATGCCATCAGGATACCCTACAAAAATACAAGGTATGGACTTATGGTTTCAAATCCTTGCATTTATTTTTGGGAATCTGGGCCATAACATTGGATCCGAAGATGTGAAAGTGCTCAACATCAGGTTTGCATCCAAACCAAGCTTCAAAGGGTGTCATCCCTCTTACTATCTTATGTGGAACATGGTTCTGAATGTACAAAGCACAATTCACTACTTCATCCCAATACTATAGAGGAAGATATTTTGAGAAAACCATACAAGTGGCCATCTCCTTAAGTGTTTGGTTCTTTCTTTCTGCAACTCCATTTTGCTAAGGGTTGTAAGCAACTGTACACAACAAAGCAATCCCTTCAGAGGTACATAAATATTTGAACCTATTTCTCACATACTCATATCCATTATTGGTTCAAGAACCTTTATAGACCTTTTAGTTTGTTTCTCAGCAAGAGCCTTAAAGTCCTTGAAGAAAACTCATAGACTTTAGCTTAAGAAAATACACCCAAGTGTAACGTGTAAAGTCATCAATGAAGGTTAGAATATAAAGAGCTATAGTAAATGAAGGAGATGGGAAAGGACCAGAAATGTCACTATGAACAAGATCCAAAAGGAGAGTAGCTCTCTAGGATTTTCCTTTTCCAAAACTTTCTTCAGGGTGCTTCCCAAGGGCACAACCCTCACAAAGACCCTTAGAAAATATGATGTGGGGTAACTCATTGACCATTTCATTTTGGCTCAATTGTTCAAGGTAAGGATAATTGAAGATGGCCAAAATTATTCATGCCATAGCTTACTAACCTCACCTGCATGAGTGAGTAAGGAAGTGGGCATCAAATCAGAAGTAAAGTGGAAGAAGGTATACAACCATAAACGGTGATCTGCCTTTCCCTCAACCATAGTAGTGTCAGAGTGAAGCTCGTGAATAATCACCGAGTTAAGACCAAATTCCAATTGCATTCCTTCACCAAGGTGAGTGATTTAGTAAATAGATAGGAGTTTGGTAGAGATATGAGGAACACTCAACACTTGGTTAAATGTTCCACCATCCATCTCTATTGATCCACTACCAGAAACCAACACTGTAGTGTCATCACCCAACGTGATTTGGGACATTCCACATGGTTCAATGTTGGATAAATCAACATGTGAAGATTTCATGTGGTGCAAGGCACCAAAATCGATAATCCACGTCGATGAAGGAACAAATCTAGCTACAAGGGCCTTTCCTTTCTTCTTCTCAGATTTAGACTCCTTTGTAGTGGAAGACTCAACTTTCAGAGCATTTTGTTTGATAGACTCAGGAACACCTATGTTATTCTTCTCAAGTAAATGAGTTAGGTGATTGATTTGTTTTCTCATACACTGATGCTCTTCATGTTCAGTCTTCTTGCAATAGAAACACTTACACTTTTCATTCTTCACTTTAGGCTCAGAAGTAGAAGCGTTCATGTTAGGTTTGGTTTGGGCTTGACTGGTCTTGGTTTCCTTCTTCGGTTGGTCCTTTTTCTCTTTCTTCTTTATAATTTTCTTTCCCTTACCAGTACTTACTACAAGGGCATGTGACTTGGATTTGAGATTCCTCATTTGAATGAGTTATTCTTTTTCGAAATGAGTTGGGACAAAAAACTATCAAAGTAGGGAATTTTCCAAGTACTACCCAAAGCACCTTTCGTGGCATGAAAATTTGAAACAAAGACAGAGTATTCATGACCTAACTTAGAAAGAATCAACAAGATCAACTGGGAATATTTCTTCTCCACTTTACATTCCTTTAAAATTAATCTAGTGTGGAAACTTTGAGAAGAAGACATGTAGGTTTTCAAAGTCACTAGGATTTAATCCTAGTAGGTTTGTTTTCCGACTCATGCGATCTCATGTCATCTTGATGTTCGAACATAGTGTCTAACGGTTTCCAAGTTTCATCAAGGGTTTAAAACGACTCAATGTGGAAGAGAAAGTTAGGAGAAATGGACATATAGAGAAAATTAATTCTTCGTCACATCAGTTCAATCACTTATATTTTTCAAGTTCATCATCAAGTTCAGTCTCAGCTCCCATGGTGATGTGAAATAACCCTTTACCCCTTAGTTTCATTACCATTTTCGTTCTCCATTCAAAAAATTTGAATGGTGTGAGCAAAGGAATTGAAAGAACATCCATTACAAGAGAGAGAAAGAAGGAATACAGAAGGAATAAAAGAAACACAACCATCCCAGAACAATATTATCACCCCCTGATTTCAACACTTTATAGTTTAGTATGTTGATTATAATCAGGTGTGAATGTGCATTGTGAAAAACATTTGTCACTCACCTTGCAATCAATGTAATAACACACAAGTTGGAGGAAACCAATCAAGTTCCAGTGATCATGGATAGTTTGTCACTGTAAGAAAGCAAAAAATGAGCTAAAAACAAGAAGGGAGTAAAAACATGGTCTTGTGTGAGAAATATTGTCTCACATCGCAGAAGAAAGCCCCTTACTACAAGACTGTGGTGGACGCGCTCACTAGTCTGCAAGCAATAAAAAGGGTGATATAATGCAAAAAGGGGCTCAAAACGAGTCCAAGGGACCTTCAGGATGTAGAAAATTTTCCCTGAAGGAAAAAAATGTTTAGAAGGGCGTTACACACTCCACAAACGAATTAATAGTAAAAAAAAACATCTAATAACGCTAGTATTTTACACTTTTAGTTTTCCCAATCAATCTAATTTTAGAGATTAAAGGGTTTAAAATGTAATTGAAATAAAATAAAATGTTAATTAAATGATTAAATAAGCCACTAATTAATAAAATGGAAGAGGCTGAATTTTGATTAAATCCCCTAAATTAATTTAAATCCCTAATTAACTTAATCACCTAGTTAAATTAATTGATCCTCCTAAGTTTAATTAGATCCCCTAATTTAATTAAACTACCTAATTATACATAGGTGACCACCTTTTGAAATCTAGACCACTACTTTTAAAAAAATAAACCTTACTTTTGAAAAACTTAGGCTAAAATTTATTATAAAAAGGCTAGGCTAGAAGAGGGTGGGCTTAATTTTAAAAATATATTAAGGGGATCTCAAAGGAGGAATGAGCCTGGTGAAGGCTTAAGGGAGGTGGGTGAGGTGTTTCACGTGGAGCGAGGGGAAATTGGATAGCCTTGAAGTGCGGTGACCAAAGCGGGCTTGGGGAGTGATCTGTTGAAGGGCCCGAGGCTAGGATGTAGAGAGGGTCGTGCAAAGGGATAAGCTCGGGTCAGGAGAACAAAGTTTGCCTGATCAAGAATGAGGTGAAACAGGAGTGGGAAATGAGCCTCAGGAAATTTTAACACTGCAGCAAGTCAGGTACGGTGTTATAGAGATCTAAACAACATGCACATGCATGGAAGAGGTCATCACGGATTAGGGATGAACCGGAAAGGTCAAGATAAGCATGATGCAGAGTTCAAGACAACTTAACGACATAGGAAAATAACACATACCTGAGTAAAGGTGGATGGATTCAATGGTGAGAGAAGGGTAAGTGACAACAAGCAAACAAGGACCACAACACATGCAACACACGAGCCCTACCAAGGCATCACTAAACACAACTCGTTGAGCAAGATTTGAAACAACTTGACCTGAATGCAAAACAAAATAATCCCAACTCATTAGTGCAAAAAAGAACCTGATGCATGTCAAAGGCATCTCACCGATCCAACACAAGCAACTCGTGAATGCAAACTAAAAAAACTAGACTTGTAGGGAAAATACAAAATCTAAAGCAAAAATTGACATGTCCTCAATTCAAAACCCAAACCTGACTCACCTGGAGGACTAGCTCGCCAAGGAGCTTTTTGAGCTCTTCAGGAGCTCACCAAGCTAGGGGAAGAGGAAAGGAAGAATAGTAGGGTAGGATATTAAGCAACAAAGTAGGGAGGGGTGCAAAATAGAGGAAATAACTAGGATAAGAAACTCCAAAAAATCTTTTTAATTAATTTGTACTTTTAATGAAAAAAATTGATAAAACTGGAAGATAAATAACCTACCTCCAAAAATGTTTTTCCTCCAAAGTTAGCTAGATATCTGGTTG
This sequence comes from Taxus chinensis, assembly GCA_019776745.2. Classification (NCBI taxonomy): domain Eukaryota; kingdom Viridiplantae; phylum Streptophyta; class Pinopsida; order Cupressales; family Taxaceae; genus Taxus; species Taxus chinensis. The sequence continues at coordinate 644,408,034 of CM034153.1, read as the reverse complement.
AGAAAAACTTGAAACCTACACATGCACAAAACCCAAGACAACACAAACTCCAAAAATGAGACTATTAAACCATATTATCAAGATTCCAAAAAATGAATGAAAAAATTATATGAGAAGCACGAATAATGAAACTGGAAGTAATTAGAAACCAAATAAACAATTACACATTTACTAAACAATCACTCTGATACCATGTGATATTGTTCTACAAGGATCAATACGGAACCCTGTGCACATCAAAGAGGCTGCACTCCAATAGTGACGTGAATGTTCGAAGTAATCAACAAGAAATCAAACAAAAAGGAAAATCAAACATGAAAATAATAGGTTTACTGATTCTCATAGCTCAAACAGAAAGGGTATATATATATAAGAGTGTTTTGTAACTCCCATACATTGCACTTGGAACCCTAATTACACCTAATGACCTAAGATATTGCTAAGCGATGCTAAGCGAGATGACTCACCATGTGATGTTGACAAGACACATAGTGACGCCGAGGAAAGTCACATACACCAATATTTGTATGGTTTTTACCAAGCTCAGTTTCAGGTTACAATTTCTGTAACGAATCATTTCTAGTTCCATATCTACTTATTCCTACATTCAGGCCAACCAGACTCTTCCAGATCCACATAGAATCAGCTAAGTGTACTCTTTCCCTTTTGTTTTGATAGTTGTTAGATCAATTGGTATCTTTGAAAATTATTATTTTGATTTATGTAATTAATATTGGAAGTTAATTAAATCATAATATCCACCTATAGCATTATTTATCCTTTTTATGTGTGTTAATTAAAACATTTAAAACTTAAAAAGGGTGAGATTTAGTTCCCCAAAAGTGAAATCATTTGGTGAACCCAACTTGAATCTAATTGAACATTGTGGCCCTAACCTTAGTGGCCTTAGGGTTTCATATGACCTTCAAGTCTGATTTGTTTGTATCAATGGCCTCCTATAGTGTTCAATCTATATCCTTACTTGAGTACATTAGGCGTAACTCTGCATGTAAGGATGCACTTTTTGACATCTAGCGTAAAATAATGGTCCCTCATAATGCATCTAGGGAGTATGTAGAGGCTCTTCTTTACAAAGATATTTCTCCCTAAATTAAGGTATTTCCTTCACATCCCCTTCTTAACAATGGGCTTCCCCTATATGTTCAAGTTATGGTGCATAAAATTTTAGTTAAGCTTGTTCTTATTGACAACGCATCTGGCCTCAATGTGTGCACTCTATTTTGTCTATGGATTACTTATTCCTATTATCACCTTGTCTCCTTCTAATACTAGCATTTTTCATCTTATAATCTCCCTCGTAAGGTTTTTGGTTCTATCATTATCCCCATTACTCTTGGTCACAAAACCTTTGATACACTTTTCTATGTTTTCATGACCATCCCACTTATAGCATTGTTCTAAGACTCCCTTGGGTACATGCCCCACACATTACTTTAGAACCTATGAGCTTGCAATTTTCTCATCAAAACTTTACCTACTTATAAAAATGGGATAGTCCTCCTTTCAAATATTATTCTCCTCAATCCTAGGGTTCCCCTAGTATATCTACATCTCTCTATCTTGATCTTCACATGGAACAAATCACATGTTTACCTTGTCCACCACATGTTGTATTGAAACAATTGCTCAAGGGTGATTTTGTGTCACTCCCTCCACCTTTTGAGGTTGATATGATATGCACTCCTAGTAATAATTTTAATGTTAATCTATATTGTAATTTTCATCACTATATTAGACACCATATTGATCAATGTGCCTCATTGTGACATCTTATTCAAGATCTACTTGATTCACATGTTATTGATTGGGACTCCTCTTCATCATCTATTTCCACATCTGTTGTATTTCAATCAAATAATTTGTGGACCACTTATCCTCATTTTACTTTTGATGCTTCATCTATGGTGCACACATCTCCCATACCATTACAAGATCGTACACTAACTATGGATTTTTGCTCTATTATATGGTGTGGCACTATTTATATGTCTACTCATCATGAAGCTAATATTTCTCATCATCCTTCAATTGCACCATCTTCCATGACTACACTCTTTGCATATTTTTAAATGTCATGCACTACTATTGATACATCTATACATAATTCTTTTGATACTACTTGTGACATGGATGTAACTTTGATAGATTCCAGACATGACCCCCATCATGATCATCATGTTATATCTAGCACTTCCATTAAAATTTGAGCCACTCCTTCATGGTTGCATATGTTACCTCCATTTACCATTTTTTGTGATATGATTTGACATCCTAGACCTCTAGACCTTCTGGGGTCACTTCTATTTGCGCACGATCAATAATTCTCTTACTATTCCCCCTCATTTCCCGATGGCATGCTATGTTTATAGGTTCAACTTGACTGTTGAAGGAGCGGTTCCACACTTGAACCTCACTTTGTACACACACACATGAAGGCAACTCTTCTTATCATCTTTAGTTGTATACTCTATATCAACACTGAATTATTTTAAAAATATAAAAAAATTGAAATATTTGTAAAACTAAAAATTTAGGACCAGTTTCTATGGCATAATTTGTTAGTAATTTGCATTATACATGTTGTTTATTCCTTTGGGTTTATAGATAACATTTATTATTTACACAGATGTGTTCATGTGGTATATTGAGCATGATGCAGGACATACATAGAGAAATACACAAAGAGATGTGATGGCCTTCCCTTTACCCAGACTGCTAACCTCTTGGGGCATCTATTATTATGTACTATATCCAGGTGCCATATTTCCATTATAGTTACTTTATTTTCACATTACACTTAGTTACATGTATATATTGTGTATTTTTTATCTTTTGGACTAACATGAGTAACACATATTCCTTGTGTATTGCTTACAGTTATTGCTTCACTAGCTCTTTTTATATCATATGTTATGTGTTTTTCATCATATTTAGATACACTTATTTTCCATCCATGATTTCTAGTTTTGTGTGTGTTTTTGCTTGTTTTATTCTCTAATTATGGCCTATATGCCTTGATTGTTTCATGACACCATGTATGTCCTATGATTATAGCATCATCCCTTATTTTTGGTTGTGTATCTCTTGTTTGCAAGATCAAGGTTTATCATTGTCTTGCAAAATTGTGGGTTTCCTATGTTTTTAGGCATTTTGCCTTTTATGTGACATTGTTTGACATGTTATCACTTCTTTTTACATTGTATGCATTTTTCTCTACTAATACATGGTTTTATATTATTTTTATTACTATTTTTTGCTTTGACAATGTTATGGTTATCATGCTTATTGGTGTTATTGCTCTTACTTTGTGTTATGGTTTCTACCATGCTCACCCCCCTTGCAAATATAGTTTCTTTTTGGTGGCCACCACATTAGTAATTTAGAGGTTATACACAAACTTCTAGAATCTCATATATGAGTATACATCTTCTCTTTTGAGCTGCGTGCTTAAATTCTTCATCACACACACCTCAAAAGAGGGGGAAAATGTGTATGATTTATTCAACATTTATAATAGATGGGATTTATTTTGGGCACAAATGATTACTACATGTGCTTGTCATTTTAAGAGTTCAACATAGTGGTGGAAAACTATTTATATTTTTGTCATATTATTGTTGAAAGGTCATACAATATCTACATATATTGTTTTTCTTTAATGGAGCACATGCATTCCCCCATGGGGTTATACAAATGTTGATGCCTCCTAGGGCCTAACCAATATCTCATCACACTCTTGTTTCAGCTTCAATGGAAAATCCTGACATCTTCTCGGTCCCTCTGGCTAACTAACTCTCCTCAACCTTTTTTTTGGCACCTTCCTCCACTCACACCTTTCTGAATTCACTTTCACACCAATCTAGACAACTCCAACTTGGCGGTCTATTTGGAATTTTATAGTCGCATGCTTCTTCCTTTCTACTTCTCTCTCCTCTGAGTTAGCTCCTCCATTCTTATTGTTTGGACTTCAAATTTGAACTGAGCTCCTTAATGAGCTTATCCACGCAATATATTCTTAGTTAATCCCTATGTGCCACATCTCCTAGTAATTGGATTATCCTTATACCCCTTCCCATAATTCAGTCACCATCAACCAAGTTACCATCCAACCTCATCCTTTGTCCTTCATGTGTCATTTGTCGCCATGTCTTTTCATCTTGGGCTTTTCTTCATTGTGATACCTAACTTCTTCAAATCATCTACGCATTTCCTTTATTCTTTTCTTCATGCTCTTCTATGTCATTATTTCCTTGCTCACATTTTCCTCTATAGAATTTAGGCAATTTATTCTCCCATGCATCCTTTCACCCCCTTGTACTCGGTTTCTACCATGGGTAGCTTGCGCACCTCACATGTGCACGCATTTTATTTATTTCCCCCTCTTCTATGTTCTCTCCTTCACATTTTGTTCTTATGCTTTCTTACGAACCTCTTCCCTTCCATCTTAAGGGAAACTATCCTTCTATGCTTCCTCACACTTCTTCATACTTTGTCACCACTGCAGAAAATTCCTTCCTCATGCACCATCCTTAAGTAGCTTTCCCTTCTTCTTTCTTACCCCTTTGTTGCATTTAGGGTAACCCTTGCATCCTTTTTTAGTCTCCTCACACCACCATCATGCCTTCCTTTGTGTCTTTCCTCTTTTCTTGGTCTTTTCCTTTGGTCTTTCCCATGTCTTATGCACCCATTTTTGTGTTCCGCCTTTTACCCTATACATAATTCCTCCACGCATATCTCTAGACTTTGTGACTCTCAACCACTTCTCTCTTCATCCTTGTCACTTCCTCTGGAGATATTTATTTTTGTTGGCCTACTTCTCGTGGCCTCTTCTTTCTTTGATTAGTTGCGTCATAGGTCGATGTTCTACCAGTATTCATTCCTTCATCATGTTGTGCTTCTCTTCTGTGATCTTCTTTTCCTTTACACTTTGTTCCTCACACAACTCCTCCATAGTTCTCTCCTTATTTTTTTCCTCGATTAGATTCAAGATAAATATTTTCAAATCATTCTCCATTGCACTCCTCCTCCTTGATGCGTTCTGTTGCAAACTCCACTTCCTTAAGACCCTTCACTGGCATTTACTTATCTCTTGGGGCACCTTATTTAATGTGCAATCAAAAAACCCTTATCATGTTGCTACTTCGTTTGGATTTCCCCCTTAAAACACCCTACTCCAATTATTGCGTGCACCTTCTTGCGCTACTCATTTATTTTCTCTTGTGTGTTTTGATCTATGCACGCATCTTCCCTCTCTAGTGCAGGTTTTGTCAAATTCCCAGGATGCCCTTGTATCAAACACCTGGGGTACTTTAAACATGAGGTCCTCCTCAAGTGGATTCAATGCATGGTATATGCATCCTTCAAACACTTAGTCTTGGCTTACTCATATATTGAGCTATCCTCATCTGACGCTTCCTCTGGTGCTTCTTCCAATCCCTTGTCACCTTCATGTGACTTTTTCATGCTACTTTACGCACACTTGTAAGCTTCTGCCCACTATAGCCCAAATTCCTCCTCCTCATGGATCTCTCTACTTGGTATGTCATGAATCTCCCCTCATTATCATCCTTCTTCCATGCAAGTCTTTTTTTCCCTCCTTTTCCTAAGGATTTTCCCATGATCCTTCTATTTGGCAAGTCTCTGCTCATCTCCAACTTTATTTTGTATGAATCTTCTCACACTCACATCCTCTTTCTCAGTCTTTCCTACTGTCGGACTTCTCCCTCCTTTTGCCTCTCTTCCTCATATGCCTTGAATTCATGGAATACGTATGAGCCTTTCTACAAGATGACTCCTTGAGATATCTACCGATCTCCTCTTCTCATTGTGTGCTTGTTTTCAAGCGCACTTTAGAAACTTTCTTTAGTTACTCTACATTTTTTTCCTTAGGAGCAACTTCTTCTGGGTTATGTTGTTACCGAACTCTCTCAATCATAACTTCCTTTGCAATGGTGATCCCATTTCCATACATATCTCTTCTTTTGTGCTACTCTACTCCTCTTGAAGTCTGCTTCTCTATGAACCCTATTACACCTTATTCCTTTGTTGGGGTTTCCTCTCTTGCACTCTCATTATACACCCCACTCCTTATTCCTTCGAGATGTCACCCCATGCATCTCATATGTATTATGTGGGTGTTTCTTCCTCATGCAAACCTTATTTATTTTATTTTTATTTCATTTCCATGGTTTCCTTTTGCAGCTCTGCAAATGTATTTGAGTGCTCATGGACTCTACATACCATCTCTATTTCTTCCTTAGTGGCTACCTTCATTTACATGATACTATCAAGTGTTACCTACTGATGTGCCTTTACTTGCACATATTCTTGCAGTACTCTTGCAATTGAACCCTTTTCCCTTGATGGTTCTCCCACACTAGGTTCTTTCTCATTATTGTGTTCTTCTCACATAACCTTTTATTGTGCCTTCACGCAAACCTTCCCCTGATGCTCTTTAGGAATCCATTGCGTGTTTACTCTATCATGCCTTTGATTGTCTGCCGATTCCTTCACTTCCTTCACCTCCTCACCACCCTTGGTCACGAGACCTTCCTTAGACGGTATTCTTCCACACATTCTAGCTAAGTCAACACCTATTAGATTCCTTGAAGCTCCTTCATCATCTCTTTAAGCTTCTCCATGACTGTCACGTCTGATACACCTTCCGTCCTTGGTTCTATCTAATTTTCTCTGGTGTTCTCTAGCCACATCCTTTATGATGGAGAACACGACTCTTCTAATAAAATGCCTCACATTCGACGTTTTGTTAGCTATTTTTGTTCCTTCATCTACCCACAGGAAATAACTAGCTCCGATACCACTTGAAGGTTGTACATGCTTTGTCATTTTCAAAGTTTAACAAAGCAGTGGAAAAATATTTATGTTTTGATTATATTATTGTTGAAAGGCCATACAATATCTACATAAATTACTACTCTCTAATAGAACACATACATCGCTCCATGGTGTTCTAAAAATGTTGGTGCCTATTAGGGCCCAACCAGTCTCTCCTCACTCTCTTGTTTCAACTTCAATGGCATATCCTAACCTCTTCTCGATCCCTATGGTTGACTAACTCTCTTCAACCTTTTTGGTTTTTTTGGTGCCTTCCTTGGCTCATAGATTTTATACTTCACTTTCAAACCAATCTGAATAACTACAACTTGGCGATCTCTTTGGGATTTTATATTCACGCACTCCTTCCTTTCCTAATCCTCTCTCCTCTGAGATGGATTTTCCATTATTCCCTCTTGGAATTAAAATTTGAATTGAGCTCCTTAATGTTCTGATCAACACAATTTTTTCTCATCCAATACCTATGTGCCACGTCTCCTATTATTTGGCTTCTCCTTATCTGCATTCCCATCATTTGGTCGCCATCAACCACGTGACCATCTAGGATCATCCATTTTCCTTTCCCTACCAATTTTCACCCTATATTTTCATTTGAGGCTTCACTTCCTTATGCTCCCTAACTTCTTATTAGTGAGAAAATTTGTTGATATGGAAAATTAGGTGTTTCCACTAATGTTCATGGGGTTATACCCCTCTGTATTGAATGGTGTAACTCCCATTATTGAATGTAAACTAATATAATCATATTTATTTTTTTGGGTTGGCCAGAAGGGTCAGGGATCACACAAGAACAATCTACTGAACCTGTGGAAAAGTGCTTGTACAAGGCACAAGGGAGGAAAATACAACGATGAAGGGTGAAGAAGAGAAATCAGGAAAGGAAGGTTATTTTTGTGAGTATGCCAATTGAAGATTTCACACCCAATAACCGGAGTAGTTCAACATTCAATATAGAAGAAATCAACAATGAAGTTAGTGGGACTAATGAATTAAAGACACAAAGCTCCTTGGATTCATCTATCAAGGATGTAAAGCTCCTTTCAAACATTATTATTGTAAAGTGCATAAAAGAGATAAGAAGAAGAATACATAAGAAAAGAGGAATGGAATAAATGTAGCTTTTATTTCATGTGAATTGGTGATACAAAGCTCAAAAATGACAATCCACAATTGATACAACATAGATGCTATCAAAATCTAGCATTTTCAGGATCACATTATTAATTCATAACAATTTATAGCAATATGAATTGACCTCTCATGATGATGAGTGAAGCATGAGACAAAATCCTTTTGATTCTAGAGTGGGGAAAGGAGGATGATACCAAAATAAATTTCATCCACCAATTGACCATGAATTCCATGTGAAATTAATTGAAAGGGCCTTTGGTACAAAACTAGCAATTTTATCCTTTTGACACTCTTCACTCGTTGCATCGAGGCATGTGGGAATTGACTTGAAAATAGAGAGGATCTCCTGTGAGTGCCGAGACCATCATAAGATGAGTGAAGCAACTAAATGTGATCACTTTTATCTCATTTAACTCATGTAGTATTTTTAAAGTATTCAACATTATGGTCCCATTTAGGCAAAAAATTTTGCCATTTTTGTCAATCTTGCCAATTTTGAGTGTCGTGATCATGAGGGAATGAAATAAGGAGTATGAATGCACATTTTTATAGAACTTACTATTTCTAGTGGGTGATCATATAGAGACTTACTAAAATAATAATGTGGTCTTCCCAGTGTCTAATTTTAATGAAACCACTTGCATAATTTCACATAATTCATTTCGAGGCTCTGCACCAATTTTCAAGAGATTTTGCTCGCCAGATTGTTGTATATCTGAGAAAAGGTGATTTTTTGCAGGAAAATTCATGTGGCTATAAAAAATTCATGAGGGAATGAAAATTATCTTCTTAAATTCATTCAAAAAATGAATCCATCAGTTTAAATCTCATGGAAATTGGAGTTCGTGAGCACGAGTTATGAGCAAAATGAGATTTTGACATCTAGGGCATGAGAGGAGTTTTTTATGTTTGAATGCTATGAACCAGATTTAAAATTGATTTAATGGCTTCCAAGGAGATTACTTTATGTTTTTTAGTTGTTCTTCTGATTGGTGAGTGATGGTGGTCATGATTGAAAGCACTAACGGAGTGAGGGATGGAAGGGGGAAGCACATTAGAGTTTGGGACTTAGCGAATTTTTGGTTTTTCATCCCCTTGGGGAGGGGGCACATTTTTTTGTCCCTATTTTCCCCTTGGAATAGGATTAAAGGGACAAATTTTTTTGCCTTATCCCTTTGATGACAAGTGGCATCATGCGATTCATTAGCGAATGAGAGAGAAGGGCTTGTTTTTAGCACTTGGGGGCTGAGTTCGGGTCATATGAAGAAGTATATGGAAGCAAGGGGGGAGGGTGAATTTTTTACCCCTTGTACCCTTAAAAAAGGGAATAAAGGGACAATTAAAGTTTCCTTAGCCTCATTGGTAACAAGTGGAAAACATGCATTTCACGAGGCGGGGGCTAGAAAAACTGGTGAAAAGTGCTTACAAAGGCTTTCCAAGGGTCATGTGATGGGTCCAGGAGCTCAAATGGGGTAAGGGAAATTTTTTTTTATCCCCATCATCCCCTTGGAAAGGGAAAAAGGGGAACACAAAAATTTTCCTCAGCGTCATGCTGACATGTGGCACCGAAAAAAAAATTCTAATTGCGAGAACGTACCTTGAGATAGAGCTTAGAAAATGAAGTTTTTAGAGCTCCATAAGGTTTTTGAGAATTTATTTATATTATTTTTACTAAAAAAAACATTTTTAGAATAATGGAATGGATCTTAGGATATAATTCTTCCTGAAACACCCCCAAATATAGCCTTCCTTCTCGATACCACAGGGTGTGCCTACCAAAAAACATATTGTGGAGAGAATATCCTTATTATTGTGAAAATATGAAAATACCATCATGTGGGGAATTTAATTATATTTCCAATGGTATCGTGTTTGGCCTTCAAATCATTCCAGAGCTCTTAGAATCATCTTCTGAAGCTCAAGTGCTTTTTTTGAAGTGCAAGCTCCTTCACCTTCAAAAACCCGCTTTCACTGAACTTGTTCCTGAACCTCCAAATCTTTCCTAAATTTCCTAAATCACTTGCAATATGATCTTATCTCCTCAATACCACTTATTGATGAATTTGGGCCTTCAAATTTTCTCTGAAGTATGCACACCTATCTTAAAAAGGCTAGAAATAGCCATTTCTAAGTTTACTAAAGAAACTACCTTGAGAAGCACTGTCTCAGAAGAACTTCATGAAATTGTTTTACTCTTGCCAACATATGGGAAATGTCATTAAAACACATATGATAACTCAAAGGATTGAGATAGGAATTATAAAGAGGGGGAATTGATCTGGAGAAGTGTTTTGGAGCGTTTACAAGTAAATTTTTTGACACTAGGGTATAGTTTTCATGTTTTCATCACTGAATTTTTCCCTTGAAAAAACACATGACAACACTTCTTAAAAACTTTCACTTGTTTACTTTATTATTTTATTCATGCTCTTTTGTGTTAGTGTTTCCTTGTTCAATTTTTCCCCTGCAGCCGTTCGGGCAATCTATTCTCCCATGCATCCTTGCACCCCCCTTATACTCAGTTACCACCCTATGGGTAGCTTTTATGATGCAGGAGCATCTCTCCTTTGGTCACATTTTGGGTTGTCAAGTCAATTTTTGGCTTTTTTAGGTGATTTAGGAGGTCTTGAAGTCATTAATGGGTCATTAGAGTTCATAACATGATATTTGAGTGAAGTCAAGTCTTCAAAAGTTTAAATGATGCATTTCCCTCCAAAAGTAGTATTTTGAAAATTTGAATTAGTGTGAGCCATTCTTGGCTTCCTAGCATGTGTTTTTTGTGGTCTTATGTGATTAGAGGGTCTTGGTAAGAGTTAGTCATGTTATAAAGGACTCCTAGAGAGTGTATTGAGCAAAAAAAAATATGTTAGCAAGGTTAAAAAGTGTCTTTCCCATGTTGTGAGAGTCGTGACATATAATAAAACCTAGTTAGGGTTAAATGCAAAGTGGATATGAGAAGAAAAACTTGCATTGAAGGAGGGTAGTTTCTCATGGAGGAAGGAGAAGCTCGTGTAAAGATCTCTGAGGAAGAAGATTTTTTGTAATAGAATACATTTATGATGAAGCACTTTGTTTTTCATGAAATACTGCAATATTGCTTGGTTGTTTTACATTTTTGGTAAGATTTTTTTTGTTTTGTTAATTCCTTTGTGAGTAATCAAACTATGGAAAGGTATTGACAAAGCTATTTTGGAGATTTCTTGACCAAAAGAGGAATTCAAGCTTTAAAAGGAACAATCTTATAATATTTTTCTTGAAGAATAAACATTTTGAATGAATAAGGGTCACAAGTGTGAGGGAATGTGATGAAGAAATGCTAATGAATCTCATTAGTGGAGGCTTATTAATGTTGGTAATGGAGATACTATCTTGTTCTTAATAATTCTTGAATGCATGTTTTGGTATTTGCATGTGCAATTGTTATTACTTCTTGAGAATTTTGTGATAGTCAATCTTCTAAGACAGTCAACTTAGAGTTTAGCCTTGGAAGGGAATTTTTTTATAAGAAAAAGATAAATAGGGGAAGAATTCATGGGAGTACTCTAAGAATAAGAAGGATAAATAAAGCTTTAGTGATATTGGAACAAGGTAAAATAAGAAGATAACTCTGGTTTTGGGTTTTAAAGATTATATTTTTCACTGTTTAAAGTGTTTTCCAAACACTTGATGATGGAAGTGAACAATTTTTTCCTAATGGAATGTTGAGTTAAGTTGTAATGATGTTATGATAGGAATTAATTTAATGAATGAAGGATATTTATTTGGCCTTTTTAAAAAGATTAACATCTTGAAGTCTAGAACTATGGTTTTCTAAAGTGTAGGGTAGGTGAGTTCTATATAAGTTTGGAGGATTCCTTAGAAAATACCTAATAATAACTACTCAGAATTCAAGGACTTAATACAAACCTCTAGGGAAATCTTTTAGTCTTTTAGAATAAGCTTTATGCATTTTGTAAAGAAAAGAAACCTCTCGGGTGACCTAGAAACCCTAGTTAGGGTTTATAAAGAATTTAGCCTTTGGAACCTTGGGATTGTTTTCAAGATCTGAAATTTTGAGAAAAATATCTACTCATAGTCATTGTAAAGTTTTAAAATTATTTATGACTTGAAAAGTTATTAATTGGTGGATATTTGTGACATTTTTTTTCCCATCCTATAGGTGTTGTTTTTTAAGGACTAAGTGTTAAAATTGCATTATTGGTTGAAGGTCTTCTTTAAGGTGTTAGGAGCTAAAACTTGGAAGAGATCATCCACACAAATCCCTCATAAAGATTCAAGAGAAATTAAATCATTTAAGGTTGAAAATCAAGGGGAAATCATGACATTCAAGATCTAAGTTGTAGGTGTTGTTAAGAAGGGTTAGATGCAAACTTGAGAATTAAGACTTTTTACTTTCAATTGAGTCTTGAAATTTTATACATAGAATCTAAAAAGTTTAAGGAATATGATTTTGAAGTTTGTAAAGGATTGAAGAAATTTCAAGTGACCATAGTTCATACCAGTAAGTCTACATACCTATGAAAGGACAAAGAGACCTAATCGAGGGTCCTAGAACATTTTTGCAAAGAAAGTCATATGGAAACTTTTAAAACAAGAAGAATGGTCAAATGGGTCCTCAGAAATGTGATTTGTTTGTTAGAAGTATCCTTGAAACAAAATTTAAGCTTGAAAAACTAGTTTTGAAGGCCTACTAGAAGGTGAATTAGACCTACGAGAGAGAGATTGTGGAGAAAGTTTCCTTAGCAAAGGAGTTAAGAAAAAAACTTGGTAATAAGCATGGGTGGCCAAATGGGGTGTCCACAATAGATAATAGTTTGTCTTGTAGAGTTTTGAATTGTTCCCAAAAAAGTTTTTTACTTTCAAACTTGCCTTAAGAAGCCTAAAAGGATAGTTTTGTGAGATATGAGTGAAATAAAAGGTATTGATTGATTTGAGCAATCTTAATAGTTGGAATTGCATTCTGTAGACCCGAGACACATGATGAGCTGAATGCATAAGATCATTTGGGATTTTAAATCCAAACTTTTGCATGATTTAAGGTGGTTCTTGACTAATACAAATAAGCTATTTTGTAAGATTAAAGAAATTTTGAGTTATTTGAATCAATTTAACTTGTTGAATGAGTGGTTTTGTATGATGATCTCCATCACTTGCACGCCTCACCTGTGCATGCCTTTTATTTCATTCCCCTTTTTTGTGCGCTCTCGTTCACATTTTTTACTCATGATTTATTACACACCTCTGCACTTCTATCTTATGGGCAATTATCCTTCTATGCATCCTCACGCTTCTTCATACTTTGTCGCCACCATAGATAATTCCTTCCTCACATGTCATCCTTTCGCAGCTTTCCCTTTGTGATGCTTCCCCCCTTTGTTGTCTTTAGAGAAACCCTTGCATCCTTTTGTATTTTCCCCACACCACCATCGCACCTTCATTTCCCTGCACCTTTCCTCTTCTCTTGGCATGATCCTTTGGTCTTTCCCATGTCTTATGCACCACCTTTCACCTTATATGTTATTCCTCTATGCATGCCTCTAGACTTTGTGAATCCCATCCACTTCTCTCTTCATCCTTGTTGCTTCCTTTGGTGATCCTTCTTTCAGTTAACCTACTTATCGTGGCATCTTCTTTCTTCGATTAGTTTCCTCATAGGACAATTTTCTACCAGTATTTTTCCTTCACCCTGATCCACATATCTTGTGTGATCTTATTTTCCTTTGCACTCTATTCCTTACACAACTCTTTTTTTAGTTATCTCCTTATTTCTTTCCTCAAATTTCCTTCGAGACAACTATTTTCATGTCATTCTTTGTTGCACTTCTCCTCCTTGGCATGTTCTTCTACACTCTGTACTTCCTTAAGACCCTTCATCGGCTTCTACTTCTCAATTGGTGTACCTTGTTTCATGTGCACTCTAACAACCCTTCTCCTATGGCTACTCCACTTGGTTGTCCTCTTGACAACACCCTACTTCAATTAGTGCACGCACCTTCTTGCGCTAATCCTTTATTTTCTCTCATGCATCCTTCTGATATTTGCACACATCTTCCCTCTCTAGTGCAGGTTTTGTCTAAGTCCCAAGATTCTCATGCATTAATAAACATATGAATAGGTAGGCATAAATACCTCAGAATTGAACTTAGAAATAGGTTTACAATAAAATATGCACATGGTCAAAATGTACATCCTAGTCAGTATAGTACGAATGTTTTTGACCCTATTATATGGTTTATCCCCGTGGGAATTTTCTCCATATATTTCAACAGTATCAGGTTTTTTCATCAGTGGTACAATGTTTTTCATATGGTTTTATACTCATATTGACTCATTTTGGCATAGGTTCAAGGGGCATGAAGTATTTCATTCTCTCTTTCTCCACAATACTCATATTCATATTAGGTATTAGACACATTGGGGGCATATGTCTCCTTTCTCCACTCAAATTTCAGCATGCATCATTTCTACTCATTTGTTACTCAGTTGTGTGGCACATGGGAAAGAGCATGGGGGCACATATTCTCTTTTCTATTGTGTGTGTCCTTGTTTACAAAATTGGGATTATATTTGTTTGAAATAGTATGTTCCATGGGGTTGTGGAAGGTATTGAAGTGGCTAAGTTCTTCATAGGAAAACTTTCCTATCCTCTTGCATTTAAGGGGAATATATCAAATTTGTTGAATGACTTTGATACGTGGTTTTATTCCTTGGTGAGGTGCTTCAAATCCTCATATTTTTGGTTCTTATCTTCAGAATTCATGTGGTTGATACACATATTGCATCAACCTCTCCTTATCTTTTAGGATGAGAAAATGACTAAGAGTTAGAATAAGCAAGAACACGCACGTGTAAAAAAGTAGAGCTAATGAGTGGGATGGTAAACATGGTTGTTCGCGAAACTGTGCGGGAAGACAGACAGGTTAAGGACTCATCCATTTTCCAAGGACATGCTAAAAATAGACTTAGAGTGATCATCACGCAAACGATACCTTGGTGATTAAGCATTGGATTTTTTTGTGAATGTACATGCAAGTTATACCTGTGCACGGAGGTTGTTATTAGGATTAGACCAAGTCTTATTTATATGATAGTCTATTAATAGTTGATGTACAAAAGCATGCATATTTTCTATTTTGAGCACGCCTATTATCAGGAGAGTGCATGGGTGGTGAAGGGAAATTCCCCACCCCTATATATACTTGTAGTACTTCATTATATAAGACACACATGATGTAGTAGTGGTATGTTGTATGTTATACTCACACACATGGCTCTATAGACATGTTTTGGATGTTATGTATCAACTTCCTATTATGTAGTTATTTATATGAATAAATGGATAACTATGGTTGGATTATGGTCATTAATGTTTCTGAATATAGAGATGTGTTCTTATAGTTGATCTTAGTTGTTATCTGATTTGTATGTTTCCTTATTACATGAGTTTCCAATTGAGTGTATGTAATGGGTTCTTATGATTGAATGAAAACTTGGTTAATTTATCAACATGTATATGTATGCTAACATCTTGACAAACATCACAAAGCATGGACTTGGTAGCTTCGCGCATTTCAGGTGAGAATTCAACCTTACTGAATGAGGTGCCAACGTGCATAACCATTTAGGTTAAATAAGATACTACATTTTGGTTCAGTTTCCAAGACCTATTTTCAAATTGTCTTCCAGGATGTTTCTTACAGATGGCATATCGATTGACTTCGGAGAGCATTGAAAATTGGGTAGAGAACGGTTAAGATCATTTTACGCAGATATATAACATTGGACCTAATTTTAATGCACATCGATGGGTGGAAGATAATCTTTATCATGAGATTTATGAAACGTTCTTCAGCTTCTTTCTAGTAGAATTGTATGAGTGGTTGGCAACATATGCATTAGGAAAGTGTTAGGGTTATAGGTCGAGAATTTAGACGTAAAAATGATTATCATGCTCTTGTTAATGCTAATGTGGAGTGGATTAGGGTTATAGATTGTTGATGGGCTGGAGTGTTGTGCAATTATACGTTGGATTACGCCATTTCTACTTACTTGTGTCTAAAAAAAATCTGAGTTCAAATTCTTGCATGAGCCCATAGGATCGTACTTGCGTGTTATACCATTATCAATCAATATTTTTATAACAGAATTGGTTTTGGAGTGCCTACCCATGGCTAGCTAAACCCCCACCATGCACAGGGGTAGGAGCAGGTGTGGATAAAGATGGGGGACCTAGCGGTAGAAATAGAGAGAGAGGAAAAACAGATCAAGTTTAATGAAGTGTGAGAGAGGGACATAGCATTTAACCAGGAGATTGATGAGGCACTAGAGTTGAGGAGGATGATGGATCGTGAAGGTTTTGAAGCTCTTGTTAGAATATAAGGAGCCACATCATCAGGCTCTCCTAGCTTTAGGAAACCACGGTAGAGAATCCCCTTCGGCTTTAAAAGAGAGCATGTAAGAGGAAAGAATGAGGACCGGTATGCGCACATCTAATCCCACCTAGCCCTTGTGCTTAGTGTTCTAGATCCAGAGGTAGTCATTGAGAAGAAAGCTAGTGAAATTAACCAAACAGATATGGGTAGATATAATTTTGTGTTGAATTCAGGTGATCAAGTTAGTAGCGTGCCCATGGCATCACAGTCTATGCCATTGTTCGAGAGTACCTATGTAGGATTGTTTTCAAGCACGTGGTCGAGACAGAGTGTTGGCACCCATACCATTGGAAATAATTCGTTATCAATTACGACTACATAGAACATTGGGGTCTAGTCCAATATAATGAATGGGACACAAGGAAGTACATCAACTAGATTGTAGCTCGTGATAAGAGGTGTAGGAGAATCAGGTGAGTCAGGTTAGCCACCACACGGAGGAGGAAGTTTTGGTTATGGATCTAGTGGGAAAGGACCATAACCTCCACCAAATTTACCACCACCTCAACAGTGATTGCATCTGACACGTCGTGTTTATTATGAAATGTCTCTCCATTTACTAGAGGATAGAGGGATTGAAGATGCAACAAAGCATGTTCAGAAGTGTAAAGTTCTATAGAGCACGAAGGGAATTACAACCTCAGATAGGAAGGCTAGTCAATTTAGAGCTATGCTACAAGGATACGTGTATAGCTAGTATCGGCAGTATGACCCAATAAGATTGTGATAGATTACAATGCTTTGCACACTACATTCTATGAATATTTTCACATTCTTGAATTTGAATAGAAGATTATTAGCATGCATAAGGATATCAAGTAGGGCTTATCTGAAAGTGTGAGGAATTATGACACGTGTTTTAAGACTCTGTGTTCTAAGTTGTCTTATTATATTCATACTATTAAACATGCATAGTGGTTTGTCAAAGGATTGTTGATTTTGTTCCAAAGAGCATAATCTCATAAGACCTATGTGGATATGTGTGAGGATTTTGAAACAACCCTGCATACCGAGGTGGTTGGAAGTGTTGATACTCGCGTAAACCCATTCTTAGAGGCAAATAATGTAGTCATGGAAAAACAGTTGGAGAAGATTGCTGCCAACATAGCACATGAAATGTGTAATGGTATATAGTACATAGATTGTGAAGTGGAGGGACATACTAAAGATAAATTCCAACACAAGTCAGTGCACGTGTTGCTACAAGATTGTGAAGTTTTTCACCTAAACCATAACGTCTGGGATTTCCCTCTTTCACAGTGTACAATTCAGAGGAAGGTGTCTATGTACTGTAAGATTTTCAAGTCCCATACTCACGACACCACTGACTATAGACTAATTGATCACATCCACGAAGCCATTGAGATGTGATTACACCATACAAGTGTGGCGAGTGGATCCAAGGAGCAGGAAGGAAAACATAATGAAGGTCACAACCATGGAGACAATAGGAATGGAGGCTTCCGAGGAGGATATCAAGGTCGAGGTTATAGTGGTGGTAGAGTCAAATTTGATAGAGGGACTTGTTACTTGTGGATCCCTTGATCATTACTAACAATATTACCCTTCGAATATGGCTTGCTCATCATGTGGAAAGCCACATAAGTTGGAGGATTTCCCGGATTATAAGCACACATGAGAAAGAAAATTGAAAACGGACAAGGGCATCAAGATGATCAAGGTGTAATGCATAAATGTTGATCAATGGATGCCTAAGAAGATGACCGATCTATAATTACAACCCATGTGGGTTACAACATGCACCAAGGTAACACGTGCGCGTGAGCCTCTGAAGGCCAAGCCACTTATAATGAGGGAGGAAGTGATACATGCTAAGTACCCAGATGTGGATATCAAGTAGGGCTTATCTGAAAGTGTGAGGAAGTATGACACATATTTTAAGACTCTGTTGTCTAAGTTATCTTATTATATTCATACTATTCAACATGCATAGTGGTTTGTCAGAGGATTGTTGACTCCATTCTGAAGAGCACAATCTCATAAGATCTATGTGGATCTGTGTGAGGATTTGGAAACAGCCCTGCATGATGAGGTGGTTAGAAGTCTTGATACCGGTGTAAACCCATTCTTAGAGGCACATATTGTAGTCATGGAAAAACAATTGGAGTAGATTGTTGCCAACTTAGCACATGAGATGTGCAATGGTATATAGTACACAGATTGTGAAGTGGAGGGAC
Source organism: Taxus chinensis (assembly GCA_019776745.2). Lineage (NCBI taxonomy): Eukaryota > Viridiplantae > Streptophyta > Pinopsida > Cupressales > Taxaceae > Taxus > Taxus chinensis. The sequence goes on along the minus strand of CM034153.1, from coordinate 644,389,397 downwards.
ATATGACATACTAAATATAAATTCCAACGCAAGTCAGTACGCGCGTTGCTACTAGATTGTGAAGTTTTTCACCTAAACCATAATGTATTAGCATGCATAAGGATATCAAGTAGGGCTTATCTGAAAGTGTGAGGAAGTATGACACGTGTTTTAAGACTGTTGTCTAAGTTGTCTTATTATATTCATACTATTCAACATGCATAGTGGTTGGTCAGAGGATTGTTCACTCTGTTCCGTAGAGCACAATCTCATAAGATCTATGTGGATCTATGTGAGGATTTGGAAATAGCCCTGCATGCTGAGGCCATTGGAAGTGTTGATACTGGTGTAAACCCATTCTTAGAGGCACATATTGCAGTCATGGAAAAATAGTTGGAGAAGATTGTTGCCAACTTAGAACATGAGATGCGCAATGGTATATAGTACACAGATTGTGAAGTGGAGGGACATATTAAAGATAAATTCCAACGCAAGTCAGTGCGCACGTTGCTACTAGATTGTGAAGTTTTTCACCTAAACCATAATGTCTGAGATTTCCCTCTTTTATAGTGTACAATTCAGAGGAAGGTTTCTATGTACTGTAATATTTTCAAGTCCCATACTCATGACACCACTGACTATAGGCTGATTGATCACATCCACAAAGCCATTGAGACGTTATTATGCCATACAAGTGTGGCGAGTGGATCCAAGGAGCAGGAAGGAAAACATAATGAAGGTCACAACCATGGAGACAATAGGAATGGAGGCTTCCAAGGAGGATATAGAGGCCGAGGTTACAATGGTGGTAGAGTCAAATTCGATAGAGTAACTTGTTACTTGTAGATCCCTTGATCATTACTAACAAGATTACCCTTAGAATATGGCTTGCTCATCATGTGGAAAGCCACATAAGTTGGAGGATTTCCCAGATTTATAAGCACACATGAGAAAGTAAATTTAAAAAGGACAAGGGCATCGAGATGATCAAGGTGTAATGCATGAATGTTGATCAATGGATGCCTAAGAAGATGACCGATCTATAATTACAACCCATGTTGGTTACAACATGCACCAAGGTAACACGTGCGCGTGAGCCTCTGAAGGCCAAACCACTTATAACGAGGGAGGAAGTGATACATGCTAAGTATCCAGATGTGGTGTATCAAAAGGAAGTCTATCAAGAGACCATGGGATTCATTAGTGATCTCCAAGGTGAAATACAATTCTTAAAATAACAGGCACATGGAGGAGAATATGCAAAGAGTGTTGATCTTCCATAGAAGGACATGGATGATCTGAAGGAGGTGTGTAAGATATTGTGTTAGGAGAATATCATCCAATTTCTAGGTGAATGGCTTTGAGAGAAGGTACCGCACACCGGATTTGCAAATTTTTACAGTGAAAAAATGACATGTCGATTGATATGTTGGATTTGATGTTGTGTTTGCAGTGGGGAAACATTCTCACTCAAGGTGTAAATTTTCCCCTGCCTGCTCCTCTTAAGGTCAGATTTTTACTCAAACTTTTAGTTGCAATGAGTTTTGTTATTTTATTCAACACTTCTTGTATCCAAACTGAAAAATTCATTCAACGGATATCAAATGTATTCATGTTTAGTGCAAATAAAATTGAAAAAGGACAAGGGCATCGAGATGATCAAGGTGCAATGCATGAATGTTGATCAATGGATGCCTAAGAAGATGACTGATCTATAATTACAACCCATGGTTAAAAAATGCACCAAGGTAACACATGCATGTGAGGCTCTGAAGGAAAAGCCACTTATAATGAGGGAGGAAGTGATACATGCTAAGTATCCAGATGCGGATATCAAGTAGGGCTTATCTAAAAGTGTGAGGAAGTATGACACGTGTTTTAAGACTCTGTTATCTAAGTTGTCTTATTATATTCATACTATTCAACATGCATAGTGGTTTGTCAGAGGATTGTTGACTCCGTTCTGAAGATCACAATTTCATAAGATCTATGTGGATCTGTGTGAGGATTTGGAAACAACCCTACATGCCGAGGCGGTTGGAAGTGTTGATACTGATGTAAACCCATTCTTAGAGGTACATATTGCAGTCATGGAAAAACAATTGGAGTAGATTGCTACCAACTTAGCACATAAGATGTGCAATGGTATATAGTAGATAGATTGTGAAGTGGAGGGACATACTAAAGATAAATTCCAACGTAAGTTAGTGTGCGCGTTGCTACTAGATTGTGAAGTTTTTCACCTAAACCATAATGTATTAACATGCATAAGGATATCAAGTAGGGCTTATATGAAAGTGTGAGGAAGTATGACACGTGTTTTAAGACTCTTTTGTCAGAGGATTTTTCACTCCGTTCCGAAGAGCACAATCTCATAAGATCTATGTGGATCTATGTGAGGATTTGGAAACAGCCCTGCTTGCCGAGGCCACTGGAAGTGTTGATACTGGCATAAACCCATTCTTAGAGGCACATATTGTAGTCATGGAAAAAAATTGGAGAATATTTCTGCCAACTTAGCACATGAGATGCGCAATGGTATATAGTACACATATTTTGAAGTGGAGGGACATACTAAAGATAAATTCCAACGCAAGTCAGTGCGCACGTTGCTACTAGATTGTGAAGTTTTTCACCTAAACCATAATGTCTGAGATTTCCCTCTTTTACAGTGTATAATTCAGAGGAAGGTGTCTATGTACTGTAAGATTTTCAAGTCCCATACTCACGACACCACTGACTATAGGCTGATTGATCACATCCACGAAGCCATTGAGACGTGATTACGCCATACAAGTGTGGCGAGTGGATCCAAGGAGCAGGAAGGAAAACATAATGAAGGTCACAACCATGGAGACAATAGGAATGGAGGCTTCTGAGGAGGATATCGAGGCTGAGGTTACAGTGGTGGTAGAGTCATATTTCATAGAGGAACTTGTTACTTGTAGATCCCTTGATCATTACTAACAAGATTACCCTTCGAATATGGCTTGCTCATCATGTGGAAAGCCACATAAGTTGGAGGATTTCCCGGATTTATAAGCACACATGAGAAAGAAAATTTAAAAAGGACAAGGGCATCGAGATGATCAAGGTGTAATGCATGAATGTTGATCAATGGATGCCTAAGAAGATGACCGATCTATAATTACAACCCATGTTGGTTACAACATGCACCAAGGTAACATGTGTGTGTGAGCCTCTGAAGGCCAAACCACTTATAATGAGGGAGGAAGTGATACATGCTAAGTATCCAGATGTGGTGCATCAAAAGGAAGTCTATCAAGAGACCATGGGAGTCATTAGTGATCTCCAGTGTGAAATACGATGCTTAAAATAACAGGCACATGGAGGAGAATATGCAAAGAGTGTTGATCTTCCGTAGAAGGACATGGATGATCTTAAGGAGGTGTGTAAGATATTGTGCCAGGAGAATATCATCCAATTTCTAGGTGAATGGCTTTTAGAGAAGGTACCGCACACCGGCTTTGCAAATTTTTACAGTGAAAAAATGACATGTCGATTGATATGTTGGATTTGATGTTGTGTTTGCAGTGGGGAAACATTCTCACTCAAGGTGCAAATTTTCCCCTGCCTGCTCCTCTTAAGGTCAGATTTTTATTCAAACTTTTGTTGCAATCAGTTTTGTTATTTTACTTAACAATTCTTATATCCAAACCAACAATGTCATTAAAGGGATATCAAATGTTTTCATGTTTAGTGCAAATAAAATTGCAAAAGGAAAAGGGCATCGAGATGATCAAGGTGCAATGCATGAATGTTGATCAATGGATGCCTAAGAAGATGGCCGATCTATAATTACAACCCATGTTGGTTACAAAATGCACCAAGGTAACACATGCGCGTGAGCCTCTGAATGCCAAGCCACTTATAATGAGGGAGGAAGTGATGCATGCTAAGTATCCAGATGTGAATATCAAGTAGGGTGTATCTGAAAGTGTGAGGAAGTATGACACGTGTTTTAAGACTCTGTTTTCTATGTTGTCTTATTATATTCATACTATTCAACATGCATAGTGGTTTGTCATAGGATTATTGACTCCCTTCTGAAGAGCACAATCTCATAAGATCTATGTGCTGAAAGTGTGAGGAAGTATGACACGTGTTTTAAGACTCTGTTTCTATGTTGTCTTATTATATTCATACCCTATTCAACATGCATAGTGGTTTGTCATAGGATTATTGACTCCCTTCTGAAGAGCACAATCTCATAAGATCTATGTGGATTTGTGTGAGGATTTGGAAACAACCCTGCATGCCGAGGTGGTTGGAAGTCTTGATACTAGCGTAAACCCATTCTTAGAGGCGCATATTGTAGTCATGGAAAAATAGTTGGAGTAGATTACTGCCAACTTAGCATATGAGATGTGCAATGGTCTATAGTACATAGATTGTGAAGTGGAGGGACATACTAAAGATAAATTCCAACGCAAGTCAGTGCGCGCGTTGCTACTAGATTTTGAATTTTTTCACCTAAACCATAATGTATTAAGTAGGGCTTATCTGAAAGTGTGAGGAAGTATGACACGTGTTTTAAGACTGTTGTCTAATTTGTCTTATTATATTCATATTATTCAACATGAATAGTGGTTTGTCAGAGGATTGTTCACTCTTTTCCGTAGAGCACAATCTCATAAGATCTATGTGGATTTATGTGAGGATTTGGAAATAGCCCTGCATGCTGAGGCCGTTGGAAGTGTTGATACTCGCGTAAACCCATTCTTAGAGGCACATATTGTAGTCATGGAAAAATAGTTGGAGACGATTGCTGCCAACTTAGCACATGAGATGCACAATGGTATATAGTACACAGATTGTAAAGTGGAGGGACATATTAAAGATAAATTCCAACACAAGTCAGTGCGCGCATTGCTACTAGATTGTGAAGTTTTTCACCTAAACCATAATGTCTGAGATTTTCCTCTTTTACAGTGTACAATTAAGAGGAAGGTGTCTATGTACTGTAATATTTTCAAGTCCCATACTCACGACACCACTTACTATAGGCTGATTGATCACATCCACGAAGCCATTGAGACGTGATTACGCCATACAAGTGTGGCGAGTGGATCCAAGGAGAAGGAAGGAAAACATAATGAAGGTCACAACCATGGAGACAATAGGAATGGAGGCTTCTGAGGAGGATATCGAGGCTGAGGTTACAGTGGTGGTAGAGTTATATTTTATAGAGGAACTTTTTACTTGTGGATCCCTTGATCATTACTAACAAGATTACCCTTATAATATGGCTTGCTCATCATGTGGAAAGCCACATAAGTTGGAGGATTTCCCAGATTTATAAGAACACATGAGAAAGTAAATTTAAAAAGGACAAGGACATCGAGATAATCAAGGTGTAATGCATGAATTTTTATCAATGGATGCCTAGGAAGATGACCGATCTATAATTACAACCCATGTTGGTTACAACATGCACCAAGGTAACACGTGCGCGTGAGCCTCTGAAGGGCAAACCACTTATAACGAGGGAGGAAGTGATACATGCTAAGTATCCAGATGTGGTGCTTCAAAAGAAAGTCTATCAAGAGACCATGGGAGTCATTAGTGATCTCCAGGGTGAAATACAATGCTTAAAATAACAGGCACATGGAGGAGAATATGCAAAGAGTGTTGATCTTCCGTAGAAGGACATGGATGATCTGAAGGAGGTGTGTAAGATATTGTGTTAGGAGAATATCATCCAATTTCTAGGTGAATGGCTTTGAGAGAAGGTACCGCACACCGGATTTGCAAATTTTTACAGTGAAAAAATGACATGTCGATTGATATGTTGGATTTGATGTTGTGTTTGCAGTGGGGAAACATTCTCACTCAAGTTGCAAATTTTCCCTTGCCTGCTCCTCTTAAGGTCAAATTTTTACTCAAACTTTAAGTTGCAATGAGTTTTGTTATTTTACTCAACACTTCTTGTATCCAAACTGACAATGTCATTTAAGGGATATCAAATTTATTCATGTTTAGTGCAAATAAAATTGCAAAAGGACAAGGGCAACTAGATGATCAAGGTGCAATGCATGAATGTTGATCAATGGATGCCTAAGAAGATGACTGATCTATAATTACAACCCATGTTGGTTAAAAAATGCACCAAGGTAACACATGCATGTGAGGCTCTGAAGGCAAAGCCACTTATAATGAGGGAGGAAGTGATACATGCTAAGTATCCAGATGTGGATATCAAGTAGGGCTTATCTGAAAGTGTGAGGAAGTACGACACGTGTTTTAAGACTCTGTTGTCTAAGTTGTCTTATTATATTCATACTATTCAACATGCATAGTGGTTTGTCAGAGGATTGTTGACTCCGTTCTGAAGATCACAATCTCATAAGATCTATGTGGATCTGTGTGAGGATTTGGAAATAGCCCTACATGCCGAGGCAGTTGGAAGTGTTGATACTGATGTAAACCCATTCTTAGAGGTACATATTGCAGTCATGGAAAAACAGTTGGAGTAGATTGCTGCCAACTTAGCACATAAGATGTGTAATGGTATATAGTACATAGATTGTGAAGTGGAGGGACATACTAAAGATAAATTCCAATGTAAGTCAGTGTGCACATTGCTACTAGATTGTGAAGTTTTTCACCTAAACCATAATGTATTAACATGCATAAGGATATCAAGTAGGGCTTATATGAAAGTGTGAGGAAGTATGACACATGTTTTAAGACTCTGTTTTCTAAGTTGTCTTATTATATTCATACTATTCAACATGCATAGTGGTTTGTCAGAGGATTGTTCACTCCATTCCAAAGAGCACAATCTCATAAGATCTATGTGGATCTATGTGAGGATTTGGAAATAGCCCTGCATGCCGAGGCCGTTGGAAGTGTTGATACTGGCATAAACCCATTCTTAGAGGCACATATTGTAGTCATGGAAAAAAATTGGAGAATATTTCTACCAACTTAGCACATGAGATGCGCAATGGTATATAGTACACATATTTTGAAGTGGAGGGACATATTAAAGATAAATTCCAACGCAAGTCAGTGCGCGCGTTGCTACTAGATTGTGAAGTTTTTCACCTAAACCATAATGTCTGAGATTTCCCTCTTTTATAGTGTATAATTCAGAGGAAGGTGTCTATGTACTGTAAGATTTTCAAGTCCCATACTCACGACACCCACTGACTATAGGATGATTGATCACATCCACGAAGCCATTGAGACGTGATTACGCCATACAAGTGTGGCGAGTGGATCCAAGGAGCAGGAAGGAAAACATAATGAAGGTCACAACCATGGAGACAATAGGAATGGAGGCTTATGAGGAGGATATCGAGGCCGAGGTTACAGTGGTGGTAGAGTCATATTTCATAGAGGAACTTGTTACTTGTAGATCCCTTGATCATTACTAACAAGATTACCCCTAGAATATGGCTTGCTCATCATGTGGAAAGCCACATAAGTTGGAGGATTTCCTAGATTTATAAGCACACATGAGAAAGAAAATTGAAAAATGACAAGGGCATCGAGATGATCAAGGTGCAATGCATGAATGTTGATCAATGGATGCCTAAGAAGATGACCGATCTATAATTACAACCCATGTTGGTTACAACGTACACCAAGGTAACACATGCGCGTGAGCCTCTGAAGGCCAAACCACTTATAACGAGGGAGGAAGTGATACATGCTAAGTATCCAGATGTGGTGCATCAAAAGGATGTCTATCAAGAGACCATGGGAGTCATTAGTGATCTCCAGGGTGAAATACAATGCTTAAAATAACAGGCACATGGAGGAGAATATGCAAAGAGTGTTGATCTTCTGGTAGAATGACATGGATGATCTGAAGGAGGTGTGTAAGATATTGTGCCAGGAGAATATCATCCAATTTCTAGGTGAATGGCTTTTAGAGAAGGTACTTGCACACCGGCTTTGCAAATTTTTACAGTGAAAAAAATGACATGTCGATTGATATGTTGGATTTGATGTTGTGTTTGCAGTGGGGAAAACATTCTCACTCAAGGTGCAAATTTTCCCCTGCCTGCTCCTCTTAAGGTCAGATTTTTACTCAAACTTTTAGTTGCAATGAGTTTTGTTATTTTAATCAACAATTCTTGTATCCAAACCGACAATTTCATTCAAGGGATATTGATTGTATTCATGTTTATTGCAAATAAAATTGGCCACAAAAGGGCTACCACTCATGATATAAAATCTACAAATGTACGGAGGTCTTCATGTATCCATGTTTGGTTAAGATCTCGTGATATAAGATTTGCAAATGTATATGTACGAATTTGAAATGTACAAATAGAACCTTTCAATGTAATGCTTCATCTATATTCCTACACTTACACTATTAATCACACCCCTTATCAACATGTTAACCACAATCCATAACAGGCTTTTTAAAAAAAACCAACCAAAAAACTGATGCAATCACCATCTCAAACACGCTGCAACACTAACAAAATTCCACCCAATTATTAAATACCCCTATAAATCAAACAACATATACCGTTCGGTATTCACATTGCATTGTACACATGCGATTGCTAGTTACACCGAAGGCGCCCCCCCCTATGGTAGAGGACCTCTGGACTTTTCTACAACGATTCTAAATTTGACGGCCGTTTGGATGTTTTTTCAGGCGTTTACATGTGTTTTTTGTTTTTTGGTCGTTCCCTACATGTTGAATGCGGCAATAATAGACGAACATAAAATAACGTTATAAAAAAATGAAAGACAACCTCTTTTTATTACAAATTGGTTTAATTGATAACAGTTTTGATTGAGTGCAGTGACTAACGACTAGGACTATGAGAGAAGAATGGCAAAGCAAACTGCTCGCAAGTCCACGGGAGGGAAAAGCTCCCAGAAAACAACTTGCCACCAAGGTGTTTTATTTTCTTCCTTACCTGTACTATAATAATTGTATTTTTCTCTGAATTTTTTGATTTATTTGCAATTGATTTAGGGGTTTTCATGAAAAATCATCTGTAACTCTTATGGTATCTGTAGCCAGCCAGGCATTTAGTGCAGTTTTCCCGTGTTTCAACAATTTTTTATCTTGGGGATGGAAACCTGGTCGCAGTGAAGCAACTGGAGGATACCTTGCATTGTTAGGAATGAGTTTCGAACCGAGATCGCGATAGTGGGAAGCTTGAGCCATGCCAACCTATTCGTGAAGCCAATTAGTGCCGGGGGAGCAATTTTCTTCTAAAATAACGCTTCTAGATCAAATTTTGCTCTGTCGGAAACTGTTCCTTGACAATTTTAGCAGGGAGGCTTTCCTCTTAGAATTTCTGACAAATTGGGCTTCAGTAACCACTGTGGAAAATTTCCGTAGTCTTCTACTTGTCTCAGAACAGTGTGTCGTTTGATGGTATTTTGTTAAAGCCCACTATGGTAACTCTTGGTGATGAATATAAGGAAAAAGGAACCTCACAGCTGATGCGTGAATGTATACTAGGTATGATTTTCCCCTTCGTTTAACTTAATTTATTCTATTCACATATTTGATGCCTTTTATAGGATATGATATGGAAAGAGGAAAGAACTCTATTTTTTGCAAATTCACATTAACCTTAGCACAACATCCTGACAACTAATGGCTGTGATTATGACCTTGGTGCTCCTGACCATGATGGAGGGTCTATGGGAGACAGGTAATGGTAGGTTTGAAGGTTATCATCCTCAGTTTCCCCACGGAAGGATGGAAGGAGGCAAACCACCGAATGGAAGAGGATTTTCTCAACTAGGTAATGCTCCAGGTAGGAAGTTGTGGTTTTAAATTTTGAACCAATTCATTTGTATAAAATAGCCAGGGATTGGTTTATTATTTATACTTGACCATGGTCTGTTGCTAATGTGTGAATATATATCAGGTATGATATGATTTTCCCTTGGCTTTAACTTAATTCAGTTTGTTCACTTATTTTTATCCTGCAAATAATTTAGTTTGTTCACTTATTTTATACCTTTTGCAGGATATGATATGGAAGGAGGGAAGAAATCTGTTTGTGTAGGTTCACATTCACCTTCACATCACGTCCCAGAGACTTTTGATTACGAATAAGACCTTGATCCTCCTCACCATGGTGGATAATTTTTGGGAGGAACACATGGTGGTAGGTTTGAAGGCCAGCATCCTTAGTTTCTCCTTGGAAGCATGGGAAGATGTACAACATCATATGGTAGAGGGTTTTTTTGGTCAAAATTACGGGTGCATAGAGTGATTTCATCCTGAAGGACAAATCCTGAAAAGGAATCGAAGTCCTGTAAAAGGAGGAGATTGGGTGTGCTTAGAAGCCACGTAAGTACATAATTTATGAATAATTAGGATATTTCCACACAAGAACAAATCTTTCTCAAAGCACATGATCTCTAAATAGCTTCATCATGTTTTAGAGTACCAACATGTAGATCCTGGATTTGAGTGGGGTTGACCTTTCAGGCTTTAGTCCACCGCAAGACTTCATCAACATCAAAATGGTCGAGCATATAAATATAGTGCCAAAGTAGTTTGTTTGCATGCACTAATTGAACACTACTTCTGAAAAGGCAAACAAGAATAAATAAAATCTTCACTATAAGAAGCTAAGAGGTCAAACTTATTGGGTGGGTTTTGTTGCCAAAATGGTAGCCAATATGTTGATTCTTGTCTCAAAAAATAGCTATGAAATTCACTCCATGGAGGTGGTTCATAATAGCAGACAATAACACTTCAAAATGCAAAGTTGTAGTTGCATCAGAGGACTCTTTCCAGTGATGTGGAATAATGGAGATTTGGGACTGTGCATTTCCTGCAATGAATTTATTCATGGCCATGTGGCAGGCAACATATTATTAAAACATTCTTTTCACTCCAAACTGAAATCTACCTCCAGTTTTTTCTTTGCAAATTCTGGAGGGATTTTATTATATGCTTGTTGATTTTGATGAAAAGGAAGCAAAATTTTAGTTATTGCACATTAGGTGGGGTACTTGATCATTTTGGATTGGCTCACTGATTTTTATTGCTCTTCTGTAGCTTATTTTTCATCTTGATGATCAAGATTTAAAGTATATTTGTCAATTTTTTAAATGTATCAAAACACATCAGTATGGGTAGAGTTTGATATTCTCCCATCAAATGTTACTGTTCTATTAGTTTGGCAAGGTTCCATAGTTTGAGGTTTTTAAAGTTGCTATTTACGATTTATGAAGCTTAAATTTATTATTTTTATACATCATTTCAAAATTTATTTGTCAAATTTGTAAGGCTTCTTGCAGGGATTCTGGTTTTCTCAAGTTTTTTCTACATTACACAAGCACGCGTGAGGTAAAATATGTTACATTTGGACCTCTACAAACGTATTGTTAGTATTGAGAGTTTGTTTTCTTAATGGAGCATGGTAAATATTTATCCACTGTCGGCTTGAATAGCCCATGTTCCAATAGTTTAAGTAGAAATGTTATGTCTCAAACTACGTCATTCATTATATTTTGATTATATGCATAAGCTTGAAAATTGTAATAGTATCTTAGTAGATAATTCTGTTAATACGAGAGGAAGATAATTAATACAAATCTACCACCTCATGACCATGAATTTGACAAAGAGATAACACTTGACTCAATGATTGATGGTTGGTTAGTAAGCAATATCTTGATAGATACGCGAGATGAGGTAAATGTGGTGACTCTTAAAGCATGGAATTAGATGGCAAGGCCTACATTGCAGCCATATTTGAATGTGTTTTACATGGCAAACAAAACTAAGGAAATTCCTATTATGGTACTAAAGAATGCATCTATTATCATCCAGGGAGCCATGTTTATAAGAGAATTTGAGTTGTTGGAGCTCACTGAAGTAGAAAATTTTCCAGCATTACCTGGACGAGCCTGATGCTATGCAAATAATGCTAATTTTTTCTTTAACAAGACATACATAAGTTTTGAGAACAAGGATGAGTGCTTGATTATACCTTTGTTTTAGAAGAAGGAAGAGCCTTATGTTGAGCCCTTGAGTGAATAATATTTTAATAGAATCTATGCTTAGACCGTGTATGATCTAGAGAATATTGAACCATCAAAAGAAAGCATACTTTAGTAGGAAGACACGCAGTTGGTAAGTGAAAGTACTAGTGTTTTCTTGTGATAACTAGGCTCATGGAAAGTATGAAATGGTTGGGCAGGAAGTTAAGGGGAGAGTTATGAGGATGATCAGGCTACGACATGGTGAGGCATTTAGGCTCAACTCAAGTACCAAGATATAATGGTGAAGGGAAGCCCAATACATTCCTACGTGCTATGGAGACTCAGTGGTCGAATGAAAGAGATAGATGAAACATGATGGTCTATACCTTATGCGAGGAAAAAACACGCTGGTGAGAAACATGTAGAGATAACCTCTTAGAGTGGCGAGAAGTGAGAATCACCTTTTCCACTAGGTTTAGTTAGAGCAATGTACCTACGCACATTTGTGAATTTCATGGTAAGAATTTGGCTTCTCATCCCATCTATAATTGTGAGATACTATGGGTGCAAGGTCAGGTTTTACCATCATCCCTATGGGTACATAAGTTCTATTCCACACAGCGTGGATGTGCACATGCCTAGTATGTCTATTCTAAGCTAAAAAGGGAGACTGCAAACTGGAAAGAGATGATTGTAGGTATGATTCAATTGTTTTTTTTATTTTTCTACTAATCCACCAATCCATGAAGAATTGTGGATAATGAATCTCATGATAGTATGAAGGATAAAGTTCTCATGCTAGATCTATTTGGAGAACCTGATCTCGAGGCACACCTTGATCTTAAGGAGACAAAAGAGGTATAGATGGGTCGCACCTGGAAAGAAAAAGAGAAGGGTGAACTTTTCTATATGATTTATGATGAGGAAGTTGACAATTTGGATGTTAACCACACTAATGGTACGGGCGAGGTGATAGACATTGCAGATGAGAAGGCACGCATGTACCATGCTCCCATGAAAACAAAGAAGGTGAATATTAGCACAGAGGATGAGCCTAAAGAATCAATAATTGGGGACTACTGGTAGGAACAAGAAGTAGAAAATATTATTCAACTCTTGCGCAACTTTCAAGATCTCTTTCCAAGGGGTTACCATGAATTAAAAGGTGTGCATCCTTCTTTAGGAAAGATGAAGATAAAGTTGAAAGAAGGTGTGGCGCCTGGATAGGAAGAGGCCGTTATAGGATGAATCTATATCTCTAAAGGGGAATAGAAAAGGCACAAAATTATAGCAACCAAGGAAGGCAGCAGCTATATCTCTTAAGGGGAATAGAAAGGGCATGGAATTATAGAAATAAGGTAAAGATAATAGTTTACGAAAAAAAATTGAAGTAAGAAATTTAGGACACGTAATGCTCTTAAGGCACAGAAAAGTAGAAGTCTTAAAGACTAGATCAAAGCACGTGATGGCACCAAGGAAGGCAACAACCATATCTCCAAAGGAGAATAGAAGGGGTAAGGGAAAGGAAAATCCCTTAGATGAGGATATACTAGAAAGGTGGTACTTCGAAATGCAGTACCCATATGGGGTGCTTATGGGGAAAGAATTGGGTCTCGCATGTGCACAAAATGGAATTTTATTGATTACAATCATTACACTAATGCGAATGTGTGGGATATTGACACGGAACTAATTCTGAAGAAAAAGGAGAGAAAAATAGATGATAAGCCCATATATGATGACAAAGGGCATCACATCTAATAAATACATGAGCTCTTCAGCTGTATGAACTCCCCTACTTTGGAAAGCCTAAGCGACTATACCAATGGCTTATGTCGCATGTCCATGAAAAATTATTCTACTTTGCAGGAAGGAATATGTGCCTTACCACACCTTTGATTAGAAAATTTACAAGTCTCTGAAGCACTGGGACATAACTCCCTTTATATTTGGATAAGATGGTGAAGTAAAGAAGACCTCTAATGCATTGAACTATCAACGAGGAGGATATGTAATGGATATTTTGAAACTTGATGATTACGTGATTAGAATGACTACATGGTTACTCACCAAGTTGAATGGACAGAAGAGATGGGGATAAAATTATGAAGGCACAATTTACAACCTTTTTGGTTTCATAGCAGAGGAGATTATTAAAGAAGCAAGTGTAGGGGATAAAATTACCTTCGTAAATGTCATCCTACTCATTGTGTTTTCTGAAATTGGGGTGCTAGATGGGCGGAATGACAAAATATGGGAATTCCCCAAAGAAAACACATCCCCGGAAAAATGATTTGCTAGTTACACTTGTGATACCATCACTAATGCATATAAGGCAAAAGGAGACAAATGGGAAAAAAGTATGTGCGAGGCATTTGCAGTAGAATGACACATTCCCAGTGAACTACCTACATAGTTAGAGGGAAAGGATGAGATTGTTGTCTACCAGGACTTCTGCATTGGTCAGTTCTATTTGGAGGATGGGTCAAAAGTACCATGGTGCAAACTATCATTTTTCTTCACGAGACATTATTTCCAGGCTGCAGTGAATAGATTTATTGAAGCACATAAACTATGGTTTTATGTGGATAAGATAGATTATGAGTACCATGCACTTCACAAGACAATCTTTTATCCCAAGAAGAGCACGTAGGAAAAAATGTTGATATCAGATGATATCAATATGTCAAAATCTATTACCTTGGATATTTCCAATGTGGCAGTGGAAAATATTTATATGTATCTGAAGTGAAGGAAATTCAATGGAAAATATGTGGAGAATGATTTGACCATCCCAGAAGAGACAACAAGGAATAATATTGTGGGGCAGAAAAGAGTGCACAAGGATATCGCTCCTATCAGTGAAGAGGAGGAAGGAAGTGAAGATGAACCCCCTATCTAGAGTGATACTATGAAGAAGATGCATATGAGCAAGGATTTGGAACTGAGCATGAGCACCAAGAAACAAGCAACAAAGAAGATGTCCCCAATCAAGAAGAAATAGAAGGTAGTGTCAAGTAAAGACACATAGGAGACTGAGTGACGAGAGGAGGAGATTAAAAGAGATGAAGAAGAGGAAGATGGCACGTAGTTAATCCCGCAGGTACATAACATTTAGGAGTCTGATACAGAAGGGCACAACATGCATCATGAGGAAATCTTGGTCATGGAGACCACAGTAAAAGGGCTTGAGGTACCCATCACTCAGATCTTGGAGGAAAGGCAGGAGCCTACTACAACAGGTAGGACTTGGCATGCTAATGGGCCATAAGTTAAGCATAAAATCAAAGAGGAGGTCAAATATCTGATGGTGGATGCCCAGATGCTAACAGATGAACATGCGTGTAATGTGCTTAATAAACTATTGGCGGATGTCAAGGTGAGGATTTTTTATAGGAGATAGAGGAAAAGGATAAGGAGATAAGGCAAAGAGATGATAAAATAAAGGAGAAAGATAATATCATCACGTAGCTAAAGCAAGAGGTAAGGGATGAAAAGGAGTGGATGCGCGCAACATATTAAAATCCATAATGCATCGCGGATGTGATTACACTCGTGCACTCAAACTTGGTCACTCAGGTTCAGCCCACATATGAGTCATCCCTACATTATCTGGAAGACTTGACATGCATGATTACGCATGAGAATCAAACTCTCACCTTATAATCCACATAAGAATTATTGGCGTGACAAAAGAAAAGTGATAGGGAACATATCAAAGTACACCTTGCATAGTATGATGCACTAGCAGTTGAGGGTAAAGAAGTTTCAAAAGTAGAATAATTTGTAAATGACCAATACGAAGACTTTGATGATGTTGTGGGTTTACTTGTTGTTAGGGATGAAGTAGAGTTAAAAGAGTTCCAGACCAAAAATAAAAGTAATAGGGAAAAGTGAGAAAAGATATTGGCCGAGGTAGAGAAGAAAAGGGAAGTAATAAATATGTTAAAAACCTCGCTCAAGGATAGGCTAAAGGAACTATTCCCACAAATCACGTGCTAGATGAATACGTTGAACGATGCAGAGAAGCAACTAGAGACTTTAATTGAACAATTGAAGGGGAATATCGATGATTTAACTCTTACAGAATTCCCTGGGATTGTTGATAATGTATCAGTGCAGTCGAGTAGTAAGGAACTAGAAGGATGGTAAGAGCTAGAGAATATATTGATTAAGGAGTTTGACATTCTTCCACCCGAGGAAACTTGATTATTTTATTCTTAGGTGCAAGCCTTATTCTTTATTCTTTCCTTCTTTGATTCATGATGAGTACTCTACAATTCTTTTATGCAACTATTTCTAGTATTGTCGAGGACGGACAACATACTTAGTGTGGGGTATTGTTGGGACGAGAAAATGAATAAGTGTTAGACCAACCATGAATGCACGTATTCACAAGGAAGTAGAGGTAGCACGAGGGGATGGTGAATAGGGTTATGCGTGAAACTACGCATGAAGACAGATAGATTGAGGACTTATCCATTTTCCAGGGACAAGATAAAAATAGACTTGGAGTTCTCATCACACAAAGGATACCTTGGTGATCAAGCATTGACTATTTTTGTGAATGTACATGCAGGTTATACCTATAAATGGAGGCTATTATAAGGATTGGAGAAAGTCTTATTTATATGATAGTCTATTAATAGTTGTATGCTTACACTTAGCATTTCATCCAATTCAACCAATTAACGATACTTCGTTAATTCCCCATTCTTCGCTCCATTCTCGGATGCCCATTTACGACACCTTCTTGGTCGTATTCCTCCTATAAATCATCTAATTTGGTTAATATCTCTCTTATTAGCTAAACATTCCTCCTTTTGACCATTCAGAATCTCCCTAGTTCTCTCTAGACCACTTCTATTGGCTTCCTAGGCTATCTATCAGTCACAATTGGTTATCCAGACCCCTCCTAACTCTCAATGAGTCTCTAATCACTTGCTAATCAAGTTTAACTAGCCTAAACCCTAGTTAACTAGCCTAAACCAATCTTAACTAAGCCTAAAGCATGTTTATCCTAATCTAATCTAAAAGAGCTTTAGTCCCACATGCACCCAAATTCCAAATTCTCCCAAGTGGAAAACTATAAATAGAAGGGTCACCCCTCCCATTCAGACTTACAACTTTACTCTCAAACACTTTGGAAAGGCATTAGAAACCATTTGTGATAGCTTTAAGCTATAGAACATTTGGATCTTGGCCATAATCCATTGTTAAGAGCTCCTCCATCTTGCATCCATCCATTCCAAATATAGTTAGTAAGGGAAGATCTAAATCTTGGCCATGTAGCCAACTTGGAGAGATCTCTTCACTATGTTTGGGAGTAAACAAAACATAATTTGATTGCTTAGGATCTAAACTAGGTTCAATTTTAATAAGCTTTCATAGAGTAGAGAGTAGTATACATGTTAGTTTTTGATGTTTTTGTCAAAGTTATAATACTTTTATGTTAGTTTCTCTTGTTTAGCTCTAATCTGATGGTGCATGGTTGAGTTAGCAAAGCTTTGAGGTTCTTTAGCCTCACTCCATAGCTTTTGCAACTTTCCATTGCATACATTTGGCACGCCCGGTGGGACACTTATGTCCATCCTCCATTAATGGAGGTCCTTTGAGTTCTTCAAAGTCCATTTTCAAGTTTTTTAGTTTAAATCACTTGTTATTTCCTCATTTCTATTTTTAATATTGGATAAATGACCTTCATTTACATATATTTTGTGGGTTTGACATAGAAATAGGAAGCTTTGACTAACTACTAACCTGTTTGCTCTTGAAAATTTGAAAATCCATGTTTTTTGCAGGTTTTTCACAGGGCACGCGTAGGCGTTGTGAAGGGGCATGTATCCATTGAAACAGGCACGTACCCATCATTCTGGGTGCGTCTGCGTCACTGTTCTATGTGTTTTTTATGTTTCTAGGTGCAAAAATGCCTACGCACACATGTACCCATTGAAACAGGTGCGTACCCATCGTTCTGGGTGCGTCTGCGTCGCTGTTCTGTGTTTTTCTATGTTTCTGGGTGCAAAAACACCTACGCGCACGCGTACCCATTGAAACAGGCACGTACCCATCATTCTGGGCATCCTGCATCACTGTTCTATGTTTTTCTATGTTTCTGGGTGCAAAAACACCTACACGCACGCGTACCCGTTGAAACAGGCACGTACCTGTCATACTGGGCGCGTCTGTGTCGGACTGCATTCACCACCAATCTTCCGGAGGCCATAACTTTTTCTCCCGAGCTCGAAACGACTCCATTTTCATTGCGTTGGAAAGGTATTGAAGAGAAATACATAATGAAATCATAAAATTAGGATTTGGACTTACAAAAAATTTATGGTTTACATTATTAGGTAAATATTCATTTTCTAGCATGTCTTAAAGTCTGAAAATTTGTTTTTTTTTGGAGGTTCTAACAAATTGATAGGTTTTGTGACACTAATAATTTGTTTGCAGGGTTATTTTGGTCATTGTTTGACTAAATTAGTTAAGTGTTTTTCATTCCTTAGCTTGAATTGGGATTTGTAAAAAGTGTGTATGCTCTCTCCTCGCGCTTTCCAAAGTGATCTTGGAGATCAAAAACACTTGCACAAATTCTATTTTTTATGTTAAAAACACTTGCTTTTTAAAGGATAAAGTAACATTTTTATGTGCTTTTAGTAGGATTTCCACTTTGTGTATGCTCTTCCTTCACGCCTTTGGGCGATCTTAGGAATCAAAAGCAAGTGTGAGTTCTCTTTTACCTCAATCGGCAAACCAGAAAACTACTAACCAACTTGTTGTCTACAGGACCTAACGTTGGTCAAAGAAAGGTGTTAAGAATGAAGCAAAAACTTCTAATACACGTGTGTTTGCAGATTGCCAAATGGTGTGCCACTTTTGAAACCACATTAAGATTAAAAAAGATAAAAAACACACCATACTCAACACACTGTATTGCAGGTTTCAGAAAAGGGTAAGTCCCTCTCCGCTTAACTGGAACGTAACCCCTTTGGCATAACACCTTAAGCTATAACAATGGGGGTGGTTCCAGGAACCCCAAAGTAGTCCACCGCTGAGTAACCTCGTGGACGAAACGGGAAGCGCCTCGCTTACCCACTTGACTAGTACACCTTGTGAGATAGAGTTACAAGTTGTCCCTATGCGACCTTAGTAAAAGTACATGATGGATGCATTCATTGCCCACTGTACTTGAAGGGGGACAAAGCCGAGATACTCCCAAACTAGTCATTGTGACTTTTTGGGTAAATCGTGCCTCGCTCTTAGACAACCTTGTAACACCTAGTTGAGAGAACTTATTAAGGAAACCATTTTGTCTGGAGGCCAACTTTACTAGTCCATGCACGTCATTTTGCCATCACAAAGTGATAACTTGTTTGGATTCAACATCTTGTTTTTCGAACACGGTAACGAACTCATTCCAAGTTTGATCTAAGTGTTTTTCATCACGAATCTAGACAAACGTATTACTTAGCTTAGCTTCCTTCTCATTTTTTGAATGAGGCGAAGCTCTGCCCAAAGTGAAACTAAGTCTATTTTCACATGTTCTTGATCTACACCCATGCGTTCATACTTTCCATGTTGGAAGTCAAACAGAGGCATACTTTACGTGTCATGTCAGAGATTGTGCTAGCTACTTTTTTGTACATTTACACTCATCCATGTTTGCGGCTGGGGTGTTAAATGACTAAAGCAAGCAGGTACATTTTCACGTCTTTGGCAGTCCTACGATCTTGACTTCAGGATCCTCATCATTGTTACGGGTCAGTTTTGTCATTTTGTCTCTCCCCTAGTTTGTCAACTTTTTCTTGCATTCTGGTCATTCAGTATTGGTATTTACATTGCGTCTCCCATTCTTTGGGCACGTAGTATAAATCCCTCTATTGTGCGGTTACACTGCTTGCATTATCACAGACTTCTTGTTATACCTTCTACTTGATTTTAGTTTAGACGTCATCTGGGTCTCTTGATGAGTGTTGATACCACGTTATATATATCACCATAATGTTGTCTTGATATCAACACCTTGCTTGCTTGGTTGAGATATCTGGATAGCGTTGTTACGATATGTCTAGTTGTGACGTCCACTTTTCAAAACACTTAGCTTTCATCGATACTCGAGTTAGTACTAGGTATACCTTGTGTGGAGGTCGCGATTTGCTCCTTGTTGTTACTTACACCTTGTTCATTTCAAACTTGACGTAAGTATTGACATTGTGTGGATCATCTTTGCATTGGGCTGTCATTTTGCACACACATTTTACATAGGGAGTATTTCCTTATTGATTGGATTTGTGTTTCACACTTGCGTGATTGTTCCTTGTGATTATTCATTCAGAAAACTTATTTTCTAGGACAATCCTTTTTGATCTCATCGAGATTGCATCATCATGATGTCTATTTTCCTTAGACCTTCTTCAGAAAATCACACACGCATCTCCGTACATACTGAATGTCTAGTTGGCTGCCATTGTGCTACCCAAATCGGCATGGGGCCTTCTTCACTTTGAAGAAGTTTGATCACACTATCTAGGTCTAGACATTTGTGCTTAAACAACCCCAACAATGACTGACTATCACATGGTTCCTCACACTTACGACAATGTGGAACCTAGGTTTAGGCATTCACATCAAAAGATACCCTTTACGACTAAACCTCGTTTGGTTCTTCGCGCTAGAATTCCCACCTGGGTACCCTGTTCCCCACCTTCAGCTCATAGTCGGTGGTATGGTTTGGATGCTTCTGATCCAAATTATTATTCAGGTTCCCCCCACTCTTCTTCTGATTCAGATCCAAACTACCATTCGGATTCCCACTCTTCTTCGGAAGATTCAGATCCCAACTATTGTTCGGATACCCATAGATCAAATCTTGAATCACGGTCCTCCCTTCCTTCACAGGACCTTTATTCCAACTCACCTCAACGATGTCTTCCTCCTTTGAAGACTCGTGTGACTCCAAGTTCCATCGATCAAACATCTAATTCGGTTCTTGAGTCACGGTCCTCCCTTTCTTCGCAGGGCCTCCTTCATCAGTCGTCTCAACAACCTCTTCCTCCATCGAAGAGTTCCATGACTCGGGTTACCTCTAGTCACTCATCCAATTTGAACTCCTACGTCACAACTTAATGGATGGCTATGTGATCCTACTTTCCAACCTACATTACGTCATCTTCTAGAAAAATGACCTAGGTCCAAATCCAAATCATCCATTCATGAAATGCCTGCCTCCAAGCCTACTTCCTCTCTTGAGTCATCTTCTTCTGTCAATCAATCTTCCCCACTTAGCAGATCCATTTCTTCTAGTCAACCCCCCATGGTCAAAGAACAACAACCTCTACTGATTGATTTATCTCAGGATAAAGGACCAATCAGACTACACGAAGATATCCCTTTAGAGGATTGCAAACAAGGTTTCTTTCTTGAACTCGATACGCTCACGTATGGGGAGGAAGAGTTTGATTCCTTTTATCAGAACATAGAGGAAGAGCCTAAGGTCATGGAACTTGATTCTTCTTCTGTTATTCCATCTTCACCTTCCTCTGAACATGATGAGATGTTGGAGTCTAGCATTGATCCATGGCCTATCTTCTCATTTCCCAATCATTCCTTATCTATCATCATTCCTCAATCAAAATCTTGCCTTGGCTCACCTCCTGGTAGCCCATCATCTTCTTCTATCTTGGGGCCATGTCCTAGTAGCCCTCCATTTTCTACTTGTGGGTCACCTCCTGGTAGCCCATTACCTTCTATTCTTGGGCCACGTCCTAGTAGCCCTTCATCTTATTCTATCTATGGGACACCTCCGAGTAGCCCCTACTCATCGATACTTGGGCCACACCCTAGTAGTCCCTCACCCTCATCTTCTATTCTTGGACCATGTCCTCGTAGCCCAACTTCTTCCATCTTAGGGCCATATCCTAGCAGCCCTTCATCATCTTCTATCAGTGGCTCACCTCCTGGTAGCCCATCCTCTTCAATTCTTGGACCGTATCCTTTTCATCTATCACATCTTTCTTCTATCAATGTTTGTGGCAAGCCCACTACCATTTCTATCGTTCCTTTCATCAATCATAAACGTTCACTTTCTTCTCCTTCTCGGGATCAGACAAGTCATGCGTCAGCTTATAAAAAACCCAAACAGGTTCATTATCAAGCTCAGGTCAAAACTTCCAAGAGCTCCAAAGCTCCCAACAAAGTAAATGATCTTAAGGTTAAAAATCAAACACAATTCAAGAACGCACATCAACGTAACCATCAAGTATGGCACAAAGTGCATAAACCTCTGGATAGGGAACTCAATCTCCTGCATACGAAATCCATGTTTCAGGATAAATCACAGTCATTTATTGAGTATGAGCTCACCACAATCATCGACATGGGAGATAACATGACTCTTGATAAACAATCACGCTTAGTCTCCCTTATTAAGGAAGTTGCAAACATCGTTGTTGGATCTTACCACGCAGAGTGACTTTGTTGGTCCCACCTTTCCAAAAACTATCAAAAATCTAAAAATCAAAACAATTCAAAAATACAAAAACATGAGAAAACATTTCAAAGAAAAATCAAAGGTACAAAGATCAAACATTGCAATCAGGTATTGCGTACACATGGATGTTCTTTCTTCCCTTTCTTTCTCTTCTTCTGCAAGTCTTCCTACCATTTTTATCCCTTCGGTGATCTTTTGGTTAGCCTATTCACATGCATTTTGTGACATTTATCTCTATGGTATCCATTTGACCCTGGTCTTTTATCACCTTGGTAAATTAAAGAACGACTGACCTCTTAGAGATCCTATCACATTCAACATCTAATAAACTTGTTGCGAAGAAATTTTGGATATATTTGTTGACACTAGCCAATGTCATCATCACAATCACTTCCACCTCCTTCCATCAAGCCATTTGTGGTTCTTAACCCCTTGTCAAACAAGAGAGCTGAAATAAGTTTTCAGAAAGCAAAAGAATCAAAATCAATCAAAATTCAAAAGCTAAAAGCTACAAAGAAAAAGAAAATTGATATATAACTCTCTCTTGGGGTATTTCCAATAATCTCTATCGGGGCTATGGATGCCTGACTGGCAGTAGAGCAATGTTGCGATTAGAATCAAATGCATCTCCATCGGGGCTATGGATGCCTGGCTGGCAGCGGAGCAATGTACGGCTATCCTTCCACCCTCCATTCACAAATCACCTTTCAAAATAAATCATTCCTACACATTGGCTAGGGTGTCTTCACTTGTTGTCTATTAAATCTTCCCTTCAAGAGGTAATTTAATTCCACGTTCACACACTGGATCTCTATGAGTATGTAGGATTAGTATGTTACCAAGTGTCTTTTTTTGGACCTTGTTCAGACTCTTACTCTAGTCTGTATCTCGTCTCACGATTTGTGCCTTTGGCTAATCACTTGTTTCATCGCGAGGCTTCTCAGCTACATTCATGTCTTTCACATCATTCTTCTACTTCATTCAGAACATCCATGTGTATAATATTTCCTTTTTTGACATGTTTTCAGACACCTTTGTCCCCTTTCACAAAATCCAATCTTCTCCTTCCTTTCTATCATGTGCTTTTAGGCCAACTTACGCTGGGGGCATCCTTGCTTCTTCCCAGCACTTCATTGGTTTACATTCATCATCATGTTGAACCTATCCATAATGGCCTTGGGTCCCGCTTCTACACGTGAAGAGTTTTCCTTTGAATACTCCCACCTAATCATTGGGAAATTTTCACATCTTCACCTTCTTGTGCATGCACGTGGCCTTTCGCCCTTGTACATCCCATCTATCGCTAGGGGCATCCATGCTTCTTTGTCTTCCTGTACATAGTTTCAGAAAACTTTCAAAATCAAAAAAAAATATGTTAGAAAATCACAAAAACATTCAAATATGTTGGAAAAATAAAAGCATTCAAATATGTTAGAAAAATCAAAACATTCAAATATGTTCAAAGAAACATCAAAAACAATATAAATCAGCTTACAAAATGTCACTCTTTGGTTCTCACCTGTTCATGTGCGTGACTCGCAGATCATCTTGATCTACCTCCATCAAGAAAAGCTAGGCTGCTTACTTTGTCTGTACTCTGGGGCACAACGAGTTGTCTGGTACTGTTTCGTAGTGCACATTGCTTTTCCATTGGACCGAAGTGTCCTCCATTATTCCCCCTCGCATGTATCTTTGCTTGGGGCACCGTCATTAACCCTTGTCATTAATTCGAATAGGTTGGAACTGAAGCTTGATAACAAAAACATTGCATTATGTTTCTCTGTTAGGTTAGCTTGTTTACTTTCTCGTATTGCATTGCATTTTGTATGTTGCATGGAGTTAGGCATCTTTTACTTTCTCATATTGCATTGCATTTTGTATGTTGCATGTAGTGGAGTTAGTGTTTTTTTTAGCAATGGACATTTGTTCGTATATGGCTTTTCATGTCATACTACACTTTTGTTCATTCTTTTTAATAAGGACCGATGATGAAGATCTCTAGCAATATGATGAAAAATAAAGTTGTTTAAAAGGCATTGGATGGATGTTAGCTCATTCCCCCTTCCTCATACTCCTTTTCTTCTATATCCCCTTTCTTTTCTTCTTCATCACACTATTCTTTCTTCTGTTCTCTTTCTGTCATCTTTTCGATCGTCAATCGAGTTCTTCTATCACCCCATCGACAATCGAGGGGGCATCCTTCATTCTACTCATTTTTTTCTTCTATCCCTTCAAAATTTTCTACTTGTTTATGTTTGTCTACTTTCTTTGAAGTGACATCACTTACGCCACCCCAAAGAGGGGAAATGTAGACACCTAAAATATGCTTACACTTAGCATTTCATCCAATTCAACTGATTAACGATACTTCGTTAATTCCCCATTCTTCGCTCCATTCTCGGATGCCCATTTACGACACCTTCTTGGTCGTATTCCTCCTATAAATCATCTAATTTGGTTAATATCTCTCTTATTAGCTAAACATTCCTCCTTTTGACCATTCAGAATCTCCCTAGTTCTCTCTAGACCACTTCTATTGGCTTCCTAGGCTATCTATCAGTCACAATTGGTTATCCAGACCCCTCCTAACTCTCAATGAGTCTCTAATCACTTGCTAATCAAGTTTAACTAGCCTAAACCCTAGTTAACTAGCCTAAACCAATCTTAACTAAGCCTAAAGCATGTTTATCCTAATCTAATCTAAAAGAGCTTTAGTCCCACATGCACCCAAATTCCAAATTCTCCCAAGTGGAAAACTATAAATAGAAGGGTCACCCCTCCCATTCAGACTTACAACTTTACTCTCAAACACTTTGGAAAGGCATTAGAAACCATTTGTGATAGCTTTAAGCTATAGAACATTTGGATCTTGGCCATAATCCATTGTTAAGAGCTCCTCCATCTTGCATCCATCCATTCCAAATATAGTTAGTAAGGGAAGATCTAAATCTTGGCCATGTAGCCAACTTGGAGAGATCTCTTCACTATGTTTGGGAGTAAACAACACATAATTTGATTGCTTAGGATCTAAACTAGGTTCAATTTTAATAAGCTTTCATAGAGTAGAGAGTAGTATACATGTTAGTTTTTGATGTTTTTGTCAAAGTTATAATACTTTTATGTTAGTTTCTCTTGTTTAGCTCTAATCTGATGGTGCATGGTTGAGTTAGCAAAGCTTTGAGGTTCTTTAGCCTCACTCCATAGCTTTTGCAACTTTCCATTGCATACTTGACAAACATCACAAAGGAGGGACATGGTAGCTTCACGCGGTTCAGGTGAGAATTCATCCTTATCGAATGAGGTTCTAGGAAGCATAACAATTTAGGTGAAATAAGAGACTGCATCAGCACAATTGGTGAATAATCACCACCAATTCTTCATCAGAGTTTAGAAAATTTAGAATATTCAAGGCACAAGAACGGGAGTACATTCCCTCCGCAAAACAAAAAGGTGTATTCCTTCTATTATTTACAACTCTTATGGAATATCTTATTTCACACTTATTTAGAGTAATTTTATTACATTTTGAGTTACGATTCAATTTCCTAACTTGGGCATTGATTATAATTTGTGTTGTGGGTTTCATTTTGGATCATGTCAACACCAACACAACGGGACACTATAAAACAAAGTTATTGTGAGAAAATGCAAAGTGTATCTACAGACTCATGTATATTTTCCTTAAAGCATGTAATTGCATTTCATACTTAAATGGGGATAAATGTAGGTACTCAAATTTGGAAATCTATCCTTTGACAGTGTTGATCTTGGCATTGCACACTTGCATGGACAAATTCATTGTCCTCACTCTTTCTTAGCACACCCTAATAGCACTTCACACACTTTCTTAGCTTTGCATACCTCTCTATCATCAATATCTAAAGGTTAACTACATTAAATACATCTAAAAACATCCATTCTTAGTTCCATTAAGTCAAAATCATCTTTTCTCCCTCTGGTAAAAAAACCAGTTTTGGTCAGGATGTAGAATTATATCCTTACACTATTGTGTACAGTTTTGGATTAACATGTTCTGAGTTAATTGTTTCAATTCTATAACATTCTTACAAAAAAAATATACCCCCTTGCTTAGCCTTTCATGATAGAATAAACTTTAGAAGTATATATGAGCAAGTAAATTGTACCTCATTTAGCAACTGGCACTTTATGAGCTCATGTGAAAGCAAGCACTAAAGGCACTCAGAGCTCCCTAAAATGTAAAAATAACTCATGCACATCCATTAGGGAAGCACCCTCTACAAGTTTGAAGTCTCATCTTAGGTTTATGATTCTCCATATTCATCCTACAAGAAAACAAAGTGACCCTTCCCAAATATTTGAGCGAGTATGAAACTCAAACGAAGCATTAGCAAAACATGATTTTCAATTTTGATTGCACTATGGTAGATATCACTTGTTAGTAGAATGATGTGAATTTTGATCCCTCTTCAGAGTAGTGGAAATGTTGGCGATGCACAGGGGTGCCCACAACCCACCTAATTTTTTTTTTGTAGGAAATCCTTCTTGTACTACAAGGGTTTAAGGGTTTGTGTAGAGTTTACAGAGCCATTTTGAAGGTGATCGAAGAAGACCTATAGATACAGAAAAACATTTCTAGATAGGTGAAGCACTCAAGAAGTTACAAACCTATATTCCAAATAGGTCTGAGGTTGTATAGAATGGTCACGAACATACGAAAGTTATAGACTAAGTTATACAGTTTTGACCAAGCTCAATTTCAAATTATAGTTTTAGCAACGAAACATTTCCATTTCCAAATTTGTTTGTTCCTAAATTCAGACCACCTAGACTCTTCTAGATCCACATAGAATAAGCTAAGTACACTATTTCCCTTATGTTTTTAGTTTTTATATCAATAGTCACTTTAAAAATTGTTATTTTGATTTGTGCAGTTAATATTAGAAGTTAATTAAATCAGAATATTCACCTGTAACATTATTCATCCTTTTTATGTATGTTAATTAAAAAATTTAAAATTTAAAAAGGGTGAGATTCACTTCCCAAAAAAATGAAATCATGCTAGAGAGATGAGGAGATTAGATTTTAAATGTGATCATTTGTCTTAGCAAGGATACTAGGTCAAATTTGGCATTGCAATAGGACAAGTTTCCAATTTTTAACATCTACAAGTAGCAGTAGACATTAGGAGAATCCCCCACATATGTATAAAACACTTTAAACTAGGTTCTAAAGTTAAGTTTCCCAAGACAAGGACCATCAAATCCAATTTAAGCACATATTAAAATATAAGGCTTATTTATTAGAGTTTGTTTAATACTAGTTAAATATTAACTAATAAATGGTTGAAACTACTTCAACCACTTTGTAACCATCTTTCACATAATAAAATGACAGATACACAGTGATAAATTGTACATTATGATTTCTCTTCATTCATTCTTTATACATTCTAATATTTCTTTATTCTTTATCTCTCCCCATATTCTAACATTTGTATCAGAGTGGGGTAAGTAAGGAAAAAAAGAAGGGAATATGTTCAATTCAATCTCATTAGGGCACAATTTAAGTTTACATTTGTTATAAGGGCCTACAAATTGATTTACAATGAACATTTAAAAATCCG
Organism: Taxus chinensis; assembly: GCA_019776745.2. NCBI lineage: Eukaryota > Viridiplantae > Streptophyta > Pinopsida > Cupressales > Taxaceae > Taxus > Taxus chinensis. Next base: position 644,361,366 of record CM034153.1, on the reverse strand, counting down.
GTCACGTAGTTTGGATGAAATATAGTCACATGTTATAGAATATAGTCATGGTTGTGGTTGAAAACTTGAATTAAATAATGATAAGCACATGCTTGTGAATATGATCATGAGGGCCTCCAAGGGGTCACGAGGGAAGAAAAAAGAATTTGAAATGAGATCGAAGATTGGGAAAACTTGATCATAAATATAAAGACTCTATTTCCACCACTAATACCACATTAATACCACAGTACATACACTCAAAAAATCATAAAATGCAGTCATTTTTTAGTTTTCAATAGGGCACAAAAAAGTGAAATATGTGAGGTTCGATCATGAAAATGTAAACCCTTGTCTGGTCACAACATGACATCCACACATTTTGAGCAAGAAAAGGGCATATTTGGCAGTTGTTAAAAGGGAAAAGGGGAAAAATATAGTCTAAACTACAGTAAAATATAGTTAGGAAACATGAAACCCAGAGGGCACTTTTTTTGTTGTATTTTTCAAATATTAACAGCACAAGAATGATTGGACTGTGAATCTTGGTTTTTTGACAAGCCAAATATGTTACTCTTGGAGAAAATGATAAATAATTGTGAAGAACATTTACATTATCAAGTTATTAAAATAAATATTTTTCAATAGATGGATAAGATCATGAGGAAAAATATGAAGGGAAAATTCCAAGGCAAACCAAATGAATCCATTGTTGAAAATCCACCAGATACTGAAATTGATGAGCTCACTAATAGAGAATTTTTATTTTAAAATAATATCAACACTTTGAAGACATGAAGGAATCCATTGTGGGTAAAACTCGGCATGGATGGTTATCCAGATATTTCAGGAGTATGTAAAGCTAATAAATTTACCCTTATGAGCGTCATGAGACAATTTGATGGATCACAAGAGAAGTATCTCAATATGGATGGTTGTCCAAAAATTTGTGATATTTTTTAATTCGGGAGTTCAAAGAGGTGGAATTTGAGAATTTGGGAATTCAGTTTGGGAACTACATCTTTATGATGGTCAGGGAGGCATCTTGATGGAGTTCTTCATGGTCAAAGCATTGTTTTCAAAAGGGAAAGCTTCTAAAGAATGTGTGGTCTTGGTTGGTTTTGTTATTTTAATTCTCTACCAATATATTCATTAATAGCATACTCAAGAGGGGGTATTAAAATATAAGTCTTATTTATTATAATATTAACTAATAAATAATTGAAACTACTTCAACCACTTTGTAACCGTCTTTCACATAATAAAATTACAAACACACAATGATAATGTGTGCATTCCAATCTCTCTTCATTTTTTCTTTGTACATTCTAATATTTATTTATTATTTCTCTCTCCACATATTCTAACAGCACAATCAAATCAATTCATTACAATTCATTATCAAGTACATTTGAATTATCAAATGTAATTACATCCATACAGATATTACATCTCTAGGTAGAAAACTACATTTGGATTTATGCCTCTTCGAGGTAGTACCAATATACACAGTGTATAGATTAAACTTCATCCCAAATACTAACCTTTATATAGGTTTTTCACACATGGTTATTGTTTTAGGTCATTTTAGTTGATTACAAAGGATTTCATACATTTATGAAACCTAATATCTTACATCAAAGCATATTACAGTTGTTCACAAGGAATAGAAAGTTGTATAACTCCATCATCATCACATATGGAATCACCAAATAATGACATAACCGTGAAATGATTTGGTACATAAATAATGGTTTCATCTCAACAGAATGTGTAGAGGCAAAATCATAGACGAAGCATCTACATGAAATTTCTAGATTTTTCACCACTCTCTCAAACCCATATCATCTTATAAGCTAATGGAATAGATAAGTGCACTCTTTTTCTCATGTTTTACACTATTTGTCACATGTTTTAATTTATTTATCTTTTAATATCTATTTATATGTATGTTTAAACTTGAATTTAATGTTTAAATTAATAATCTAAATATATTTCATGTTTCTAACCCTAATCTATAAATCAAATAAAATAATAATATCCCCTTCCTCGCACTTATTTATTTTTTAGGTGTAGTCATTTAGTGAAATTTCTTCTTGATTGAATTCATAACCTGAATTTACTCAGGTTTCCTACCCCAACTAGGCCTTTTGTTTCCAAATCCTTAGTTTCTCTAGGATATTTGTTTCATAGTGCATGATTCTTTCCCTAATCCTATGTTTTTTTACATTTGTGCTTGCATGGCTTACGATACCTATGTCTTGTCATTCCCTTATAATTCTACCCCTCTCATATTAATATATACATATTATTATGATATTTTCCACAAAGTATGTGAAGAATATTTTCCACCTCCCACCCATGTTATGACCCAAAAATTTAGATATGAGGATCTCCATGCTTACTTAGTAGCATTACTTCTCCTCTAGTAGAGGTAACTAATTTCTCCTCTCCTTGATACTCCATTACTTGTGACCAAACAATTTTACCTAGTCTTGAGGATACCCATGAGACATGTTCATGTTTATATCCTTATTAGATTTAAAATTTAGATTAGTGAGTTAAATACATTAAAGGATGTAAATATGAGCTACAAGTGATTATTATTATTAACTAAATTCCAACATTAATCATGTAATATAATAACACTACATTAAATCTCACAATTAATGTATAAAATAAGATATGATTTTGAAAACATAAGGGGATGAGTGCACTTATTTGATTGTAAATGAATCTAGGAAGTTTAGGGTATGTGTGGCCTATCTATGGGGATGGATGATGTGATTCCCCAGATGACGACCCCCTATATATAGCATAGCTATAATATTGGTGCCATATAGATAGATAGGGCAGCTAAACTGGCTAGCAACCAACGACCTATCTAGAACACGGACCCCTAGATAAGATATTTTGTTCCCATAGAATTAGAGGGGGTTGCCTCCCCTCTACTCATCCCAGATAGATATGGGATTCAAATACTAGAACTAGAATATCTGGAACTGATGATGCTTCATTTCTACAATTGTGACTTTAAAATGACCTAGGGCAGGACTGTACAACTCTATCTTGACAGTCCATATATTCTTGACCCTTTTGTATGGTTTTGAACCTATTCAGAATCTAGCTTTGTAACTTTTGGGGAATTTATCCTACCTACAAATATTGTTCGTTGTCATACCCTAATTTTTGTTCATGTTTTGAAGCTCTGTGAACATTCTGAGTGAGGTCTCAAACCCCATCCATGGGTGGGAAAACCTGCAAAATAAATATTACTTGGGTTGTAGGGATTCTCACACACCAATTGATTTTGGTACTACTCTAAAGATGCCTCAAATCACACATCATTCTCCACCTAACATGTGATATCTAAATGAATACAACTAGATTTGGAAATTGAGAACTCAATGAAAATTCTTATAATTGAGTTTGGCTCTTGTTAAATACTTGGAATGAGGATGTTTGAGTACTTGAAAATGAGAGTTACTAGTCCTTTGACCTAGTAAGATTCTTCAAACTTGTTGTGGTTGTTTCCCTAATGAATGTGCATGAGATTTGGTGATGTTTAGGGATCCTTGAGTGCCTTTTACAAGTGTAGGAAGTGATTGTATAGATGTAGTGCCATCTGATAACCAAATTCTTAAATGAGATGAGTTTAACTTTCTTATATAGGGTTCTAAAGGTGAATTATCAAGGAAATGCCTACCCAGAGGAAGTAAATGGTCCAAATAAGAATGTGAAATTGAAAGAAAAGATGGAGGATATGTTGATTCAAAACCATACAAACTGTCTAGGACTATATATATCAAGTCGGACAACTGTACCTTTTTACACAGGGATGAAATACAAAATTATTGAGGGTTACATCCTGTTAAGTTGACTTTTTCAATGGATTTTATGCATTTAATTCTCAAAATTTTAAGACATATCAGAGTGTATAGATAAAAAAAAATTAGACAAGATACCTAAAAATGTACTTAGGGGGATAGAACTAGTGTGTTTGTTTTAGCAAGAGTGCATTGTCAAAACCAACCGTGTAAAAGACTAAATTGTCAATTTTAAGTGTTTATAGTTCCAATGATAGTCATAGTGTTTGCAATCATGATGATCATTAGTTGACAATTATAGTCATAATGGAAATGTTGCTTTATTTTTAATTAAGATTAAATCAAATGATGACCTATCATTTCCCTCTCTTCAAATGGAACATAATAATATTACATGATACATATCTCCTCCTCATTTCTATATAGAACATGATATAATTGAATTCTAAATAAAATGGAAAATGATACAATTGAATGCACTCTTTCTCCTTCTATAAACATGGAAAATGAAACAATTTATTGTGTTATCTCTTCTACTTCTCTTGAAGTTAAGAATGATGTAAATACTTATGATACTTTTTTTCCTCTTATACATGAAAAAGTCACAATTGATGGAAATGTATATTTTTATCCTGTTTAAATAGAAAACATTATAAATGTTTACTTTAGTCTTTCTTCTATTGAGAAAAAATCACATACTTCTCCTATTGATGATACAATGAATTGCATGCTAATATTAATGATGCTTCTCGAGATACTATATGTGATATAAGACTTTACTTCATACTCACACATCCTTTCCTACCCCTAATATTACTATTTAGGACCATACCCCTTTACATAATAGTGTACTCGTGAAAACCATCAATGGAAAGGTCCAACCTCTTAACGAGCCTCTTCATACTTTTTTTTACCTACTCAAGAGGACATATCTTTAATGTATTATATAGGTGATTTACAACACAAACTACATACATTATCTCTAGAAAGCAAGACATATAAGGTGTGAATCAATTCTAATGTTATATATGGGAATCCATTTGTGAATATGATTCTTTATTCCTCATTCCCTAGAGACTTCATCATTCATAAGTTTTAGCTATTTGATGGTACTGGTGACCCTTTCCTACATCTTAAATGCTATAGACTTTCCATGACATTACATTATAATGATAAACTCCTATTAAAAGACTTCCCTAAGAGTATCTCAGGCCTAGCTTTAGATTGGTTCCATTACCTCCCTATTAGATCCTTGAGTAGATTTCGAGAGCTTGAGGACGCATTACTCATTCACTTCATTTCAAATAAATTCTCTAAGGTAACTTAAGATATCTTTCCTTCATTACAGCAATGTGACTCTGAGTCAGTATGTGCCTATATCTTATGTTTTAAAGTGTGTATGCAACAATTAATCTATCAACTGAATAATTTGGAATTTCAATATATCTTTTTTTGTTTCCTTATTTATCCTCTTAATGAGAAGTTATTATATGATACATGTGACTCATTTCACAATATTTTATTTTGAGTTATCACATTGGAACAAGATATTTCTCCTGCATGAGAGTCGGTAACTATGCACGTTAGTAATAGTATTCCTAATATGACACCTAATTCAATTATTATAAAATATTCATCTTATAAATCAAAACAAGTTAAGTTCTGACATAGAGGGAATATTGTCTATCATATAAATACTCAACGTTAGGCATCCATGATTCTGTTTATAGTACATAAGTGAGAACCTCTTTACTTCAATAAGGCTCAAGATAAACCACACAATATTTTACATGCATTGTTGGATAAACACTTGAAAAAGATACTAGAACAAGGGAATTTTTTTTTTTTTTATACAACGTTCTCTATTATGAATTATATAATTCAAACACACGTTCAAGTTTTAATAATTGTTCTCTGTCCAATTAATGTAATTTGGATCACACAATTTCTTTTTAAAACCAATGTTCCTTGTTCACATATTTGCAATATGGAACACACATTCAATGCCATTCAATCATATAACAGATACCATATGCTGCTGTAAATGACTCAAAGAACTACCGATCTCCCATTTTATGGCTCGGAGTTTCAGTGATCTCTCATTTCATGACTCGGTGACTTACCGATCCTTCATGTTAATCCATGCATTGTATAATAACTATACAGGGTTCTTGTTACCATTTCCGGTTATCGAAGTGATCCATTTAAGAAGCCTATCTGAATATCTGTTACTGATATTCATCTGACATCCTGCATCTTAAACTAGGTGATTAGGACAACGCAACCAGCACTTGCGATACTTTGGCCAAAGATTTTCACATGCTTTGCATGATCATATTCCTAGATGTGATACACATCAATGGAATACGTCCTTCACCTCACTTCGTCTGTTATCTAGAATGGTCTTTCCTGATCTCTGTCAGTCCTTCCGTCTAAGGTCAAGCTCTAACCCCAACTAGCAATATGAACGAGTATAGGAAGTTACTCATGGTAACTAAAGGTACGCAGACATACGGTGTCGTCCCTAGACGACTCCGTGTGTCTAGTTACCTTTAGTCCTCCGGAGTCACTCCGTATACGTGATCACATTCCTATCCCCATCTAAGAACTTAGTATCCAGCTTATGTAAACTTGATGATTTGATTCGGGAGGGCATTGTAATATGTCAGCTATAACATTGTGTCGTCATGAAGGCCCCGCCTTCATGAAGACACCATATTGTAGCTGGCATATGCCAATGTCCTACGGAATCCTCTCATCGAGAGTACACATCCAGCTCGAGTGTGATTTGATTATAATCTTAATATTTAAGATCAACTTTCAGCAGCCATGCTGATCCTTTAACCTCGTTCTCGTTACAGTTGTATGTAGCTAAGAGAGACTTAATTTGTCTTCTAGCTTAATATACATCCTCTCCTTCATACCGAAGGGTTGCATATTCTCTTCTTGGTTCTTTTCTTTAATCTTCAGACTAATCAGTCCATTACAGATAAACGTAATAAGTTTAACCTATTAAACTTAACCAAGTTTTTACCCACAACTGTAAACAAATTCAGAATTCCATCTTATTAGACATCATTTAAACGAGGTCTAATTCTAAATGAATTTATTCATTTATTCTCCATAACCTTACTTCAGTTAAGGTCTGGTAACCTATAGATATGTTTCCCCATATCTATATTTTCTGAATTTAAACATTTCGATGATGTTAACGGAGTCCGAATACAAAGTTCGGCTACTCCTATGTTATTTGATATTCCTTAGCTTATAAGCTAATCCCGAATACCTTTCAATTAAGAGTTCATATTCACCTAAATCCATTTTAATGTCAATTTAAAATTCATCTTAACCCAAGTATGAACTAATTGTACATTCCAACGTAAAAGTTGCATTCAGGTAAAGAATAGATGTTATTTCCTTTTAAATCTATCCACTATCATTTGAATAATTCCAAATCAAGGAATAATATTATATTCTCAATCTTATTCAACAATATCAAATTGATACAGCCATTAAAATATCACACTTTTCCTTGTATTCATCCATAAGTTTTACAATCTATACATTTGCCAGCCCAAACGACTGGACTTCGTTTATATCAAACAACATTACAACTCATAAAGATAGAAGAATGTAATTTCTTCCTTTCTCATTTCCTCGTAGAGGAATAATAGCTATCAAATACAATCCATCCTCAGTTAATCAAAAGAAGTATCAGAAAACAACCATGTCTTCGTTTATACTCAAGTTCCATCTGCAAAATTACTTGCATGGGTCAGTTCATTGAACTGAGCATATTAAGCACTTGTCATTAAAATGAGGTGCTTTTAATTAACTGTCTCAATAAAAGAACCCTGCTTTTATGAAACGTTAAAATGAACATCATCCAAGAATTAAGTACCGATAAGGATGAACAGCATAACAACCCAATCATCTAATTACCCTCCCAATCAGAAAAGAAAGGATTACTGCCCCTTTTTCCCAAATAATTACTACAAGAAGTAATTTCCTTCAACTAGTTCCAGAATTAACATCTGTAAGAACTAAAACACAATTATGCATACTGTTGTTCCAATATAAATACTGTAATTTCCATTCCCTTACAATAGTTATAATTTCAAAAGATAGAATTTGACTAAAAATTTAAACCGAATTACTTTCCTTTCCTTTCATACAACTCATTTGATTTCAAGCAATCAAACGCTGAAGAGAAAAGTAAACAACAATTAAATGCAGATGCTTAAACCAAAGCAGTACAAAATTCATTCCATAACAATTATAGATTTCCAACTGTACGAGAGAAGAAATGAACATTAATTCAAATTATCCATCCAACACTCTCTTTCCTTTCCTCATAACTGTACTGAGAATTTAATCCAACGTGATACCAATCAATGATAACAGTCCAAAGAGAAATAAATAAAATCAATAATCAAATAAAAGGAAGAAGGATCATATTACCTCTTCTCACTGTCTAACCAAATATCCACTATTTAGAACAGACATAATCCAATAGTATGATTCATTCTGATAGTATATTTCAATATTTCTTGTCAAAAACTACTATTTACCTTTCCAAAAGTTGACAAAACAGAGTTCATTGCAACTAAGGTCCAGCTAAGCATCATGATACCATAATCGTAAAGAACTTCTAAAGTAACAATCATTTCCTTTTAAAAACAATTCACTCTACAGACATTTACGTCTATATAACATATAAACAGTACGTATTTGTTAAAAACAAGTCATACAGCTTAGTCTGAAACGGGTAAAATGAGCAAACATTTATCATCATTTCACTGTAATGAGTAAGAAAATCCCCCCTTTTTTTTCCAAGAAAAGAATCCATTCAAGTTCAGTTCTCAGCCGATTACATTAAAAGTTCTACTATATATATATATACATACATATATATATATATAGATATCCTTTCAAAAAAAATTTCAAGAAAGATATCAATATATTTTACTCTACTCCATCATTATATTCTACTTCAGTTCATAAACATCATAAATTTCTTCCAAAAGAAGGAAAGGAAACCAGTCACGGTCTTCATTTCACAACAAAAAATTAATTTTTGAACAGCAAAGTGAGAGTAAATGAAAAGAATCCCCTGTTCCCAGGGAAAATTAGTATTCTATGCAATGAAAGCAATTAGGAGAAATAACTCACACAACAGTTCATCAACATTATCCCGAACTTGTTTTTCCCAAACGTTTCACGCACTGAACTCAGAAAACAATACTCGCATAACAATACATTTATTCAATGACTCAAACCCATATAGGGTAATAAAAGCGGATGCTAAACACAATCAAAAAAACTCATACAGCAAGCACAACCTCCTTTGTTTCATTATTTGCAAAGAAATACCCAAGCCGTGTTCATTTTTATAATGACAGTTCAAACCAGACATAAAGAATCATCTATATCTTCCATTTTTACAAGAATGCACAAAACTCAGAATTGATACACACATAGCTAATGTATTATTCAGCACAAACTCAACTCATATTGAGTAAAGATCGATTACCCAACATTGTCAAACAACTCACTCATCAAGAGCAGTTTTATTTCATTTACCTATTTCGCAAAAGAAATTACCCAAGTCGTACTCAGCAAAGGAAAAATGACTCAGTCCAGAGATCACCTCATTCAAAACAACAACATCATTTAACTAAATCACCCCTCATAAGAGCAGGGTTGTTTTAATGAGACGATTAAGCAAAAGCAAATGGTTTAAGGAGAAGGGCTTAACATGCCTGTATTTTTTTTGTGGTTCGAAGAAAACCGCGTCCACTGGAGCTGTTTCTCTCCACGACGTCCTCAGCCAGGCTTTCCAAATAGTCCACTAACTTCCACAGGCTCAAAAATAGCCTTTGCTTCTCCAAAGAACAGAAACAATAACCAAAATACAGCAGGTTCGACAGAACCATGGAAGAACAAAATGCAGAGCAACTAAAAACCCGATGCACACAACAACAAACAATTTTTCCTCAATCCTCTTTCCAAGGTGAGCTGGTCGCTAAGACCAATGTCATTGAATGCATTGAATGCATTACCTTTTTCCTCATTCCTCACGCCACCGCCGACTCAGGTTGGCGAGTTTTCTTTTTTTTTTTTAAATTTTGCTTGCAATCATATTTTAGCTTCATAGCTAGTTGGATGCCTCCAACTTTTCCATGTTCCCGCCAAACTTGGCGCTGCAACATGTAAGGACTTCATTTACTGTCCCATTAAATTTCTAACCTTCCCTCCTTATCCGTTTCCATCCACATGGGTCCATAAGTCCCCTTCCATAGGTTAGTAATAGTTTAGGATTTAATAGTCCATAGCTAGGTTATTCACCTAGTTCATAAGTTAGTAGAATTTGCATCTATTTTCATCCTTATGAAATTTAAAATCCATATAGGGTAGTAGTTAGGGTATAGGATAAAACTTAGTAGTAGGTTAGGGTTTAATCCCATAGTATTTATTTAATAGTTTCCAATCAAGTCTTTCCGACTGGCATTCGTATTCAACACAATGCAGGACGTTTCGTCCTATGTTCCACATACCTGTGTCACTCGCATCCAGGCCCTTATTGTCTTACGCTGTCTAGCGTTACAACGGTATGTGGTTCGAGAATCAAACCTTTTTCATTGGCATCTACGTACCAGATATTCATACCTGAAATCAGGTGCTGCAACATTTATATCAACCTTCAGTCTGGTTTCAGACTTCATTCTGGTTTAGAAGTAAATCGACAAAGTGATCACAAGAAGGCCACAGCATACCTTGGATCAATGGAATTGATTCAAGGTGTGCTGTCAATCAGCGAAAAGAGTTCATCAAGCATACGACAAGTCTGTTGTCTCATTTAGCAACACACAAGCAATAATAACCTTCTGTCCCAAGTAAACAAATTACAGCAACAAGGGTCCAGATTAGCAACACATTCCTTTAAGATCAAAAGATATATCTTAACATATTTATCTTCATTTCTGCAGTTACAACATCATGAAAAGTGATTACCATGATAGCTTACAAAAATTCAAGGCGTTACATTCCTCCCTTCTTAAAGAATCATCGTCCCGATGATCAAATTAACCAATTCAAGGAGTTTCTAGGACAAAATTCAGTTATTGTCCTTCCATTCATAAGTTCATACCAAAAACAGATTCACTCATTAAAACAATGTTTTAAGATAACTGTAAAATAGACCAGTAATTGTCTAAATTTGGTAGATTATCAGTTTTTCGAATTCAATTTCGATCAAACAAGTATGGAAAAGCAGATCTCATTTCTTCGAGATTTTCCCAAGTTGCACTTTCTTCGCTAAACTGGTCCCACTGGACCTTACATTGATTCACTTCGCGATTTCTTAAGTACAACTGGCGAGTTCCCAACACTCGAATGGGCTTAACCACGATTATTCCTGGGTCTTGGACCTGCAAGGAATTCCAATTCAGCACATGTGATAAATCTGTTACGTATTTCTTAAGCAAAGAAATATGAAAAACATCATGCATTTGTGATAAAGCAGGAGGTAATGCTAGACGATAAGCTACAGGGTTGATTATTTCAACAATTTCAAAAGGTCCCACATAACGAGGCGACAACTTGGCAGCCTTGCCAAAAGTTATTGAGCTCTTTTTCGGCTTAACCCAAAGAAAGACCTTCTCACCAAGTTTATAATTCCTATCAACCCGCTTTAAGTCTGCATAACTCTTTTGCCTATTGGCAGCCTCCTTTAGATGTTCCCGAATCATTTTGATTTGTTGTTCCATTTCCGTGAGGATTTCTGGCCCAATTACCTCTCTGTCCTCTACGCTGTCCCAGCTAACAGGGGTTCTGCATTTTCTTCCATACAATGCTTCAAAAGGTGCCATTTTTAAAGAGGCATGATATGTATTATTATAGGCAAATTCACCAGCGGAAGGTATTCCTCCCATTTATACTGCTGGTCCATGCAATACATTCTTAACATATCCTCTAAAACTTGATTGACTCTCTCAATCTGTCCATCCGTCTCCGGATGATATGCAGAGCTGAAGTTTAATTTAGTTCCCAAGGCCGCATTAAGCGTTTGCCAAAACCTTGATGTCATCCTCATGGATCTCTGTCTGATATGATCAATTCGGGTATTCCATGCAATCTGAAAATTTCATGTACAAATCTTCTTGCTAACACTGGTGCATCGTCTTTCAAATTACCAGCAATAAAGTGTGCCACTTTGGTTAATTTGTCGATGACAACCAGGATGATATCATGCTTATTCCTTGACATAGGCAATCCTTGAACGAAATCCATCGTTATCACTTGCCATTTGTACTGTGGAACGCTGTGGGGATACAATAATCCAGCGGGATGCATATGTTCCGCCTTAACACGCTGACATTCCAAGCAGTGTGTTACAAATTCCACCACATCCTTTTTCATTCCCTTCCAGAAGTATTGCTGCTTAAGATCAGCAAGCATTTTTGTAATGCCAGGGTGTCCAGAAAAAGGTGAATTATGAAATTCAGTTAACAATTTCTTTCTTAAATCATTTGCCAAGGGTATATATACCCTGTTTTCAAACCTCAGAATTCCTTCATTATCAAAACGAAATCCCTTATACCTCACATCCTTTGGATCTGCAGCAAGTGCTGTTTTAACTTGCTGGAAATAAGAGTCTGATTCCATGACATCCCTCACCTCATCCTTAAACTGAGTTCTTAATGTTATAAGAGCAGAGATGTGCTTCCTTCACTCAGAGCATCTGCCACTCTATTTTCCTTGCCTTTGATGTAGCTTATATCAAAATCATACTGAGACAGAAATTCTAACCATCTTCGTTGTCTTGCATTCAGATTTGGTTGAGTAAAAATATACTTCAACCCCAGATGGTCAGTTTTTAACTCAAAGGGTTTGCCAAGAAGGTAATGCCTCCACATTTGAAGTGCATGTACAATGGCAGCGAGCTCTAGGTCGTGTGGAGCATAATTCTGTTCATGTAACTTAAGCTTTCTGCTTTCATAAGCTATGACATGGTTATTCTGTAACAGAATGCCTCCAAGGCCTTCTCCCGACGCATCCGTTACAACCGTAAAATTTCCATTTGGGTCTGGTACAGTTAAAATAGGTGTTGTAGTTAACTGTTCCTTTAAATTTTTAAAGGCAGATTCACATTTGTCAGTCCAGACAAATTTCTTATCCTTCTTTTGCAGTGAAGTGATTGGGGCAGCAATTTTTGAAAAGTCCTTAACGAACTTTCTATAATATCCTGCCAAGCCCATGAAGCTTCTTACTTCATGCACGTTCTTAGGCGCAGGCCACTCGGTTATAGCTGCGATCTTTGAAGGGTCTACAACTATCCCGTTCTTGCTTATAACGTGTCCCAAATAATGCACCTCTGCATCATAAAAGGAACATTTAGACAGTTTACCATACAACTTCCTCTTTCTTAAAACTTCCAGCACTATCCTTAAATGTTCTTGGTGCTCTTCGACATTTTTAGAGTATATAAGAATATCGTCCAAGAATACAAGCACGAACTTGTCTAGGTATTCTTGAAAAATATTATTCATCAAATTCATGAAGGCGGCAGGTGCATTTGTCAACCCAAAAGGTAACACCGTGAATTCATAATGCCCGTACCTTGTTCTAAAAGTTGTTTTATGAATATCTTCTTCCTTTATTCTCAGCTGATGATACCCAGATCGAAGATCTATTTTTGAATAGACTGATGCTCCACGCATCTGGTCGAACAGATCATCAATCCTAGGAAGTGGGTATCGATTCTTAATAGTTGCCTTATTCAACATTCTGTAATCAATGCACAGTCTCAATGTGCCATCCTTTTTCTTTACAAAAATTACCAACGCTCCCCATGGTGAGACGCTCGGTCTTATCAGCCCCTTAGTCAAAAGTTCCTGTAGTTGAGCCTTAAGCTCCACCAACTCGAGGGTGGTCATTCTATAAGGTGCCTTAGATATGGGTTCAGTTCCTGGCTTGATCTCTATTGCAAAGTCAAATTCTCGTTTGGGTGGAAGACCTGGTAATTCCTCCAGAAATACATCACTGAAATCCCTTAATAATGGATATCTTTCCATGAAATCATTATCTTCCTCAGCATTTTCTGTCATTTTTACTGCATACAAGGTGCAACCTCTATTTTTAGCCCTTTTTAGTTGCATAGCTATTAGTTTCCTAACTGCAACCTCACGCCTTACACCTTGAATGACTGCTGCTTTCTGCAGGTCATCAAAACAACAAATTTGTTTTTCATAACAGTCGACCTTTGCCTTATGTTCTGCCAACCAGTTAACTCCAATAATGATATCATATGATCCTAAAGGAGTGACATACAGGTCAACTTCGGTGGAGAAACTGGGCAAGTCAAGAATTGCCCCAAAAAGGCACATTTCGACTGTATGAACAACATTATTCCCATAATGCACTGTCCATGTCTTATCCATTCGTTCAGCCTTTCTTTTTAATTTCATTGCAAGTTTAGTAGAAATAAAGCATTCAGTAGCTCCAGTATCAAAAAGTATGACTACAGGTGTACCGAATAACTTACCCGGAACTTCTATGGGTGTAACTTGCTTTTCAGCTTGTCTGTTAGCCACCGCAGCGTGTATCCTATGCTGCTGATCGCGATCATCCTTTTTCAGAGGACAGTGACTCGCGTAATGGTCCTTTCCACAGTTGAAGCATCCTCCAACTGGCCCTTTCCTAGGCTCAAATTTGCTACCAGCTTTGAAGTTATCACTCTGGCTTCCATAGGACTTTTTTCCATTGCCACTAACTTTTGCGAAGCTGTTCCGCACACTATTTACAGGTTTGTTCATTACAGATTTCTTGTTGTTATCTACAACAATTTTGTTTTTCACACCAAACCTTTTCCAGGGCCCCCTTTTGGGTGCGAGAGATGAAGAAGAGTTGGGAATCTTCTTCCTTATCTCTTCCCTATGAGCAGAAATTGCTCTCAATTTCTGTTCCTGTCTTATTGCCTTTTCGACAACTCCTTCCATAGTGGTTGGACCGTGGACATCCACTTCACCACCAATGATGGGATTCAGTCCCATTATGAACTTTCGTATTCTGAACTTCTCGTCAGCTTGGTACTGCGGCACATACTTAAGGAGTTTAGTAAACCCTTCCCAGTATTCTGTCACCGTCAGCCTTCCTTGCGACCAGTTCTGAAATTCAGTCATTTTCCTATCAAAATAGAGTTGAGGCAGCCACCGTTGCCTAAAGTAACCCTTAAATTGATCCCAAGTTATGTCTGTTTCGACAATATTCAACTCAACCTTACGGTTGTCCCACCATGATGATGCTTCATGAGAAAGCTGATATGCTCCCCATATCGCTTTGGTCTCCTCAGAGAAGTTTCTTATTGCAAAGTACTTCTCCATTTCACTGAGCCAATTTTCAGCTCCATCCCCAAGTGTTGTTCCATCAAACTTTGGAGGACTTATTCTCTTTATATCATTTGTAAGTTCAGCTGCTAATCTTGCCCTTTTATTTTCAGGATGATTAGGAGCATTCACATTACTATTATCAACACCCAGATTCCCTCCATTGGTGTTGTCCACAGGAGGTGGTTGATCATTTATATCAGCTTCTTCTTCCTCCTCTTCATTGCCCATTGACTGTTGTTCCAAAACAGTCAAACGATCTCTCGTATCTAGTAGGGCAGCAAGGATTTCATCCAGCTTTTGAGCAGTAGCTGCTTCTCCACCCGGTAACGGGTTGTTCGCAGCATTTCCTCTTGTTCTGACCATTTTCTGTTCAATAAGAAAATGTAAACCTTATTAAATTGTGGACTCATTAGGTCCAAGAGCTGCAACCTTCAGCTCTGATACCAAGATGTAACATCCCCATTTTAAGATACTAGAACAAGGGAATTTTTTTTTTTTACAACGTTCTCTGTTATGAATTATATAATTCAAACACACGTTCAAGTTTTAATAATTGTTCTCTGTCCAATTAATGTAATTTGGATCACACAATTTCTTTTTAAAACCAATGTTCCCTGTTCACATATTTGCAATATGGAACACACATTCAATGCCATTCAATCATATAACAGATACCATATGCTGCTGTAAATGACTCAAAGAACTACCGATCTCCCATTTTATGGCTCGGAGTTTCAGTGATCTCTCATTTCATGACTCGGCGACTTACCGATCCTTCATGTTAATCCATGCATTGTATAATAACTATACAGGGTTCTGTTACCGTTTCCGGTTATCGAAGTGATCCATTTAAGAAGCCTATCTGAATATCTGTTACTGATATTCATCTGACATCCTGCATCTTAAACTAGGTGATTAGGACAACACAACCAGCACTTGCGATACTTTGGCCAAAGATTTTCACATGCTTTGCATGATCATATTCCTAGATGTGATACACATCAATGGAATACGTCCTTCACCTCACTTCATCTGTTATCTAGAATGGTCTTTCCTGATCTCTGTCAGTCCTTCCGTTTAAGGTCAAGCTCTAACCCCAACTAGCAATATGAACGAGTATAGGAAGTTACTCATGGTAACTAAAGGTACGCAGACATACGGTGTCATCCCTAGACGACTCCGTGTGTCTAGTTACCTTTAGTCCTCCGGAGTCACTCCGTATACGTGATCACATTCCTATCCCCATCTAAGAACTTAGTATCCAGCTTATGTAAACTTGATGATTTGATTCGGGAGGGCATTGTAATATGTCAGCTATAACATTGTGTCGTCATGAAGGCCCCGCCTTCATGAAGACACCATATTGTAGCTGGCGTATGCCAATGTCCTACGGAATCCTCTCATCGAGAGTACACATCCAGCTCGAGTGTGATTTGATTATAATCTTAATATTTAAGATCAACTTTCAGCAGCCATGCTGATCCTTTAACCTCGTTCTCGTTACAGTTGTATGTAGCTAAGAGAGACTTAATTTGTCTTCTAGCTTAATATACATCCTCTCCTTCATACCGAAGGGTTGCATATTCTCTTCTTGGTTCTTTTCTTTAATCTTCAGACTAATCAGTCCATTACAGATAAACGTAATAAGTTTAACCTATTAAACTTAACCAAGTTTTTACCCACAACTGTAAACAAATTCAGAATTCCATCTTATTAGACATCATTTAAACGAGGTCTAATTCTAAATGAATTTATTCATTTATTCTCCATAACCTTACTTCAGTTAAGGTCTGTTAACCTATAGATATGTTTTCCCATATCTATATTTTCTGAATTTAAACATTTCGATGATGTTAACGGAGTCCGAATACAAAGTTCGGCTACTCCTATGTTATTTGATATTCCTTAGCTTATAAGCTAATCCTGAATACCTTTCAATTAAGAGTTCATATTCACCTAAATCCATTTTAATGTCAATTTAAAATTCATCTTAACCCAAGTATGAACTAATTGCACATTCCAACGTAAAAGTTGCATTCAGGTAAAGAATAGATGTTATTTCCTTTTAAATCTATCCACTATCATTTGAATAATTCCAAATCAAGGAATAATATTATATTCTCAATCTTATTCAACAATATCAAATTGATACAGCCATTAAAATATCACACTTTTCCTTGTATTCATCCATAAGTTTTACAATCTATACATTTGCCAGCCCAAACGACTGGACTTCGTTTATATCAAACAACATTACAACTCATAAAGATAGAAGAATGTAATTTCTTCCTTTCTCATTTCCTCGTAGAGGAATAATAGCTATCAAATACAATCCATCCTCAGTTAATCAAAAGAAGTATCAGAAAACAACCATGTCTTCGTTTATACTCAAGTTCCATCTGCAAAATTACTTGCACGGGTCAGTTCATTGAACTGAGCATATTAAGCACTTGTCATTAAAATGAGGTGCTTTTAATTAACTGTCTCAATAAAAGAACCCTGCTTTTATGAAACGTTAAAATGAACATCATCCAAGAATTAAGTACTGATAAGGATGAACAGCATAACAACCCAATCATCTAATTACCCTCCCAATCAGAAAAGAAAGGATTACTGCCCCTTTTTCCCAAATAATTACTACAAGAAGTAATTTCCTTCAACTAGTTCCAGAATTAACATCTGTAAGAACTAAAACACAATTATGCATACTGTTGTTCCAATATAAATACTGTAGTTTCCATTCCCTTACAATAGTTATAATTTCAAAAGATAGAATTTGACTAAAAATTTAAACCGAATTACTTTCCTTTCCTTTCATACAACTTATTTGATTTCAAGCAATCAAACGCTGAAGAGAAAAGTAAACAACAATTAAATGCAGATGCTTAAACCAAAGCAGTACAAAATTCACTCCATAACAATTATAGATTTCCAACTGTACGAGAGAAGAAATGAACATTAATTCAAATTATCCATCCAACACTCTCTTTCCTTTCCTCATGATTGTACTGAGAATTTAATCCAGACGTGATACCAATCAATGATAACAGTCCAAAGAGAAATAAATAAAATCAATAATCGAATAAAAGGAAGAAGGATCATATTACCTCTTTACACTGTTTAACCAAATATCCACTATTTAGCACAGACATAATCCAACAGTATGATTCATTCCGCACTCAATATATTTCAATATGCAAAAATACACTATTTACCTTTCCAAAAGCTGACCAGAGTTCATTGCAACTGAAATCATGATTCATCATACCAAAAAAGAGTCTTCTAAACACAATCATTTCCTTTTAAAATAATTCACCAGTACAGACATTTACGTCTATATAACATGTAAGAGTGTATTTACAAAAAACAAGTCACAGCTTTCGTCATAATAATGAGAGAATTCACTTTCCAATAGCAAAGTAAGAAATCCATTCATATTCTGCTCCAATGAAAACAATGAAAGGTTCTCAATCCGTTAAAATTATATATATATTATATATATATATATATATATAGCCTTGAGTTCAGCAAGACACAATATGATTTGTATGCTCTACTTAGTCTATTCTATAGACTGATTTTTCTGTTCCCATTCAGATCATCCAAACTTCCTTCCAAACAGTCCTATATGAATACCAAGAACTAGCAGGTCAGAACACCATATCTAATTAGAACAACAAAGTGAGATGCTACTATGACCTTACTGTTCCTAGGGAAACCGTATTCTATGCAATGAAAAAAAATCTAGGAGATATAACTCACACAATAGTTCATCAACATCACCACGAATCTATTTTTCCCAAACGTTTTCACGCACTGAACTCAGAAATACAATATTCGCATAACAATACATTTATCAATTCAAACCCGTATAGGGTAATAGTTGCGTATGCAAAACACAGTCAAAAAACAACTCATACAGCAAGCACAACCCCCCCTTTATTTCACTTATTTGCAAGAAATACCCAAGTCCATGTGTTCCTTTTTATTATGACAGTTCGAACCAGACATACAGAATCACCTTATCCTTCCATTTTTACAAGAATGCACAAAACTCAGAATTAATACACACATAGCTAATGTATTATTCAGCACAAACTCAACTCATATTGAGTAAAGATCAATTACCCAACATTGCCAAACAACTCACTCATCAAGAGCAGACTTATTTCATTCACCTATTTCGCAAAAGAAATTACCCAAGTCGTACTCAGCAAAGGAAAAATGACTCAGTCCAGAAATCACTTCATTCAAAACAACAACATCATTTAACTAAATCACCCCTCATAAGAGCAGGGTTGTTTTAATGAGACGATTAAGAAA
Source organism: Taxus chinensis (assembly GCA_019776745.2). Classification (NCBI taxonomy): domain Eukaryota; kingdom Viridiplantae; phylum Streptophyta; class Pinopsida; order Cupressales; family Taxaceae; genus Taxus; species Taxus chinensis. The sequence goes on along the minus strand of CM034153.1, from coordinate 644,341,847 downwards.
AAGCAAGCGGTTTAAGGAGAAGGGCTTAACATGCCTGTATTTTTTTTTGTGGTTCAAAGAAAACCACGTCCACTGGAGCTGTTTCTCTCCATGACGTCCTCAGCCAGGCTTTCCAAATAGTCACTAACTTCCACAGGCTCAAAAATAGCCTTTGCTTCTCCAAGAACAGAAATAATAACCAAAATACAGCAGGTTCGACAGAACCATGGAAGAACAAAATGCAGAGCAACTAAAAACCCGATGCACACAACAACAAACAATTTTTCCTCAATCCTCTTTCCAAGGTGAGCTGGTCGCTAAGACCAATGTCATTGAATGCATTGAATGCATTACCTTTCCTCATTCCTCACACCACCGCCGACTCAGGTTGGCGAGTTTTCTTTTTTTTAAATTTTGCTTGCAATCATAGTTTAGCTTCATAGCTAGTTGGATGCCTCCAACTTTTCCATGTTCCCGCCAAACTTGGCGCTGCACATGTAAGGACTTCATTTACTGTCCCATTAAATTTCTAACCTTCCCTCCTTATCCGTTTCCATCCACATGGGTCCATAAGTCCCCTTCCATAGGTTAGTAATAGTTTAGGATTTAATAGTCCATAGCTAGGTTATTCACCAAATTTCATAAGTTAGTAGAATTTGCATCTATTTTCATTCTTATGAAATTTAAAATCCATATAGGGTAGTAGTTAGGGTATAGGGTAAAACTTAGTAGTAGGTTAGGGTTTAATCCCATAGTATTTATTTAATAGTTTCCAATCAAGTCTTTCCGACTGGCATTCGTATTCAACACTATGCAAGACGTTTCGTCCTATGTTCCACATACCTGTGTCACTCGCATCCCAGCCCTTATTGACTTACGCTGTCTAGCGTTACAACGGTATGTGGTTCGAGAATCGAACCTTTTTCATTGGCATCTACGTACCAGATATTCATACCTGAAATCAGGTGCTGCAACATTTATATCAACCTTCAGTCTGGTTTCAGACTTCATTCTGGTTTAGAAGTAAATCGACAAGTGATCACAAGAAGGCCACAACATACCTTGGATCAATGGAATTGATTCAAGGTGTGCTGTCAATCAGCGAAAAGAGTTCATCAAGCATACGACAAGTCTGTTGTCTCATTTAGCAACACACAAGCAATAATAACCTCTGTCCCAAGTAAACAAATTACAGCAACAAGGGTCCAGATTAGCAACACATTCCTTTAAGATCAAAAGATATATCTTAACATATTTATCTTCATTTCTGCAGTTACAACATCATGAAAAGTGATTACCATGATAGCTTACAAAAATTCAAGTTCACATTTTTGCATGATATTTTTATATGCCTTTCTGACGTAGTAATTGAATCAATCATACATGCTTTAAGCATATTCAACTCTTGCACACTCTTTAAAATTGTATCCATCTCATGGATTCCTCTTCTCTCCCTTTAAAAATATCCCTATTTATAAGAATATCAATAACAATGAGTAATATTTTAGTCCTAACCGAAATCCTCTTGAAAATCAATCTAACCTTATTCCTCCCATAGGATTTAATGAAAACAATATTGAGGAGTTTAATGATGTTGACCATGACCAAATTAAAATCCTCTCTGTTTTCCATCAGGACCATCATCAACGTCCACATAATATTGATAAGATTCTTAATCTTATTCTTGCCTCTAAAGTTTCCCATGATGCTCAATCTCAACAACCTAATGAAGAGTGTCCTTTTATGGTGCTTAATCACATATCTACTATGTTTATATATGTGGGGGCATCTAATATTCCCCTTAAAAAATTTACAATGTTTATTCCTTTTTCCAATACTGTCTTTATGGTGCTTAATCACATATCTACTATGTTTATATATGTGGGGGCATCTAATATTCCCCTTAAAATTTTTACAATGTTTATTCCTTTTTCCAATACTATTCATACATTTGTTTTTTCTATGATCATGAAATTACCAAAAATCTACCTTTACTTATTAATTCAGAACAACAACATATCTTGGGTTTCTACTTACTATCACAATGCTGACAATAACATATTTAATAATGATGTTATTTCTCACATGCTTTATATTCAATATTTTGTTAATCAACAAGTTATCCATAATTTCTTGGTTGATAGTGGTTATAGGCACAACATGTGCGCCCTCACATTTCCCACTTATTTGGATTTACTAAGCACCTTATCTAATTCAATGTACAATCTCCTAGTCAATCTATTGAGAAAATTTTGCTTCCCCTTTAAGTGGGGGGAGCTAGTATTCCTACACCTTTTTTGTTACCAATACTCTTGTGTCATGTGACATTTTTTTTAGGATACCCTTGGATTTGTAAGCTTCAAGCTATTCCTTATATTTTATAGAAATACGTACAATACACGTATCACAGTCAAGTTGTTACAGTACAGGGTATCCCTTATGAGGTTCCTTTATCTATTCCTTCTTTTACAAGAGTGTCAGTTTTTATGCCCATTCTTATTGAGTATTTTTATAATAAATCTACAAGCTCTATCTCATGAAATCATTTGTCCATACTAGAAGGTTTCACTCCTCGCCCTCTTGATACTATCATAAGGGTTCCTTTGTTACAAATGTTTCTGAGAAATCCAAAAAACATTTAAATATGCTAATATTCCAAAAACATGTTAATATTATCAAAAATACAAAATTAGGACCTAAACATGGCTTGATATATTATCTTGTTTACTTTACATATGTTTTTTGTCACATGGATTGATAGATATCATAATTTATACTTTTTTACACGTGTTTCACAAATTATATGAGCATGATGAAGGATACACAACACTACAATAGTTATAGATGTTGGACCGTTCCCCTTACCTAGTGTTCATGCAAATATGGGGGCATCTTCTACATTATCATGTGTCATTGTTTCATTACACATTTCTCTTTCACAAGCTAGTTATGCTTATATTATATAATGTGATGTTTGGTATTTTTGGGATTAATACATATGGATTGTGCAGGATTAATATATCTTGTCCATGTACCCATTGGATGATATCTAATTTTTTCATCACATATTTTCTTACTTACTTTTTTTCCTTATGTATGTGGCCTTTGGCCTTATCTATGTGTGTGTAACACTTATATTTCCTTTTTTGTGGCCTTAGTTTCTTTTTCTTATGCAGCCATATGGTCCTAGATTGTTTGTACAACACTATTGTTTCCCTCATATGTGGCTCGTATTAGCCTTTTCTATGACTCTATATCTAACATATTGTTGTACTTGTATGATTATTTGTTTCTATGTTTGTATAGTTGGTATATTTTTTTTATCTATGCTCTCTTCATGCCAAGATTTCTACCATGCACTCTCTTACAAGGCCTAGTTCTATATGGTGGCAACCTACAACGACTATATGCTACATATGACATGGATGCGCATCAATGATTTTTATTCAAGTGATCAATATAATATCTCACTCACCTCAAAAGAGGATTAATTTTTTGGGTTTATTACACGGATATCAATGCAATTCAAGCACACAGACAAATTTTGGAATATAAAATATTATGGAATGGAGCACACAAACAAGAACAAGTATAAATTAATCAGAGAATTTAAGCATGGAAAAAAACCATCAGATAGGGACTGATCTATCAGACATTATTGTCATAAATGTATAGTACGATCCTAGGCATATTTTTGGCATCCAACTCAGATTTTTTTGAAACATATAGGTTTTTATAGATCTTTCGTACAAATTCAAGGACATATGTGCAATTCAAAGCATATTTTACTACATTTTAGTATAGAATGTGGGTTTACACACATGTTTCACAAGGTACATAAGAATGATGAAGGATACACAAGAGTCTACAATACTTATAAATGTTAAATCTTTCCTCTTACCCAATGGTCGTGAAAATAGGGGGGGCATATTTTATAATATCAAATGTTGTTGTTTCATTACACATTTCTCTTTCACATCCTAGTTACACTTATACTATTTACTGTGATATATGCTATTTATCTAGATTTTTGGGACTAATCCATATGGAATGTGTAACACTAGTATATCTTATTTCATGTGCCCATTGCATACTGACTACTTTTTATTATCACACATTTTCTTACTTGTTTTCTTGTCTTATGTATGTGACCTTTGGTCTTCTCTATATGTGTGTGACACTTAGATGTCCCTTTTTTTTTCCTTAGTTGTCTTTTCTTATGTGACCATGTGGCCCTTAATTTTGTTTGCAACATTAGTGTGTCCCTTGTACGCAGCTTTTTAGCATTTTCTATGATTGTATATGTGATATTTTTTCTTGTACTTGTATGCTTATTTTTTTCTATGTGTATACTTGTATGTTTTTTATATATGTTATCTTCATGCCATGGTTTCTACCATGTACTCTCTTGCAAAGCTAAGTTCTATATGGTGTCCACCTACAACTATATTTTATGTGATCCAACTACGACTATACATGCTACATTTGACATGGACACACATCAATTCTTTTTAGTCAAGTGATCTATATAATATCTCACTCACTTAAAAAGAGAAGGAATGCAGTGGGATCATTATATGAATATCAATGGGATGTAGACACATAAATAGATTTTAGAATATAAAATATTGTGGAATAGAGCACAGGAACAAGATCAAGAACAAATTAATTACAAAATTTTACTATGGAAAAAATTGTTAAATATGGATGAAACCATTAGACATTACTATCCTAAATGGACGATACCATCCTAGGCATATTTATAACATCCAATTCATTTTTTCTAGGACATGCAACATTTATAGATCTTTGATACAAATTCAATGATATATGTACACAATTCACAGTATAGTTTACTACATTTCAGTACAGAATGTTGGGGGCATGAGTACTTCATTCCATTTCAATGTATACACCTAGGAACCATAAACACTTTTCACAGTATATGGTGTGAGGGCATGATCTTGCTTCATACCCTTTTATATTTGTACATTTGGCACATTAACACCCATACAACTCACAGTGAGGAAAATGAGTTTAGATTGTTCTTTCAACTTTTCACGGGTTTTCACATTTAGGACCTGGATTCATTTACAACGATGTTGTTTCATGGGTGAAAGGTTTTTTAGGTGGTTAGATTCCTTGTGATGCCCTTCTTACTCTCTTCTTAAGGAATTAGGGAATTGATAGATGATCAACCTTCTTTAGTGTATTGGGACACCTAATTCCCATCATTTGATGCATTGGGACATCCAATTCCCTTCATGGTTTTGACTACTTCTCTAAATTGGGGATTGATCACTCCCAATCGTCTAGTAGAACAATTCCATTCTCTCTCCAAGTACTTAAAATGGATTGTTCCTCCTTCAACAAATAAAATATGTGTATTCTTTCCTTATTTTTTCTCTTTCAATTTAAATATAATGTTAAATTTCAATTCATTTTATATGGATATTGACTATACTCTATGTTGTAGGTTTTCATATTAGGATCTTGCAATCACCTCAAACAATCAAGAAAATCAACCAAATACAAAGTGTATTTACACATTCAGGTATTATTTTCTGTTATCCAAATAACTTCCCTAGTTATTTGAACTACTTGTATTCACATTTTGGCTCTCTGGTTCTATATTGCAGCTTATGTGCACCTCATTTACTTCTTTGGCACATTCCCTTGGTTGTAGATTACTCACGCACCCTTGCACGCTCCTTCTATCATTCACCTTTTCTTTTCCTTTTCCTCTTTGTTCCATTTTTCCCTCATTGCACACACCTCTGTGCATCACCTTCTTCTTAGCATGCATGCACCCTGCGTGCGCCTTAGCCCTGCTTCTTAAAATCAGCTAAGTCCCTTGGCACCTTGCACACCTTTCTTTACACTGCACATTACTTTGTAATAATTGTGCCTTGACCATAGGTTCCTTCCTCAGGTATTTCTCCCATTTCCTCCTATGTGTGTTGTCTTTTGCACGCCTTCCCTCTATTTTCCTTTCACACCTCATTCTTCTGGGCACTTGCATGTACCTTTGCACTTCTTCTGCACCCTTCTGTGCCACATGGCATCATGTTAGACTTTGAGTGTACTACACGCAACCAATCAAAGCATGTACCAATAGGGTTGAATCCTTGCAAACAAACCAGTTGAGTGACATATGGCAGAAATGACAAAGCATTTGTACAGTTGGCCATCTTTCAGTCAATCAGTGCGCTACATGTCTTGTGTGCCCAGTTAGCACTACGGATCTTCTGACAGTCATAACTTTGTTCCAGTGCTCAAATCCTTGTGTGCCTGGAACTTTTTGGAAAGTTGACTGACATCTACAGTGCAGAACATTCAAATTCAAATTTCAGTGGGATTTGGTAGGTGAGAAGTTGGAAAACATCTATCACACCATTAATGAGAAGATCTGATTGCTCCAACCACCTGATTTGATATGGATCTCACCTCCTTCCTTCTCCTACACACAAACAGACATGGGGAAGCATATTTTGCAGATTTGCAGGTGGATTTTCAGGCATTCAATGCTTGCTATTGGTGGTTGTGTTTCAAATTTGAGTTTTCCCTCTTTCTCCTCTTCTTCTCTCATTTTTCATCTATAAATGTAAGAGCATTGGCTCATTGTAAAGGGTTGGACATTTTGGATCTTCTAGCATTTGCTAAGGATTCCATATCTTTGCATTTTGAGTTCGCAGACCTCTAGATCTAGGTTCGTGCATGTAGATATCAGCCTTCAGATGCCATTGTAATTGGACTGTGCATACCTAGAAGTAATAAAAGCATTGTTTTGTGGCTATTCTCTGCCTTAACCTGTTTTTATTCTTCTTTCTTTCCTCTCTCTTGCATTGTGTGCTTTTTGTGTCATTTTAAATCCTTGCAGCTCCATTTTCTTGTTGTGTTTCATGAAATTGATCATGTGAATGCATTTTGGTCTGTGTATATGTGCCTAGCCTCCCTTTATGCTTTCTCCTTCATTTTCACTCAAAACAGATAGTGTTCATCCCACTTTTTCTGGTGTTATCACCTTTTAGTTTAGTTTTCCATTTTTGTTATCCTTCTATCCCTGGTCCCTTGGCATTGTTAGCTTAGATTTCCATTTCAAGCATTAGGAGTAGTAGTAGCAGTAGAAATAGGTAGAGGAACCGACCTTCTCGAAAGGTTTGTCTCAAGCATGCAAGGTCCCACAACTTGGAGACAGTCCCATTGTTGACTCAAATAACTTGGTTCTTCCAGATCCGAGACATAGGTGCAAGTTTGAACCAACCAACAATTTCTGGCACGCCAGTGGGACCAACATTGAAAGCTTAAATTTCAACATTACTAAGTTTAGTGTGTGACTTAGTGATTTCCAGCCTTTGGAGGCTTGTTTCAACACATCTGGTGACTCCCAACACTTCAGATCTATTGTTTTAGTAGCTAGAGCACTTTTTATGAGAAGAGTGCATACCAGACAAAGTGTTGCAGCTGAAGGATCCTTTGAATATCTCCAGCTTTCACCAAGAAGCACACACAACAGATCTCCCACGTGCACATCCCCATCTCCAACGCATCGCACACATTCCACTCCTCCTCAGAATAGACCTATGCACCTATCATGGATTCAACCACCTCCTCCTCTAAGGAAATTTACCAGCTTCACTGGTGGAAGTCCTCTCAATCTCAATGCACAACATGATATGCCAGTAGCCATGCTCAAAAGTATTCCATACTTTCATGCTCAATCAAGTCACCCCTGTTGAAGCATATTCAAGATGTAGCAAATGTATGCTTTGTTATCTGATCACACATGATGATGTAGCATTCAGGCTCCTTGTAGCCTCATTCAAAGGAAAAGTGCTCCAATGGTACCGGTTTGAGACCTGTATCTATTGCCACCTAGGATGAGCTTGGAACAACTCTATGAATTTATTTTGAAGATAAGTCAGATCACCTATCTTTGGTGGAGCAACTGACTACAACAAAGAGGGCACCCAACAAGCAAATGACTGATTTCAACATCAGATTCTAGAAGACTTGGGATAAAATTCCTCAAGTGGTAAGGCCTACAACCCAACATGTTTTCCTGTATTATCTAAGGGCTTTGAATAGTGACATCTTCAGTCATGATTCAATCCATGGGAGGAAGAACCTTACCTACTGCATACAACATTGCAATAAGGGTAGAAAATAGTCTCATCCAAGTGGGAAAGTTAGCTCCTAGACCACCGCATGCCCTTATTTCCAGAGATGTCTCATGTGCCCCAACCTTACATTTTTCTTGTTTCTTTGTAGAGCATGCAACCAGTTGCATCTACATCCTACTCTCCGCATGTAGAAACAGAAAGAAGATGAAGAATGAAGGCCCTGATTAGAAACTTGTCCAATAAGGTCATATCTTTAGAAAAGAAGTAAGGTGCAAGCCTTCAGAAATAATTCTAATCAGGCATAATCAAAACAATCAATCAGAATCAATATGGAAACTAGAGATATGGGTAGAACCAGCAAAATGATAGATGGCATGCTAATGCACATCTTTCCCTTGCAAGTTGTTCCTCTAACACAACCTCTTCCAACGCCCAGCACAAGTTCAAGCACTTGTCCATATTCAAAATAATATGGCACAAGATTTAGAATGGTGCTTTCCTTGCAACATGCCTCATATCAATATCATAATGCTAATGTTGCACATGCACACAGGCCTATATGATCCAGAATGCTTCTAACTGTGAACCTTCCATAAGTGCAAAGCGAGCCCAAAAATCAAGAAAAACTAGAAGTTCCTCCTGAATCCAATTTGATATTCTTTGGTGTCGAAATTTTATGTAATCAATCAAGCTACAGATGATACAAATAGGCCACATGCCCAAGGTTGCAAATAACACAAGGTATAAGAAGAGAATGCTCGAGTCTGGTGCACAAGTTTCAATTCCAACAACACTGGCTGATCCTCAAAAGTAGAAGGATGCAGCTAAGGCATCTAACAGTAAAGGTGTGCAAATTCTATGTGTGAGGTTCCACATAATGCTCCTCCTAAGCAACGCACACCCCTCCTTTGGTAGGTCAAGCCTCTGCTCCAGCTAAGGCTCCTGCCTCTGCACCTGAACAATCAAATAAATATGTTATTGTGCCTCAAATGCACAAATCAATTGGCCTCCCATTCAACATTGTGGACCAGATGAAGAAGACTAATGTAAATGTCACAATGTGGGACACCCTGGCTATCCAATCTCAGTGTGACTTGTTGCATGAAGCTCTGGCCCAACTTCCACATGTTGATCCATTTGTTCAAAATCACATGCCATGTTAACATCTGTCAAGAAGAGGAGAAGAAAGTAAGTAAGGTTTTCAAAACCCCACCCTTCTATATGTCCTTGATTATAGGAAAACACCTTGTGCATAATTGCATGATTGACTCGGGTGTAAGTACTTTTGTCATGCCAAAGAAAATAGTTGATGTCCTAGGTCTTAAGTATAACCCTCTTGATCCAAAGGAGTCCTACAACTTGATGGCTCAATTGTTACCACTCTAGGAGTCATCAAGGATCTTGAGTTGACCCTCCATGCATGTCCAAGTCTCACAATAACTCAAGATGTGTCAATCATTGACCTACCTCCTTTGTTTTCCCTTTGTCTATCAAGATATTTTACTACAAAAGTGGGTGGTTACTTGTCTTCTAATTGGTCCATATGTTACTCAAGACAAGGTATGGTACCCAGTTTACCATACAAGTTGAGCCAATATTTTCCTATCATGTAGAGTCATATGACCCATCTCCTCTCCAAGCCAACTGCCTAATCCAAGAAGAACAAGTTTCAGTTTCTAAAGAGCATCATGTTCCACCTCCTATTACCTGACTTAGTGTTAGATGAATGGGCAGAAAGGCACCATAAATTTGATCCATATGCTGAAGAGTTGAAGCTTTTGAAACTGGGCTTGGGACTTATTGCATCCTTGAAGAAGAAGTTGTGTTATTGTCACACATACTCAAAAAAATGAAAAATTACGGGTCTATGGAAGTTATACTTCGATGGATCTAGAAGAAGAAATGGCATGGGCATAGGTGTTGTTCTCATTTCTCCAAAGGATGAGAAGTTCTTCTTCATGTACATAGGTTACAGTTTTCACATGCTCCAACAATGTGGTAGAATATGAGGTGTTGGTGCATGGTCTTTTGATTGCTTGAAAAGAAAAAGATCAAGGTGTTGCATATTTTTGGGGACACATAACTGGTTATCCACCAGGTCACCAACAAGTGTGCAACAAAGAATAAGCTTCTCAAATCTTATAAACATAGAGTTTGGGACCTCCTTGAGAGCTTTGATGCTCTAAATTTACAGGTGGTGCCAAGTAAGATGAACAAAGAAGCTGATCAGATGGCCATGCACTTGGTTCACAGTTCTCTCCTGTTGAAGGACTTTGTCAAAGGAAACATGCAACATGTCAAGATGGTGATTAGGCCATCCATTCCAAAGAAAATAACACCAGCTGGAAAGTGTTTGACAGTGATGTGATAGATCATCTAGTTCATACAAAATGAAGTTGAGTTCTCATCAAGCATGCAAGCTGACTTGCATGACAGCTATGGTGACCAAGTGATACAACTCAAGACAAACAAGTTTCCTAAAGGGTTGGTCACCTTAGAGAAAATATTTATCCCTGATGATGAGTTTAAGGGTGAAGAAAATAATATGCATGTGGCACAAGAAGACTGTATCCCCAGTCACTATTGTGCATGGAAAAGGAGTTGTTGCTCAGTAAAACTTGCACGCATGATGAAAAACAGGCCTTCATCTCTCTCTGTCAAAAATACAGTGATATATTTTCATGGGAGTATGAAGACCTCAAAGGTTTTGATCCAAGTGTTTCTCAACACTCCATTGACCTTGATCCTAGTATCAATCCCATCAGAAAAAACAGAGGCTAGTCAATCCAAAGATAGAGCCCCTCATGAGGAAAGAGTTGTCTAAACTCATTGAGGAAAAGATCATATTTCCAATCAAATACTCTACTTGGGTCATGAATCTATGTTCCAGTGCACAAGAAGAATGGTGAAATCAGACTCTGTGTTGATTTCAGAGATTTAAATAAGGCATCCCTTAAGGATCATTATCCTTTTCCTTCTATGGAGTAGATTTTGCAGATTGTGGCTGGCACGCAGAGGTTCTCAATGTTGGATGGATATTCTAGTTTTAATCAGATCTTGGTCAAAAAAGAGGATCAATTCAAAATGGCATTTACAACCAAGTGGGGAACATATGCATATCAAAATATTCCCTTTGGTCTGTCAAACACAGGTGCAACATTTCAGTGCACCATGGATATTTCCTTCAAAGGTTACATCAATGAGTTCATCTTGGTTTACCTAGATGACATTACAGTCTTCTCAAAGTAAGAGCACAATCATATGGCACATCTGGAGAAAGTATTTGAGAGATGCAGAAAATTTGGGGTATCTCTTAACCCCAAGAAGTGTAATTTTTTGTGGCACAGGGAAAGCTACTAGGCCATGTGGTTTCAAAGGATGGCATTGTAATTGATCCTGAGCATGTTTCAGCCATCCTGGCTCTTTCCCTACCGGTGCACAAGAAATCCTTGTAGTCCTTCCTCAGAAAAATCAATTTTGTTAGGCATTTCATTCCTAACTTTGTAGGACTGGTAAGGCCCATCACCCTCATGCTCAAGAAGGACATAGCCTTCAAATGGATAGTAGAAGGAAGAGAAAGCTTCAACAAGATCAAGAAAGAAATTTCTTGCGCACCAACACTCATCAACCCAGATTACTCAAAGGATTTCATCCTTTATGCTTATGGCACTGATGCAAGTGTTGTTGTTGTCCTAACACAAGAAAATGAACAAGGACTGGAAAGCCAGTGGCTTTCTTCAGTCAAACACTAAAGGATTATGAATTGAGATATAGTCACATGGAAAAATAGGTCTACACCATCATGCACGTGCTCAAGAAGTTCAAAAGTATGCTCTCCACAAATCATATCAAGGTGTTAGTTTCTCACTCCAGTGTTAGAGACTTCATCATGGGAGCAGAGATCAGTGAGAAGAGAGCATGATGGGTGACCAAAATCATGGAGTATGATGTGACTATCAAAGCCACAAAGTTGGTTAGAGGTAGCACACTCTAAAAAAAGCTTGTTGAGGACACGCAGAATGAACCTGAGACTTCATTATTTCTAGATGAAGATCTCCCACACATAAAACCTGAACAGAATGAAAATCCTGGCACACACATGGTAGATGAAGGACATGATCACATTCCTTTCTAAGGGTGCATACCCTCCTGTTTAAACAAAAAAAGAGAATACATATGAGGTTGCAATCTATTCCATATGTGTTGATTGATGGTCTTCTCTTCAAGAAGAATCTTGATGGCATGTGCTGTTGAGGTGTATTGATGGCACACAAACTAAAAAAGTGTTAGTATAATTTCATGATGGATTCTCTGGTGGACACTTCTCTACCAAGACTACAACAATGAAGATCATAATGGCAGGACTATTTTGGCCTACCCTATTTGCAGATGTGCACAAAGTGGGTCACAAAATGCAAAGAATGTGCTTTCTTTGTAGGTAAGAAAAAATTGGCAGTGCTTCCCCTCTAACCAATCCAAGTGGATCAACCTTTTGTGCAATGGGGTCTTGACTTCATAGGCATGATCAATCCTCCTTCAAGCGTTGGCCATAAATGGGTGCTAACAGCTATGGACTACTTCACCAGATGGACAGAAGTTTTCACGCTCAAGGAATCAACTGAGTCAGTCATCCTTGAATTTCTCGAAGGATTGTAACAAGGTTTGGCATTCCTCAAACCATTATCTCTGATAATGCAAAAGGCCTTCCTTGGTACTAATATTTCTGATTGGGATGCTTAGTCTTCGTATATACTTGAAGACTTCTTCCAACTATTACCCTCAAGGAAATGGTCTAGTAGAGTCAACAAACAAGAACCTGATCAGAATCATGAAGCACACAATGAATATCAGCCAAAGACAGTGGCATACAAAGGTCTCGCATGCACTCTGGGAAGAAAAATCATAGTGAAGAAGGAAATAGGTACTTCACCTTATAAGCTTGTCTATGGCAAGGAGGCTACACTTCCTTTATACTTGAGTTGAATTCATTATCACTTGCCCAACAATTGGAATTTGAAGGCACGGACCAGAGAGAAATCAGAATGGTAGAGCTAGTTGAACTTGAAGAATCAAGGAACTTTGTCATGATCAAGCTAGAACAACATCAAAAATCAAAAAGAAGTGGTTTGACAGAAAGGCTAGGCCTCAAGCTTTCAAATTTGGGGACTTGGTCTTAAAATGGGATGTTGACAGAGCCAAACTAGGGTGTCATTCAAAGTTTGATGCACTTTGGAGTGGCCCATACATCATTATCAGTTCTTGCAAGGAGGCTAACTCTTTCAAGTTATCTCATCTTGATGGAGGCACACTTTCAATCCCAGTCAATGGGATCTATCTCAAACCCTTCCATTAAGTTTGTTGCATCATTTTATATATATTAGAATAGTTTCAATTCCTCCAAGTGTGTTGCATGCACATTATTTTTTTGTACATAGTTCTTTCTTCTCACATGCTTCTTGCGCATGCTCTTTTGTTGCTTCTAGGATGTCAGTCATCTTCCAACAGTTTTCAGTAGTTTTTGCAGGATTCAAAAGAGTTCAAAAATGTTTCATCAAGTGACTTCAAGGGTTAGTTCTTCAAGGTTACAGATCAGAATTTCATGATTCACATAGTAGACTCCATGCCCAATGGATGCTCTAGGCTACTGATCTCCTTCATCTAGCAGGAAGATGGCCCCAAAAGTTCACCAAAATTTTATCCAAATAACTCCCCTAGTTATTTGGACAACTTACATTCACATTCTGGCTCTAAGGTTCTACATTGTAGCTTGCGCACACCTCATTTTCTCCTTTGGCACATTCCCTTGGTTGCAGATTCCTTGCGCACCCTTGCACACTCCTTCTTTCCTTCACATTTTCTTTTCCTTTTCCTCTTTGTTCCATTTTCCCTTGCACGCACCCTCTTTGCACATTCACCTTCTTCCCAGCATTATATGCACCCTGCACGTGTGCACCTTGGCCTTGCTTCTCCAAATCAGCTAAGTCCTTGGCTTCTTTGCACCCATTTCTTCCTTTTGCCACACATTACTTTGTAATAATTGTGCCTCGACCATATGTTCCTTCCTCAGGTATTTCTCCCATTTCCTCCCATGCATGTTACATCTTTTGTGCACCCTTCCTTTGTTTTCCTTTGTTCATTCTTCCACGCCTCCATTCCTTCTGTGCGCCTTCTTTGTGCACCCTTTTGTGCCACATGGCATCATGTCATAATTTGAGTGTGCTACATGCAACCAATCAAAGCGTGCCAATAGGTGCACAAATCCTTGAAAAAAAATTAGTGAGTGACACATGGCAGAAATGACAAATCATGGTTGTACAGTTGGCCGGTCCATTTCAATCAATCAGTGTGTGCACACATGTCTTGTGTGCCAGATTAGCACTGTAGATCTTCTGACAGTCATAACTTCTGCTCCAGTGCTCAAATCCTTGCACGCCCATAATTTTTGGAAAGCTGTTGATGTCATCTACAGTGCATAACATTCAAATTCAAATTTCAGTGGGATTTGGTAGGTGAGAAGCTGGAAAATGTTCTATCACGCCATTAATGAGCAGATTTGATTGCTCCAACCACCCGATTTGATATGGATCTCACCTCCTTCCTTCTCCTACATGCCAAATAGACATGGGGAAGCATATTAGATATATTTTTAGGTGGATTTGTAGGCATTCAATGCTTGTTGTTGGTGGTTGTGTTTCAAATTTGAGTTTTCCCTCCTTCTTCTTTTCTCTCATTGATCTATAAATGTAAGAGCATTTCTCATTGTAAAGGGTTGGACATTTTGGATCTTCTAGTATTTGCTAAGGATTCCATATCTTTGTATTTTGAGTCACAGACCTCTAGATCTAGTTCATGCATGTGGATATTGGCCTTTGGACACCATTGTAATCGACTGTGCATACCTAGAAGTAATAAAAGCATTTTTTGTGGCTATTCTCTTCCTTAACATGTTTATTCTTCTTTCTTTCCTCTCTTTGCATTGTGTGTTTGTTGTGTCATTTTAAATATCTTGCAGCTCCATTTTTTTGTTGTGTTTCATGAAATCAATCATGTGAATGCATGTTTAGTTTGTGTTACGCTGTGCCTAGCCTCCCTTCATGCTTTCTCATTTCATTTTCACTCAAAACAGATAGTGTTCATCCCACTTTTTCTGGTGTTATCACCTTCCTTAGTTTATTTTTCCATTTATTATCCTTCTATCCCTGGTCCCTTGGCTTGTTAGCTTAGATTTCCATTTCAGCATTAGGAGTAGCAGTAGCAGTAGAAATAGGTAGAGGAACCAGCCTTCTCTAGAGGTCTGTCTCAAGCGCGCAAGGTCCCACACTTGGAGACAATCCCATTGTTGACTTTCCAGACCTGAGCCACGGGTGCAAGTTTGACAACCAACAATTTCCTTTAAGAAAGTAAATTTTGAATCTTAGATTAAAGGGAGGGAATGATTACACCTAAATTTGGTAATTTTTCACTTGATATTGTCAGTATTGGCTTAATCCCTAAATCATGAATTGCACACATATTTTGAACCTAATTGTTATATCACTAGTCCTATTACAAGACATTATCTCCTCATTACATTTCTCGGTCAGTCACTGAAAAAATCACATCAATTCAAAGCAATCCAATCATCCCAATTATCATACACAAAACTTTACAGCACTACACATCCCCTAGACCAAACCGCCAAATGGTTTGGTCTAAAACTAATAGTTTGGTCTAAGGCCTTCTAACAGTCATTGTCTCAATTTGATAACTTTTATGGATTGGTATTTTCCCCATAGGTTGAACTTAATGATAAAATAGACCTATATAACCCTACATAAGCAAGTCAAACACACTCATTTACTTACCTGGAAATCAACTAGTACTTTCAATAAAATATCGCTAAAAGGCATACAAAGCTCTCCTAAATCTTCCTAAAATAGCAACATATGTTAGGAGTAGCCCTCACATAAGTCTGAAGCACTCCAAACTAGGTTTTAGAGTTAAGTTTCACAAGCTAAAGACCATCAAATTCAATTCAAGCACAGTAAAATAAATTCATTAAAAATAATTATCAAGTGATTGAGTTATCACATGGTCTTGCATCCATACAAATAGTTCATCTCTAGGTTGAGAACTCTGTGTAGTTTGAGGACTATTTGGAGTAGTTCCAACATAGGTGGTGTATAGATTGTACTTCAACCCCAACATTAACCTTTTTGTAGGGGTTTCACCCATGATTAGGGTTTTGGGTCATTTCAATTGATTACATAGGATTTCGCACATTTGTGAATCCTAATATATTATAGCAATGCATATTATAGTTAGTCATAAGGGCATAGAAAGTTGTAGAACTCCATCATCACAAACAGAACCACCAGATAAGGATGGAACCGCCAAATGATTTGGTTTCTGAAAAATGGTTTCGTTCCAGCAGTCTATGCAAAATCAGAATCAAAGAAAAAACATATGTAGGACATTTCTAGCTCATTTATCACTCTAACACACCTGGATCAACTTCCATGCTAGTGAAATGGCTAAGTGTACTCATATTTTTGTGCTTTACTCTATAGAGCACATGTTCTAATTGATCTATCTTATAATTGTTATTTATGTGTATGTTTAGCACTGAATAATCTTGAAATTAACTAAAGTAATTATATTCCTTTCCCCACATTTTTTTTCGAGTGTAATCAATAACAATTTACATCTCCAAACTATATAAATTTTTATTTTACAATTTGGATTGATGGTGGAGCATCAACACAACATCTTTCCTCCACCTCATCTTTGTCTTCCACTACAAATTTTTCTCTACCTGGGCTTTGTAACAATCACTTCTTTGCTTCATTTTGAGATCAATTCCTTGTTTCCTAACAAGAGAGTACAGAACTCCATGAACATGTACAAAAATAGAAGATGTGTTCGTGAAAGCTTCTAAGTTTGGCAACATGTTAAGGAGGTGGTCAATAGAGTCCAATGTTGATAAGTGTAGACTAAGTAATGAGAAATTAATAAATTTCCTTCAATGTTTTCAATCAAAGGAATTTGAAGACTATTATAAGTTCAAGGAATCTCTGAAAAATGAGAGAGGCATCCATGAAATATGTACAAGAAGAGGAGTTTTGTTTTCTTAAAGTTCTTCTAAATTTTTGTGGGTCACATTCACCTTTTCATAGGTGATGAAACTTGTGAAGCAAAAGATAAAGACAAATATTCATGCTTTGACATGGACATAGACACTAAAATGTTTGAGCAACTACACCAAGAACTTTCTCTGATTTTAATAAGGGAGCATGACTTTTGTAATGGAGATCAGAGGTTATTGATGGTTGAATCAGGCCTCAAGTTTATTTGTGGTGATGCAGAACATGTAGTTATCATTAAATGTCCATATCGAAGAAAGTAAACATTGTCATTTATTTGTTATGAACAAGAAGTAAATTTCCAGTGCTCTAGTCAATGTTTTTACTCCACATAGACAAATGGAAAAGTGAGAATAATCTCATATCATATAAGGGGATCAATTTCATTACATGGATGCATTTATCCTAGGGAAAATGACCCTTTTCTTATTTCATGACACAAACAGGGCAAGAGTGGCGAAATTCCATATGAATCCCATAATGAAGGAAAAGCGTATTTCTCTTCTAGTGCAGAAGCCTCTGTTATCCCAAATTCACTCCCCCAAAAAATTTGGTCAAGACAACTCCTGCACATAAGGGAAATATGAAGGAAACGACTCAGACCCGTAAGCTCACATTCCAGGATGACAAACAGGTTACAGGTGGGCTCAGAAATGAAATAGCAGAGAGAGCCACATGTCCTAGCGGCGCTTCTCCAAAGATGAATCCAAAAAGAGAAGCTCAAACAAGCATCGCTTCTCCATGTGTCTTAGGACGAAATGGAGGCAGGGGAAAATGGTCAAACAGAGTCAAAAGGTAGAGCTTTGAGGCTGCAAGAGTATTTTGAGTTTTACATTTTTTGTGCAAAAGGGCAAAAGATAAGTTGCCGACCCGCAAGCCTGATTTTTTCTCTAATCTGGTTGCCACGTGTCCCGTATCAAAAGGGAATCCCAAACAAGTGCCAGGTTTCCGCGTGACCTTGGTAGGTAAAAAATGAAGAAGAGTCTTCCAAGCCATTAACGCAGAATCCAATCTCTTCAACTACCAGATTTCATTTGATTCAATCCGTTGGAGAACCAGAAGCAACATATTGTGGGCAAATTTGTAGAAGGCATTGATATTCAATGGTTGATCTTTCAAGGTAGGATTCAATGCGTATCTCATGGTGGTAGGAGCAAGATTCGAATTTTCCCTCTTCTCTCTCTTTTCCTTCTATATATATTGTAACACTTCTCGTTTGAGAAAGAGAGACATTCTAGGCATAGAAAAACTCTGTCAAATTTGTTTCTTGACACCATTTTTGAGTAGCGAACCTTCTCCCACGCCTGGAAAATGTATTTGTGCCTCTATTCCATAAATTTAATGGTCTATGCACCTTCTAGAGCAATAAAAACGTGTTTTGTAGCGTTCTTCCACCCTTTGCATCGTTTTGTTGTTTCTCTATGCCTCTCCCCTTCAGTCTTGGTTTTCTGTGCATGTATTTCACATTTACAGGTGCAGGATGTCGTGTTTCACGGATTTGAATGGATGATTTACAGATCCGGGCCATGTCACTTCTGTCTGAACTCCCTCATCTCCATTTTTCTGTTTCTTTCTGCCTCGACAAAATATCTCGCTCCCTTTTCTTGGTGCTATCACCTCGTTAGTGTAGGATTTCCCTCTTTATGCACTTTCTCTCTCCCTGTCTCCTTGGAATTGTTAGATTAGGAGTAGATAGTCACATTCTCTTCCTTAAAGTAGTTTAGCATTAGGATTAGGAAGAAGAAATCGGCTTTCTCCAGAGGGCCATCTCAAGTCCGCAAGTCCCACAACTTGAGAGATGGTCCCATGGTATGCAAATCACATCAAATGACCATCCCTTAGAAAAGCATATCCATAACTCATTTGGAGGTGTTGTGATTTCGCATTAACAGTTTTGGCACGCCCAGTGGGACAGGTCTGAAGCACCTTACCACTTCACTTCATCAGGTTCGATGTGTTCTTGGTGAAGATTTTAGCCTTTGGAGGCACTTTCAGGCACATCTGGCAACTCCATCTAGTCAAAAACCCATTCTCTGAGTTGCAGACCTTTTCCATTCATTTCCACTCATTTCATCCATTTTTTTCTTACATTTTCTCCCATTCCATGAGGTTGTGCAATCATGACTTCATTCCCTTCATGGAACTCACACTTACAGCAATACAGTCCACCTCCAATGTATTTTCCAACTCCTCCATATCAACATTATAATCAGATCCAGGACCACTATGCTTACCCATATAAGTAGAGTCAAAATCAGTTTGGCCATGGAGCTTATCAAGAACAAGGGGATGCATATAATGGTGATAGTTATGCAGAGGATGCTGATCTACTGGAGAAGATTCAAAAAATGGAGGTTGGCATGGTTCAATTAAGGGCAACAGTTCAAATGAGGGCATTCAGCATTGGTTGCAGGGCACCTTGTCCATGGGAAGGCCCTTTTCCAAAACACTACAACCCTCAGGAGAAGCTGGAATTCATGATTGAAATGCTACCCCAACTTACACAATGTATAGTGGAGATCGGGGCTTATGAGAAAAGTGCGGGACAACCTTGTCAATGGGTAAATCCTACACCATTATCTGGTAATTTTCTCTCTACTCCTCAAGCAGCACCATCTCAATTTGGGCTTCAATTTCCAAGCTTCCCATTGAATGTTGGCCCAAGTGTGAAATCCATTTCTCCATCCCCTAGTCTTCCACCTCATCTCAATTCTTTTGTCCTTTTCCCTTCCAAACAGTCATCCCCTCCGAACAAACAAGAAGTTCCACCTCCCTCCCCACCACAAACAATTGCAAAGCTGGTTGAACCCCCAACATGCCACTCCTCTTGCTTTCCCAAGCCCTTGTTGGGAAGAGATTCAAGAATCCAGTCAAGGAGACCAGTAAGAAGAGGAGCCCAACAGAAAAGAAATGAAAGACAATCTGAAGAGTTGGGCTGCCAAATTTGGGTTTACAAAGATCCCCTTAATGGTCAAGCCAATAGAGGAGGTCAAGATTGAAGAACCAGTGGTGGCTGAGGCCGAGTTTGCAGTAGAAGAAGAGCAAAAACAAGAGGAGGAACAATCAGTCCCAATCCCCATTGAAGAGGATCAGCTGCGAGAGATCAAATCAATGTTGAGGCCACTCAATGAAGAAGGCATCATTGAAGATTTTTTGCTTTCATTTCAAGGGCCTGATTTGATTGATGAACCCATGATGGAGGAGGGCCATACAACTTTAGAGGCCCCGAGTGTGGTGTAGGCCACAAAAGAACCTTCAATTCTTCCTCCCACTTCATCCCCTTCAAACTCTGATGTTGAAGGAGAGCTTGATCTTTCAAACTTCATGTTTGAGAGTGAAGGGAGCCATGGTGATCAAGTTACAGATCAGGAAGGCACCATGGAGGACGTAGAGCACATGCAACAGGATAATAAGGAGGCAGACTGTCCGTCAGACTTGAGGAATTGCCTTGATGGAGGGGAACCCATGGAGATCACATCATTTTTTCCTCCATCTCTCACATCCCACGCACATGAACCTACTGCCATGGAGGAGAACATTCAGGAACAGCAGCCTGCACTCCATAATGGCCCTCTGGAACCAAGATTGGAAGACATGACTCTTCCATGTTCTTCACAAAAAGAGGAAGGGAAAGAGCAAAAGAGTTTCACCACTTCTTCCATGCCATTCATCCAAGAAGGTATACAAGAAAACTCCATTCTTGGAGTTGAAACTCAGAACAAAGGGCACATCCAAAGGATCAGACCGTGCCCAATCAGGTACTTGGCTTCATTGGAGCCAAAGGAGAAACCAAAACTAGTCATGCCTACTTCAGGGCATGAGGATGAGCATCAAAGTACCAAGGGTCGCCATCCATACCTCCAGGAGTCCAATGCAGGTCAGCTTGAGGAGGTATTTTCCATTAATGTTGATACCTTGATGATTTGGGTGGAGGACCGGCTTATGGTCAGTTTTTCACTCATCCAACCAGCCATGTTCGGTGCCAAATCAATTGTGTGGCTGCCATTTTTTAGGAAGGGAAGATATTTCTCCTTGTCAATTGCAAGCTTTGTTTGAGCTCCATTTGCTCTTGGTTAGAGTAGTGTAGGTAGGTTTGTTTTCAGCAAAAGAAGTGCTTTTACACACTCTGCATGTTCCATTTGGAGCATGTATGATTTGTATAAATTTTTTGGTGTTGTTGTATTGCTCTTGCACAGTGCATTTAGTTGACTTTTGATGAATTTCAACTTCAAGTTTCAGTGGGTTTCCAAATGGCTTAAAGGTCAGAGTTTTAAAGCTCATATCAGTTTCGTATTTATCAGGCAGACTCCATGCCCAATGGATGCTTCAAGGCCACCGGTATCTTCATCTTGCAAGCAGGTGTCCCTGTGAGTCGCCAAATTGTTATCCCAAATTCGCCCCCCCCAAAAAATTGGTCAAGACAACTCCTGCACATAAGGGAAATATGAAGGAAACAACTCAGACCCGCGAGCTCGCATTCCAGGATGACAAACAGGTTACAGGTGGGCTCGGAAATGAAATAACAGAGCCAGCAAAGAGAGCCACATGTCCTAACGGTGCTTCTCCAAAGATGAATCCAAAAAGAGAAGCTCAAACAAGCGTTGCTTCTTCACGTGTCTCAGGATGAAATGGAGGCAGGGGAAAATGGTCAAATAGAATCAAAAGGCGGAGCTTCGGGGCTGCGGGAGTATTTTGAGTTTTACATTTTTTTGCGCAAAAGGGCAAAAGATAAGTTGTGGACCCGCAAGCCCGATTTTTTCTCTAATCTGAGTTGCCACGTGTCCCATATCAAAAGGGAAGCCCAAACGAGTGTCATGCCGTATTGCATGGCCCTGGTAGGTGAAAAATGAAGAAGAGTCTTCCAGGCCATTAACACATAATCCAATCTCTTCAACTACCAGATTTGATTCGATTCAATCCGCTGGGGAACTAGAAGCGACATATTGTGGGCGGATTTGCAGAAGGCATTGATATTCAGTGGTTGAGCTTTCAAGGCAGGATTCAATGCGTATCTCATGGTGGTTGGAGTAGGATTTGACTTTTCCCTCTTCTCTCTCTCTTTTATTTCTATATATACTGTAACACTTCTCCTTTGAGAGAGAGATACATTCTGGGTATAGAGAAACTCTGTCAAATTTGTTTCTTGACACCATTTTTTAGCAGTGAACCTTCTCCCACGCCTGGAAAATGTATTTGTGCCTCTATTCCATAAATGTAATGGTCTATGCACCTTCTAGAGTAATAAAAAACATGTTTTTGTGGTGTTCTTCAACCCTTTGCATCGTTTTGTTGTTTCTATCATGCCTCTCCCTTTCATTCTTGGTTTTATGTGCATGTATTTCACATTTATAGGTGTAGGATGTTGTGTTTCATGGAGTTTAATGGATGATTTGCAGATCTGGGCCGTGTCACTTCTGTCTGACCTCCCTCATCTCCATTTTTTTCTGTTTCTTTCTCCCTCAATAGAATATCTTGCATTAGGATTAGGAAGAAGAAGCCGGCTTTCTCCAGAGGGCCATCTCAAGTCCGCAAGTCCCACAGGTTGAGAGATAGTCCCATGTTATGCAAATCACACCAAATGACCCTGCCTTAGAAAAACGGATCCATAACTCATTTGGGGGTGTTGTGATTTCGCATTACAGCCTCCTTTTAAAGGCATGCATCTTTGTTGACAGTTATTTCTTCATTACATTCGGAAAATTCCAATGTTCAAGGAATGATGATGATTGTTATGATATTTTCCCTAACCCACAATCTAGAAATTGCACAGTCAGACGCAGGGATCACAGTGTGCACTTAACATACACAATGCCCTTGCACTAGCCTATCACATAAGTAGATCACCTTGTGCACTCACACGCAACGCAAGAGAAGGTCGGTTCATGCCAGTTTCAGTCGTATTGTAATAAACACTCATATATAACTTAATCAGTGCATAAGAACATGATCATAATAGAAGATAACAACACTCATTAATACTTATATCGATATTCTCAACTATCACACAAGAAAAAGGATAGTAAACAGATGAATCACTTGGCAATCGCTTGTATTTCAATCACAATGCTTAATCCGTAATATTCATTCAAGTACTTTCCATCACATGTTCAACGACCACAATAACAACCACCACCTAACCACAACCAATATTAAGTAGGAGTATTTATACCGATGAGGCATTTCCCTTCATCAGCTTAGCCAAATAATCATAATGGCTGTCATGGACCAATTTTCAAAGACTGTCCTTAAATTTAGGAATAATGCACATGTTATATAGCTTCAATTTTCCCTTGGTACACACGACATGTTCCACATTGATCTTATATTCGGATGCCACCTTTAGGTCCTTATCTCGTGCCACAATTGTCATTACAACACTTTCTATCATGCCCTAAAAGACTCTTAGTTTTCTCCGTAACTTGCTCCAACTAAAGTCTAGATCTAGCGCAATCTTTGTTGCCATCATGTTGAGTTGTGCATGTCAGGTTTTTTCGAGGTTGTTTGAATCTTTCGTGTGCCACCTTTCTTCATTATCATCCAAGCTCCATGCTACCATTTGTCGAGGACTTCTCTTAGTGTCATGTGCGCCATATGTCAGTGCTCCTTCCATGTTTCACACATGCCAATTGTCAACCCCTTCTCCATTCTACACGTGCATTGTTCCAAGGGGTCCCAAGGCTTCTACAACTCACGCCTCACCCAATCTTAAACCAAAATGCCTTGTGCTTTACCCAAATATACATAATCAAAAATTGGGCTCAAAAATGATGTTGTTGCACAAAGAAAACATGCAAAACCTAGGGTCATGCAAACAATTTATGTTTTGGGTGTTACTATAAGGTACTTGAAGACGATTCATCAAGTAATATCTAATATAGATCAATTGGTGGGTGAAATTTACGAGCTTCAAAGACATGGTGTTGTATAGCTCCTCCATTAATGTATGTAATTAAATGTTTATATTTTCCAATTATATTAACTCCTCCATTTCCTCAATGCCCCTATCAGCGTCTCATTGCAACTTGAGTTGTGATTGCTAGTATTATCCCTCACATAATCTTTGGAAGAATCATAATGACCCTGTTCCAAAAATTGTCACCATCTCACATCCCTAAAATGATATAGCAAGAAGGGAACTCATTGAATTTTCATTTTCCTTTTATACATTTGTATTCTTATTAGCTGTAAAAAAATTAAACTTCTAATGGAAACATCTGCAAGTGGGGGCCTATTAGAAAATGAGTGTAAAATTTAAAAAAATTTAAAAACTCGTTACCAATGAAGCCTATATATGATAATAGTGCATTCTTGTTTAATAACCCCTTTGCATCCGGACTAAGTTATGAAATACCTAGAAAATAAAGCTTTAATACAAATAGAATCAATATCAAAGAAAACTCAAACAAATTGGTCTGTTGCAATTGAAAATATACGAACCACCAAACTACACCACAAATTACCCATATTTTGTATTTCACACAAACCACAATCTATTGAATCCCTTTTCTACTTACTTCGAGTTCGCATTGAAATTTTGTGGGAAGGATTTAGAACCACAAATGCTCTCTTGGGATCAACCCAACCTAATGTTTGGTGAAGTTCCTTATCTTCTGTATTATTGGTAAAAACCCTACACTCACAGTAGTGATCATCTTCTACACCGTTATGAAACTCTGCTTCTACTTTTAGTATTTTACATTATTTCATTTGGTATGGTCATCCTCCATTGCAACATTTACTGGTTTTCGGATGTTTATGTTAAACACATTTATTTCAAAGGAGAAAAAGAATAAGTTGGACCATAGGAATCGCAATTGCATTTAATCCTCAAAGACCTACAGATTGTATGATGAAAAGAACAAGAAATTTCTCATTGCAAGAGATTTTTTTTCTATGAATCCGCAAAGAACATCGCAAGCATTGAACAACAATCGAGTCCACTTGAGAAATTTGTTAAATTTGATGTTTTCAAGGAAATTGATACGGTGATTCCAAACACTGAAGGGGGGCCATGTCATAGGGAATCCCCTGAATCTGTATTGTCTAATGTCATTGCAAATGAAACTACCTTGCAGCAAAAATCCAAACTTCATTAGAGGATGAACACAATGTTTTCGGGGCAAATATCAGAAGATGAAGAAGCTTCGAATAAAGAAATTGAGGCACCAATTGTTCCACAAGAAACCTAGAAAAAGATGCCAAAATGGTTCAACAAACATTGACATAATTCTGACCTGACGAAGTTGGAAAAAGTGCATCAAAAGGGCATATAAAACCAGCCATAAAATAGAGAAGATCCATGGAGAGATTCAAGATGAGCTAGAAAAGTTTACCTTCCAAGGCCATCTAGAAAAATAAGTCAATATTGTTTTTGCCTCTAAACCAACCTCTTTCAAACAAACTGAAAAGTTCTATGCATTTAGAAAAGTAATGAAAAATGAAATACTTTGGTCAAAAATGGAACTTGGAAGTTAGTTAATCCTCCTATCAATTATGATCCAATTGGCTGCAAATGGGTCTTTCACAACAAATACAAAACAGATGGCTCACTTAACAAACACAAAACAACGATTGTCACAAAGAAAATTGCTCAGACGGGATGAACTATAATGAGACCTTTGCACCAACAGGGAAATAGACTACTATTCGGGCTTCATTGGCTTTAACATCACATAATGGATGGAAAGTTCATCAGATTGACAGAAAAACTACTTTCTTAATTGGCGAACTCAAAGAAACAATGAACATGACTTATCTAGAAGGTTTTGCAATTGACAGCCAGGAGAACGAAGTGTGCATGGTGAAGAAGTATGGGTTGAAACAAATCCCTCGAGCATGGTTTGAGCAGCTCATTGAGCACCACCTGAACTCGAACTTTTTGCATTTTGAATTTGAAGATGTAACTTTTTTGTGTCAAAACAACTGCATTTGTGGTTGTATATGTGGATGATTTGCTCCTCACATGGAATTATGAAAAATACATTGCAAAAGTCGAAGCAAAATTAATGAAAGGCTTTGAAATGACAAATCGCGGTCACCTTCAATATTATTTAGATATTGAAGTGATCGAAAAATAAAATTACAACAAAAAATACATTGATAAAATTGAGCAAATTTGAAGTAACAAACTGCAAATCACTCAACATGCTCGTAGAAAAGAAATTGAAGCTAACATCATATGATACTTCAGAGTTCATAGATATAACTAAGTTCATTGGAAGTCTAATCTATGTAATCACAATTAGACTAGACACTTTTTTTTGTTGATGTTCATTGGGTTGCAACAAATAGAGCACTTTGATATTTAAAAAGAAAACATAATTTTGGACTCAAATACTCCGAGGTCACAGATTTAAAATTGGTTAGATATTCTGATTAGGACTATAGATGTGATTTTGAAGATGGACAATCGATTTCAGAAACCCAATGAATTTATGAACAATCATTTATAGTAAATCAAAGAAACAATCAGTGCTAACAATTTTTTTAGCAGAAACAAATTATATACAACATCTCCATAGGCAACCGGGAAATATTATGGCTCGGAAGGATTCTTACAAATTTACGAGTAAAACAAATTTCTTCTCTAGCACTCATGGTTGATATTATTTGAACAATTCAAATGGCAAAGAATTCAATATTTCACAACCAAACCAAGCACATTATCATCAAATTCTTTTTGATTTGACATTATGTGAAAGATGGCAATGTCAAATTTGCTACATTGTCCAATTGCATAACTTGCACTTATCCTAACAAAGGCACAATAAAAAAATTGAAAATTTCAGGTGTGCTTGGTCTCACAATAACCCCTACTAATTAAAGGAGAGGTAATACTAGTGTACATGATCCTAGGTGCAGATTGGTTTGTCCTCATATGGAATGTGAATAGTTATCTTGAATATGAATATGAATTGAACAGCTACATTGTTGACTATTTATTTGTAGCGTCTCCTCTTTGTTGAATTAATACACTTTTGGTTTTGCACAAATTTATACGGTCCATTGCTGATATGACATTTCAAAAGCAGTGGCAAAACACAATTTTTCAGCTATACCATGCAAAATCAAGTACTTAAACATCTGTAAATAATTCAAAAAATCCTATGATAAAAAACCTGTATCACATGATAGAAGCAATTGTAATCTCACATACACATTAATATCTTTTCAAAGCCAGGTAATGTTCTATACATCTTTTTAAGATATTGGAATTGGGGAATTTCTTTTATAGGCTCAAACAATTAAAATAGGTCCGGGAAATCTAAAGAACCCATAGGTTCTCCAAATTTTGAAGAAACTAGGAAGAGTGTTATATGTGATGGGGTGAAGGTATGTTATATGTTTCTCCATTAAAGAGGCACTCCGCCATCAAGAGTGGCACAAGAATAACTTATTGAAAATAGCAGTCCACTTTTGTAGATTCAATTGTGTATAGAATGCAAGGGGGGGGGGAAACAATAAACTAACCTGTGATCGTCTGAGGGCTGCACCTCAGTGATAGGGACATATTACTCCTACCTACTGGGTCGCAAGTTCTACCCACAGGGTCCCCAATATTTACCAATCAAATAAAAAAAACACTAACCTGTAATGAATTAAATAAACATCTGAACTGACATTACAACTTTTCATAAGTATCTTACCAGAAAGTTTAAAACTGCCTTTTTTAAGTAAGAAAGGTTGCAACCAGTTTATTATGAAATCAAAATACAAAGACAACTGATGACAAAGTACAACAAAAAGAGTACTTGCAATGCCGAGTATGAGCCGAATTTGTTTTTTAAAAAGATGATTTCAATTTACAAAAGCAGATCCGTACCATTTTCTAAATATTGCAACACTTTTTCTTGGTTAACCCAATTATCGCAACTGTCTAAAGGACAAGTTCACATGAGCCGACATCATAAGAGTACCAAAATAACACTCGAGGAATTTATTGCCACAATTCCGTTGGCATATTCAAATATAAACATGTAAAATTGAAAGAATAAATATATCCAAAATTTGACATGAAGAATCTAAAATCTACTCAGCGCTCTACTAGCATATAGAAATATGCATACATAGGAATTACATTAAAAACAAGTAAACATTCAGGAATTGCATTAAATACTGACATACAGACTGCCACAATAGTTTAATCACGTGAATGAATGCAAATGAATGAATAGGTCATCAAGAAATGCAGGATGCTCCTTGATGTTCTAAACAGAAACCTGATTATTATTGATATTTGTCACTTCCAAATACAAATTCAGATGCGCAAATGAATGCCGCTGAAATGTTAGCATACAAATCTCAAACTAACTTTAAATTAGAGGAAAGTAGCACCCTATGAAAAACAGACTTATTCACCAAGATGCTGCAAATTAGCCGGGAGGGTTCTTTCCGTTCGGATTTTGCGAATCAGAAGATACCGACCAAAATTCATATCCTCTCTTGATAAAGAAATGTGCCATCATACTTGGTAATGATTCTTCTTTAATATTCAGATTTACAACCCATCTCTGAAGACATTTGAGGGAACATATCCCCAAAAAAACCATGGGGTAAAATTCAAGGCGACCTCGAATTCCCATTCAGTGATGAGCTCCAATATTTTTAAAGTGAAAAGCTTTCCCTGAACATCAATGCATACTTTTTCCAGTCGACAGATTCCAAACTCGGCATCGCAAGCATTATGCAGAAAGCAATCAAAACCGCCAATAGAGTCGAAACAATGGTTGCCTTAATGCATGCCGTTGTACGTGAGAGACGTCCCAGCATTGTCTTGCAATATTTGTCAGCAGACTTCACATAAAGTCTCAGTTTGTCATCTCCCTCTTCACTCTCCAAAGCATGTTGATGCTGTTACAGATTAGTATACAAGTTAATTGCAACACATATATAAAAGAAATGAATCTAAGAGATATGTCTTAACCCCATCCTTGTTAAACTGCAACTACGTTCCAAAAAAGGACAGTCAACATTTCCATAACGATATCATAACAGCTTGACCAAGCAAAAATATATCTACCTTAGATCTCAAAGACTTGAGGGTTTTCTTCAAGTCCTCTGTGGGACTAAGCCTTGATACACTGTTCTTCCAATCAGCACTTAACTTCTCCAATATAATTGTGCTGGCCTTTATATGTTCAATGTGAAGTTTTTCCTAAGTAAAAATAATTTTTTCTCAGAAACATGATAATACCCCCAAAGCCCACTAACAATAATCAGCTAAAACATATACTATATATTTCCTGTTTTATAGCTGCTTAGGTCAGTACAACCATTGATAATACAAAGATTTTGTACTTAACTAACCAGATCAAAGTAACAAACATACCCACTGCTTATAACAATCTGAATTCTGACTCAGACACCAAATAAAGATACCAGCAGCTTCATTTGTTAGGGATGGGTTCTCTGCCATCAAAGTTGAAAAAGTTATAATTAGACTAGAACGTCAAAATACTTGCAACATCTACAGTCTACTTTATTTGAAATTTAAATGATGAATGCAAACCATCTTATCCATTAAAAACCATATCAAACCCATGATCAGACATCACATTCAGCATTCTACAAGCAAGCATCCCATATATGAAGTTAACTTGTGTATAGTTCACTATGCCATTGAATATATGTATTCAGTACAAGATCATCTCCAACATACCCTCACTGATTGACATAAGGCTCAAAGGCAAAAGTTGTTGCGCTACTGGCCTAGTTGATTTACTTCTGTGAGCACCTGCGAGAGTTAACTCCTTTACAAATGGATAGATTGCCACAAACCTTTCAGTTGCCTGCATCCAATAATGAGGCCAACACACTGCTCAATACATAATTCTTGCGGTAATCCACACACAGATTCAAGACATAAGTTGCAAGATTCCATCTTGAACTTGAAACAATATAGTTTCTATGATAATTCCATGACTAACTGGAACAAGGGAAAAACATAGATCTTTGAGACAGTTCTAACCTTTGTTCGTGCAGAATCTATTGGAAATGCCACCTGCATCAAATTATTTAGTGCGGCAGGTGGAACTACCCGCTCTCCCTTTCTGATGGGATTATTCAATAGAATCGGCCGAGCTTTCTTCGTGTTTTCTAACATACAACTGAAAAGGCAAAAATTACAATCACCATGAATTTCACCACTTTCAAAAGAACCGTCTAGAACAATCTCTATATGCAAATTACCATCAATTGAAGCAGTAAAGTATTGGAGTACATTTGTGTGATCCTAGACACATTAGATATGCATTAACCAATAACAGTTAGTTTTTGCAAGGCAGACATGTCTTGTCTCAACTGTGTCAGCATGACTTTAATTCTTCAAGCAATGAAAATAATAATTGGAAGTTTAAGGAGGTCGCCGACCTTTCTATCCATTGTAAAGTTATGTCTCGGTAAAGTGGTGTACTCGTTTTGCCAACAGCTAATGGAAGCAGATTTTGTACCCATAGAGACATTCCAACTACCAGATCACTTTGACATGCCTAAAAAATAAAAGCAAGTGTTACTGTAACAAGAATGCATTAACAAGGTGCATTGGCTAAGTGAGTTCCATCAAATTAAACCAACCTGTGTGATGGCCCAAACAATCATGTACACTTTGTCCTGACCCTGAAATTGAGGTCCAGTCTTTATTGTTGTTGAAAGTTGCACCAAGATTTCAGGCCGCCTCCTCAATACCATTGCTAATACTACAAATATTGCTATCTGCAAAATTTTATAAAACTCATTACTCCAATTTCTCAATTGCAAGAAAATTGGTCGGACATGCAGCATCTCATACATAAAGATCACAAATATTTGTAACCTCACCGTTCCTTTCGCGGAAACTGGTTGTATTTGCTTTGATCCTTTGTGCCCTGGTTGGTGAGTGGCTATATCTTCCAGGACACTACATAATGCCCACAAGGTGAACTCCTTCAGAGCCTCCAGTGGCTGCTGATTGATCCAGTCTGTCGATGTCTTATAAACAACTTCTGGAACGTGACAAAGAGGTGTCTGAAAAAATAGAACTACATATTAGATACATATTCAAATTTAAAAAGATACAATCACACGGAAATAAATTAAGAATGGCAATCTGAAAATAAAAACTCAAATTTATTTAAATTTTTATTTACCAAGGAATTTAAATAAGCTTCAGAGCATATTACCACATACCCCTAGTGACTAATACACTAAAACTCCGGACTAACTCTAGACGGAGGACACAACATCCACGTGGTTAGTTTTGTTCAAAAAAATTGTACTGCTACCATACTAAATGGCTGTTCTAAGATTCTGAAGAGATGAGAAATGTCATCACAACAAGACATGCATTGTAAGGATGTATCTAACACATAAGGAAAGAATCCATAGTACAAAATCACAGCTGAGAGGCTTTAGTCACCACAAACAGAGGATTAGATCAGATTCTCAGAGGATAGTCAATTTGAAATTGCAATCAGCTTTCCATATCCAAATATGAAATAGAGTAATTTTACTGAAAACTAATTTTGCACGATCAAATGTACACAACATTCAATTAGGTTCTTAAGAACCACATAGTGAATCACAAAATCAGCACAAATGATAAGCTCGCATAGTGAATCACAAAATCAACACAAATGATAAGCTAGCACATCAAAAAACGCTAAGCTCTCTTAAGCTTACAAGTCAATAACCACACAGCAAAGGAGATTACAGAAAATTGTAAACTTACTTCTGCTAGCTTGGCCACAGAAGACTCTTTCAATATCTTATTCAGAGGAAACTGGGCAGGGTTAACAGAAGTAAATGCTCTTGCAAAGTAATCAGCAAATCGCCTCAATTGAATATCAGGTGCATTTTCATATGATGCCTGCAAATTCAAAACTAAAATAAGTATTGAAATCATATTTTTGAAATGTTTGATACCTGAAACTGTCAATTTTAACATTACAAAAATCTGTTGACATTCACATGGGGATTAAAAGACATAAAAAACTTGGGAATAGATGATCAACGCATTAAATGGCATAGAACCTCTAGTCACACACATCAAAATTCTTACTAAAGTGATGATAGAATGAATATTCAAATCAAGACATGTTAACAAATTCAAGTAACACATGATAAGAGAAATGCGCTAGAACCCCTCTGCAGGAGCATTATAACAAAAATCTAACCAGCCCAGCCTACTGAGCCAAAGAATTCGTCAACATGATTCCCTGAAAAACCATAAACCTCTGTATGAATCCCTTACACAAGATACCTCTTCTTAATGAATACAATAAACAGCAAAATTTAATAGGCCGGGATGTTTTTATCCTTGGTTAAGGTAAATAGCAAACATCTCGTATGCAAAACAAATATGAAAATAAAGTTTAGAACCATAACTTTGACAACAGCTGTTGCCTAAAGCAAGAATATCATTGTTCATATACAATGAAAAAAACACATCCAAATGTCTCACATTTGCTTTAAAATAAGGCTAAGTCCTTTGGCAGACGCAAAGACACGTAATCATGCATATGATAATGAAATGAAAAATACATAATGCCTGAAAAAAAAAACAACTAAAAGAGGCCGTGTTATGAATATATAAACTTAAAGAGCTACATCCAAAAAAATAAAAAAAATGAAACAAAACCGGTGGAATATCCTTAGAAATAAAATAAGGCTTTACAGATCAACTAATAAAACAACAGAGATTTCGTGCAATACCGTAACTTCTTTAAGAAAATCAGTGAGATTTTCAGCATCAATTTTCGCAGCTGCTTCAGACAGAGTCACCTTTGGCTTCTTGGGCTTCTTCTGTTTAGGTTTCTTTTCTTCGGCATTTGCTGGAAGGATATCCCCATCAGCACCCTCACCATCACTATCCTCCTCAGAACCCGACCCTGTAATTTTACCATTCCTTTCACTGCCAAGTCCAGCATTTGCCGCTGCAGCGGCTCTCTGCACTTCTGCTTTCTTTCTCCTTTCTTCAGCATGCTGTTCCAGGGACTGAAAAACCAACGATTTCCCTGCATCTCCATTTGATTTCACCTTCTCCAGACCAGCAACAGAACTTGCCTCCTTATTCTGCGTCTTCCGGAGTCGCTTGGGATTAACAACGGTTGTCCAGCCATGATCTTTGCTCTTTACAAGGCCATTGTCATCAATTAAGGCATCATAAGCACTCCCATTTCCATTCTCGTGAACATCATTGTTTTCCATTCTGATCTCTAAATAAGAAACAAAAACCGAACAAAATCTGAAACTTTCACGTCCACCAAGATAAAAACTTCAACCTGGCAAATCACAGTTCAAAACCAAGTAAAATCCACAATTTTTAGGTTAAAATTTTTTGGGCACAAAAACCTTCAAATAGCAACTAAGACAAAGCCAAATATTAAAATATAAGGTCATCCGGGAAAACAGTTTCCATGTACCAAGCCACAAGCTCCAAACCCAACAAAATGGTGTCATCATAGGCTAAACTTTCACGGCTTACTAAAAACTTTTCAAGACAGCCTAAAACCAGTTAAATCAAAACAAATCAAGATCTACAAGAACACAAAGTCAAATGCCAAATGACAGACCAAAACCAAGCGAAATCAAGAATTTTTTTTGGAAAATAGTACCGTCTAAGGCTAAATTTTCACAGCTGAATAAAAATATTAATGACAGCCTAAGAATCAAAAACATTTAAGATCTATAAAGAATACAAGTTCAAATGCATAGTCATGATTCAAAACCATACCAAATCTATGCAATTTTAAGATTTGCATATAATAAGCATAACCGGAAAAAAAAAATGATAAATCATAGAAACCAAAATAAAATTGATAAATCACAGAAACCCGTCTAATTTTAAAAAATTAAAATTTTCCAGGAGAAGAATTTCAACGCACGTAGTCACGGTTTTAAACCGAGCCAAAGTAAACAGGCAGAAAAAAATCACTGGGCACGGAAACCTTCAAATCACAACCTAAAACAGAGCAATTTCTACCATTATCAGGTTTCCCGAGTCTCAAACAGATAAAAAAATGGGCCACATATAACCATTATAGGATCCGTAAAATAGCAACCAAAACACCAGCCAAATCTAAAATCTTCTGAATCTCCAGCCAGTTTCAACCTATCTATTAGCAGTTCAAATACAAGTCAAATGGAGCAATCTTCGGCTGATTTCTCACATTTCTCACAACAGTACAACAATCACTAAATCGCAATTAAAAAAAACCCAGTCACTTCTAAAATTCCAAGATCAACAATACAAATAATTTCAGCGTGATTAAAACTGAGTGAAATATCACAGTTCTAGGCTAAATTTTGACGGCAGCACAACAAAAAGTTAAATGAAAACCTGAGACCGAAACCAAATAGAAAATCATTTATGTCCCTCCACGACACCAATTTCAACATGCCAAATCGGGACAGATCGAGTAATCCTAGGCTAAATTTCGAAGGCAAAACTAAACCTTAAATCGCAACCTAAAACCCGAATAAACATAAAAAAAAAAATAGGCTTTCCACGACATCAATTTCAACCTGAATACATGAAACCAAAACTTCGCCAAATCAAAAAGATTTTGGCCTAGATTTTAACGATGGCTCGAAAACCTTAAAACAACAACCCAAATCTAAGAATTTCAAGTTTTCAATACGGCAATTTGATTTTCATCAAAACAATTACCAAATCCAGCCATTTCAGGCACTTCTTCCACTAAAATTTTCAGAAAAAACTCAAAACCTTACCAAATCTAGCGCTTTGAGGCTCTGCGGATGGGAAATTCTCACCTAATCACGCCGATCGCCTAAGATCCACAAATTTCCTCAAACTGGAGAGATATTTTCCGCTCAAAAATCCCCTAACCCTCGAATCGCATATATATGCCGAAGGAAAAGAAAATTTTAAATAAGAATAAAAAGTTTGACTACATATTTGGTGGCCCTTCGGAATATAAATGAATCTGCCTAGTTTGTCTATATTCGCGTTCAGGCTATTTATAGTTTTACACCTAATTTTTAATTTGTTAAATATATTAATCCTGTTAAAAAAGATCTGAACAAATCGGATATTAATTTTCACTGGAGTCCGAGGAAATCGAGAGCGCCGACATGGATGATGACGTGGACGCGTTGACGTTGTTGATTGGGTGGGTTGTTTTACATGTTATTGCCGGTAATTCCGGTCATCTTATCTGCCTGTCGTATGGACTATGTCAGCTAAATAATATATTCCCTTTTAAACTCTTCTTGGATAGGTAGGTAGGTATGATTTGATGAAACCGAAGCTGTGATTTTGATGCACTGAAAACATATTGCGCCATGTGTGGGTTTTAATGTAAGGTGGTTGAATTAATGGGGTGTAGCCATACGCTATTATTATGCCTTCCAATATAATAAAAGTGAGAAAGATATTAAATGTGTGTCAATATGTTAGATAAACTAGTACAATGGAGCGGTGTAATGGAGACGTTGAAGAAGTTTAAGTTGAAAAAGTGAATGTGAAATAGTATAGAAAGAAGAGATCTTGTGAAGGACGGGTTTGAGTGAGGAGAAATTCAAGTTCGAAGAAATTCTTGGAGGGAAGGTAAGCAATCCAATTCTTTTTTCTAGTAAATCACATATGGATCACGTGACATTTTTGTGAACCGTTCAAAGGAGGAACGGGGTGTAATGTGTGGATCCTTGAGGCAACGTATTATGGAGATAGCTCTAGAAGTAAGCCTTTGTTGTTCAAGACTCCCAATGTCAATAGTTGTTTTTTACAATGTCAGATTTGTGGATAAATAAAGTAGCACCATTTATAGGGAAATTTGCTTGCGTTTTTCGTGGGAAACTATAGAGATAGGGACATGTCAGGTCGATGTCGCTGTTGATTTTGATAACCACAAAACATGGCAAGTCTGGTGGTTTTGCGTCAACTTTTTAGACAATAGATTTAACTTGGTCGATTGCACCATTGACAAGCCCATCCTCTACCCACAAGTTGACAATAAAAATAACCTTTTGGCCCTCACAGAGAAGAAATTTGGCTTGTAATCGATATTCCTTCGGGTCGGATGAGGTTTTTCATCTTGTATGTTATGCATTACAATAGGTAATAGGAACATTCAATGACTTCAACATTCCTTGGTTGTGTAAGTCAAGAAAATCATTTGTCGTGAATGCATGCAATAGGGAACGAAAAGTAAATCTTTCTTCTGGAGACAAAAATACATCTGTTTTGGATGTGAAGGTCTGTCATTATGAATTGAATACATGTTTAGGAGGACATTCAATTAATGGAAGACGTGGGGATGGATGCCTATAGATTTTTATATATTGCAAGATTTTCACGACACGCCATGGTCGACCATTATAACACCACCAAATCTTTAAAATTAAGAGTAGAAAATTCATTTAGTTATTTATCATAACAGTATAATGGTTTTCTCTTTGAATAACTTCTAAGTTCATCAAATAAGATGTTGATCCCTGACTAGGTGCTAGTATTATTTGATTTTTTTAGATTATATTGCTTAGGCCATTCTCCACACTTGCCCAAACAACAACACATATCATCTCCAAGAGTTTTCCTTCTTAATTCATATATGAAACTACCTCTTCATGTGCTATCATTATATAGTAGTTGTGTTTCTAGAAAGTGCACTTTGTTTTCTATTTTATTTAAGTTATAATATCTTGTAAAAAAAAATTAGGAGTGTCAATTTATGGTTTCATTATATAGCTTATGTAAGTAAATTCATAATTTTACAATCTTTATTCTCTAATTAAAATTAAACTTTAATATTAGAAGGTCTTTTGTTCTAAGTTATGGGAATAACCATTTGCCAAGTTTTGGAAATGACATGGTTTTATTTGATATTTAATGTTTGCATTATTCTAAACGGAGCCTCTACTCTTCCAAAGAAGGGACGTTTACCTAAATGATTAGCAGACAATAACATAAAAGTGGGAAATGTGGATGCATGTGATGGTCACCAATAGTCTAGGGGCCCAATGCATGATTGGAAAGGCATCTTCCACGATTATGAATGAACCAAAAACATCAATTCTTCCTCTTCCCTTTATCTTCCCATTGTGAACTTCCAAAACAAATTACTCCACAAATTTGGTGTGAGATTTTGATCTCTTATGTGGAAGGCTTGAATGAACTATGGGTTTTGTTTGAGAGAGAGGTAATCAAGCAATAGAGTTTGATGAAGAAAATGCAAAATAGAGATAATACTAATTCATATTTGCATGACACCCTTATGATGGGAACAACATGAAGCAAAATCTCATCTCACAAGACAACTTGAGGGCTTCATGCAAATCCACAAATTTTAATGGATGGGGAAGCCAATGGAAATGATGCAACAAGTTGGAGAGGTCGAGACCTTTCCCGAGGCAAACTCAACGTCCCACACCAAGGGTTTCAAGCCTCAAATTGTTGCTCCTAATGTCCACATTATCCCTCTCTGCTCAAAATTTTTTAAGTGAATCCTAAATCAATGGGTCGTGCATCATTGACCACATGCTGACCATGGTGGTGGTGTCATTACTCGCCAAAATAAAAAAGGTTCCATCAGTCACATTAGTGTCTTGGGTGGAGAATTAGACCCACAATATGAAGGGGTCATGTGAATGCATACACACGTGTCATGTGGACAACCTCCATCACATTATAATGTTACATCCTCTCGTAATTGTTGATTAACTCTACCTTTTCAAACATGAAACCCTTCCTCCCCTTAAGACATGTCTATCAATGTAATTATCATATTGACCAAATTAAATCAAAATCAGTGCAATGGAGACGTCGATAAGGAGGCGTGGAAGATGTTAAAGTTAAAGGAGTGAAGGTGAAACATTGCATGAAGAAGAGGGGTGATGAAGAAGGGGAGTTGTGGATGAGAATTGTAGGGGTGGGAATACTATTGAATGAAACATACGCTATCCCCTCTTTTTTTGTAAACATTTGCATGTAGACCACATGTTATTTTTGGCAAACCATTCGAAGGGGAAAGGGGGTCTAACGCATAAATCCTTAAGGCAACAAACTTTGGAGATAGATTTGAAAGTAAGGCTTTGTCGTTTAATACTCCCAATGTCAATAGTTACTTTTTACAATGTTATCCCTTGTGTTTTGAGGATAGTTAGAGCCCGTGTCATTTTAAGGAGAATTTGCATGGCTTGCCATGGGAAATTGTAGAGAAAGGGACATGTTGGGGGCCTTGACACGTCATGTCTGGTTGATTTAGTTATTAAATTTGATAACCACGAAATATAGAAGACCATGTGGTTTTTGCACCGTATTTAGAGACAATAGTTTTAACTTGGTTAGTTGTACCTTTGATAAGCCCAGTGTCTACCCATATGTTGGTAGTGAGCATAACCTTTTAGCCCTTACATAGAAGAAAATTGACTTGCAATAGATATCCATTCGGGTCAGAAAAGGTATTTCACCTTGAATGTTCGGCATTACACTATGCAATAAGGACATT
This sequence comes from Taxus chinensis, assembly GCA_019776745.2. Classification (NCBI taxonomy): domain Eukaryota; kingdom Viridiplantae; phylum Streptophyta; class Pinopsida; order Cupressales; family Taxaceae; genus Taxus; species Taxus chinensis. The sequence goes on along the minus strand of CM034153.1, from coordinate 644,303,180 downwards.
CAACAACTTCAACATGTCTTAGTTGTGTAGGTCGCTCAAGGAAACCATTTTTTGTGAACAAATACAATGATGAATGAAAACATATCTTTATTTTAGAGATAGAAATGCATCTATTTTGGAGATGAGGGCTATTTAGTATGATGCCAATATGGCACCTAATTAGTTCTATTAGAATTAGTTTAAGTTGTGTTTTTGGTTTTTAGGGATTTTTTGGTTAAGTATAAAATTATATATTTGGAAAACTATTTTTATAATTCTATTTTTGGGCATCTTCTATTTTTAAATAGGAAGTGTCACCATTATAGTGTCATCCTATAGAATGTGCACTCAATACGAGTTCACATGATTACCTGCTCATTCCCTAAATTTGGGGGTGTCATATTATAGGTATATATGACTAATTTATTGTCATATACTATGGTTCCTTCCTTCTATCTTGTACCAAAAAAAACTGAAGAAGAAAAGGTTGACTCTGGTGTATGACTGGGCCTGATGCATGTGTCCCATATCTAGGAGCTCATGTATGGTCCTGTCAATCAAAATCAGCTCCTTAAACTGATTGAGGAGACGATAAGGATTATTACATGAGATTGTTGTCCTTAGTCAAGCTTGATTCACAATGTTCAAACCCTCTATGTGGAAGTCTAGAAACTGGAGGCATCATCACTGATAGAGAACTACATTGTGCTTGTCTATTAAGGCCTAAAGAACATCCTTCATGATACTCCTTGTTCTATCTTCATCTAAATTATTTGCTCAACGAAGTTTTGAATTGAACTTTGTCCAATCCGGACCATCGGATTGTAAAGCTTGGAAGTATTCCCTCTGTTCCAAAAATGCATTTGGTTGTAGAGAATTTTGTGCTCGCATCCCTGCCCAAAGGGATAAAAGTCAAATCTCAAGCCTGAGTCAAATTCCAATGCAGACCATCGGGGCTTAGACTTCAGGTTCATCATTTGAAAGTTAGTTCGAAACTGCACATGGTGAAAAGTGAAACCAATGTACTCTAAGCCGACCCCAATGGATGCTAGTCATCACCAGTGAATCCTCTGTAGTAGTATAATGTACCCATAGTTGTCGAAGCTCAATTGTGGCAGAAAACTTCATGTACATACTCAGAGGGCCATATCATGTTCTAATCCAGAGCTCCATCTAAATACATGTCTTATTACTCTATTGTCAAGATATGCATCGATTCTCTAAATCACTTGTACTTCAATTTTACCCTATTGGTCAAAGATATGCATATTAGAATTATTTGTAAAGAACGTTTTGGCATGGGAATCTCAAAACTCATTCATTCAAAAAATTAGATCTTGCATTGAAGTATGGGTAATTTTCTTCGGTTTGTGACAATATCTAAATCCATTAGATCATGATCCTTATGCCAATGGGGATGATGCCACAAATGAAGAATTTGACCTCCTTCCAACGTAATGGTTGATTGGTTACAAGATGAATCCCGCATTTCTTGCTCGACGTTCCCCTTCTCACATCTTAAGTGGCTTTATAATGTAACAAAGGCATCATTAGTTAGAGGTTCCGTTCAAATTTCTTCTCTAAGCATCCCCCTTCTTTCCATCCCCACAGTCAAAATGGAGTCTAAATCTCCTAGCGCCTACTCTTTCAAATGGACTTTCTATGACTCTAAAAATGCTCGTGTATGATGCTCTGTGCAAAACCACTGAAGACCATGAAACTTGTATACCAATGGGAGTGCATTTGTCCATCGAAAGCTTGTATTCAATTGCATCCTCTTGCCTCTCATCGTTCTGGACTATACTTGTTCATGTTTTGGATGTGTCATTTATACATCAAGGAGCAATAATACTCAATCCTAGGGATTACACAAAAGGCATTATTTTATAGTGAATCTGACATTTGGAATGCTGCTAGTTGTAGCCATCCTCTCCATTGCTCACCGCACCTCCCTTCATTTCATGGCCTTGTTTGATGGATGATCCAACATTTTCCTTCGCTAATCTATGGCCGCACTCGTAGCAAGATCTGTTATCTACTACTTCGACATTCCTTCTCCTTGCAAGCCCCACGCAATTGTTTTTTTTGTTTTTTTTTTCCATCTTGCTTTTCTCTGCAACTACCATCCGATTGTGGCAATCGAAAACCTTAACACCCTAGAAAAATAAACCTAGAAATATAGAAAAGCCCCCCCTTTTCCATATTTTCTCACAGCTTTCGTGTTTCTTCCAATTGTTACCCCCTGGAATTGACAAACCAAATTAACAGCGTTGGCTTAGACTAAAGCATATAGATAACTCAGTTCAGGGGTGTTATGATCTTCGCACTTAATATTATTTCTTGCAGGTAACTGGACACATGTTACTCTATGAGTGGACTTATTTCATCCTATCTGGAGTCTCTCCTTAGTTTTCTCCTCATATGAAAACATTTGGCTAAGTCAGGAACCTGAATATGTTATTATTAGTCTTTCAGTTTGTCATGCAAGATATGAGTCCATTTACCTTTTTTAATAGTTATGTCATCTCATGTTTATTAATTAATTCATGATGGAATATTGGGGTGAATGTTTCCAAGACGGCCATGCTCTGTCTATCAATATTGCCCTTCAAAAATACAAAAAAATATTGATTTTATATATTAAAAATAACAAATATGCATAGAAGATTATTCTATGCTTTGGTTTAACTATTATGTGATATATCATTTAGTGTCATATTTTATCTATCATTTTCACTATACAAGCATCACTATATTAAAAATGACAGTTGTATTTGGGAAATATTGGACGATCAGTTGCTTCATTTAAATGGTGTAATTTCAAATATTTGCATGTATTTCAATCAATTAATATGACGAAAAATGTACAAGTGAAAATATCAAATCTCTCGGTCCCCAAGAATAGGTTCATAATGAGCGTTTTTAGCCCAATATTAGGAGAACCATGGCTTGAGTGAATGTCTGACTTTTATGCAGCACTCAAAAGCTTTGAAGAAAGATTTAAAAAACATTCTGAGCTATTGGAGTGATATTGTTCCCATTAGATGTAACTTCTTGTTTCTAAGGGATTTGTGAGATAGGTTTATCAGGTTGGATGATGCCTTCCACCTGCATACTCCCAACCCATTGTCTCAAGATCTAAAGAGATTTGCAACAGAAGTAAGGGTGTCCACCAGAGGAGAATGGCACTTGCATTCTCTATATCCAGAGTGTTATAGGCATACAAACATACTATGGGAGAAAGGTTGGACATTATGTACTGCAATGATTGCAGGTATGCACATACCTGGGTTGTAGTTAGAAAAGGCACATGCAATCTTTCTATTAGAATTAGTGCCATCAAATATGTGGGCTTATATATGCATCTCACGTACCAAAACCTTTTCTAGCATATCATAACATGACCCCCTAAGAGCTGCCGTCAGTTAGTCGGTCGTCATGGACATTCTCCAAAGCATAATGGATTAGGTGTTCTTCACAATTCTGGAAGTCTGTCAGGGTAGCCTATTAGAAATATGTGTAAACATATGGTAAGCATGCATAATGCTCTATTAACTATTTGATAAAATGCATCTAGAAAAGTAATGTAGCGTCATATAGAATGCCCCTGTCCTTGAAAGTATGGGGACATTACAATCATCCCTTCTTGAACATTTAGTTGCCAATTTAGCAAATGTAAAGGTCAAGATGCTTTGTAAAATATGCCTCTCCCTCCCCTAGGTACTAGTAAGCATCCTGGGTCATTAGTGTCTAAATCCTTCCACCAGCGATCCCTATATATTCATATACATACCTTTTTTTTGAGCTATCTTTTGCCTCACCTCCATAGTCTCTGGTTCTAAGAACCAACTTTCCCTCCTCATCCAAAGAACTGGAAAAGTACGTAGAAGGTATAATATGTTGTTCAAGTGCCCTTTTTAAGGCACAAACATAGGAAGACAGGGTTGTGGATCCTTCTCTATTCCATAGACCAGTTCCAACTTACATTCTAGCAATTGCCCCAATCCTCCTATGTCTATCGATGTTATGGCACCATAAAATTGCAGTTTCAACTTGCTCATCACAAACTCACTTTTAAGTGAGGATTTCCACTAGGAATGCAATCAGTAAAAAGACCAAATCTCTAAGTCCAAAAAAACCATTGTGGCAACCATGGTCAGTCTGACTGTATTAATATGCATCTTTATTAGATTATCTGTTTTGATACATATTTGTCCTTGAGGGCCTTATAGGTAAATATCTCGGTTCTAAGTTGTAACCAATCGTGAGATTTAGCGAGTTCAGCTATCTGCCACACTTACCAAGTCCACAAATTGTTGAAACATCATATCCATACATATGTGGTGAAAGGGATTCGTATCCAATACTCAGATTGATAGGTGGTATTGTAACAATACTAGGGCACCCACAGTGTAGCCATCTAACCCATACACATTAGATGTCCTGCTACCATAGTTATGGGAAATATCACCATCTGCTCCACTTATTGACTATCTCTGACCTACCCATATGTGTTAGGAATTAAGAGATAAAATATCTGCAGAAAAATCCCTCACAGAATTGCAAGTAGTAGAAACTAATATGCAAAAATTATTACAGATCTCAAATAAAAGTGCAAAATAAAATAACACAAGACAAAGAAGACAGTATTTAACGTGGTTCACCCAATTTGGGCTACGTCCACCAAGAATCACTTGCTCAGATTTTATTACAAGCCACCGCTCTCTCAATACAATACTCAGATCTGTTTTAGAGCTATGCTCAACAAACTCTACAGAATTCACACCTGAATTCAAAACACATCTGCAATGTTACATTATACCTACCATATGCACAAAACCATATAAATAGACAACTGCTTAAGCAGTTTTACAAAACCGTGGGTATCAAAACCATGGACCAAAACCGTCCCATAAACCTATGGGTCAAAAATCCCGCCCATATGAGAAAAGCACGTTCCCGGTATATCGGGCACGTTTTAAGGCCAAAAAAAAAAATCATGAGGGGTATGCCCCCTGAACCCCATGCGAGACAACTGTGGAAAGTGTACAGTACTCTTAGTGTACAGTCTTCAACACTTCCTCACATGAAAACAAGCTCCACAACCTAACAATCTCCCACTTAGAGACTAGTTTTCCTCTGAGCAAGCTTCTCAACCCTTCACTAGTTTCCTTGAAGACCAACCAAAGTTGAACATAGCTTCAGTTTTTCCCTTGTGACCACCTTGGTCATCATGTCTGCAGGATTCTGACTGGTATGAATCTTCTCTAGCTTCAACTTCTCTTCCACCAAAGTTGTCTTGATGAAATGGTACCTTAACTGTATATGCTTCGTCCTAGAGTGGAAAGCAGAGTTCTTAGCTAGGTGTATAGCACTCTGACTATCACTATACAACTTTTTCTTCCTCCTGCTTATGCCCCAACTCCTCAAGCAATTGTTGTAACCAAATCATTTCTTTACTTACCTCTGTGGCAGCAACATACTCAGCCTCTATGGTTGACAAAGCCACCAGCTTCTGTAGTCGTGAAATCCAGCTCACTGTTGTCCCACCTACAGTGTAAACATAACCTGTCGTGCTCCTCCTGCTGTCTACATCTCCAGCCATATCTGAATCTACATAACCACACAAAGTGGTGTCTGATCCACTGTAGCACAAAACTGTCCCCATGGTCCCTCTCAAATACCGAAGGATCCACTTTACTATTCTACCAGTGATCTCTACCTGGATCACTCATAAATCTACTCACTGCTCCCACTGCATGGGCAATATCAGGCCTAGTGCACACCATGGCATACATCAAACTGCCAACCGCTGATGAGTAAGGTACCTTGGACATCTGGTTTCTCTCCTGCTCTGTCTTGGGACACTGCTCCTTTGATAACTTGAAATGGCCTGCTAAAGGAGTCCAAACCGGTTTAGCATCCTGCATATTAAACCTCTCCAAGACTTTCTTAATGTACTCTTCCTGAGATAAATTCAAGATTTCATTCCTTCCTATCTTGAGATATCCTCATACCAAGGATTTGTTTGGCTGCCCCTAAATCCTTCATAGCAAAGGATTCACTTAGCTGCTTCTTGAGTACTTTTATTTCATGCATGTTTTTACCTGCAACCAACATGTCATCCACATACAGACACAGGATAATATAACTTGCCATCCTCAAATTTCTTTGTATACACACAATGGTCAGAATGACATCTAATATAACCTTGCTCCATCATGAAGCTATCAAATTTATGTATACCATTGATGTGGAGCTTGTTTCAATCCATATAAGCTCTTCTTCAGTTTGCACACCATCTCCTCTTTACCTTTGACCTCATAGCCCTTTGGTTGCTACATATATAGTTCCTCCTCCAAATCACCATGGAGAAATGCAGTCTTTACATCAAGATGTTCTAAGTGCAAGTCTTCTGCTACAATATTCCTAGAATAGTTCTAATAGAAGTCATTTTTTACTACAGGAGAAAAAATCTCATCAAAATCTATACCTTTTTTCTGTGCAAACCCCTTGACCACCAACTGAGGCCTTGTATCTTTTCTTTCCTCCTTCTTCCTCTTTGACTCTGAACACCCACTTGTTCTATAATGCTCTTTTGCCTTCGTGTAGCTTTACCAAATCCCATGTCTGGTTCTCCATGAGAGTCTGATGCTCCTCATCCATGGCTTGCTCCCACTTCTTCCTGACATCTACCTGCATTGCTTCATCAAATCTCTCTGGCTCTCCACTATCAGTGAGTAATAAATAATAAAGAGAAGGAGAAAAATGTTTAGGCTCTCTTCTTACCCTAGAATACCTCCTCAATATAGGAGTTTGGGGTTCCTGTTGAGGAGGTTCCTGAACTGATTCATGTGTCACTTTCCCATCAGGAAGATCCTCTACCATTGCATATTCTTTCTTGGATTCTTCCTATTTTCCTGTAACAATTTGCTTATACATGACTTTCTCATTAAATACCACATCCCTAGATCGAATGATTTTCTTGTCCTTAATACTCCAACATTTATATCCAAATTCATCACCACCATAACCAATGAAAGTACATTTTTTTTATTTAGCCTCTAGCTTGGTCCTATCATCCTTGTCTATATGGACAAACACCTCACATCCAAAGACTCTAAGAAATGAATAATCAACTTTCTTACCATACCAAGCCTCCTCAGGTATGCCTCCATCCAAGGCACTTGAAGGTCCTCTGTTGATCAAGTACACAACTGTGCACTCACTGCTTTTGCCCAAAAATAAAGAGGGCAGTCCTGCATGTAACCTCATGCTCCTAGCACGTTCCATTATTGTTTTGTTCATCCTTTCTGACACCCCATTCTACTGGGGAGTTCCTAGAACTATATTTTGCTTGTATATTCCATTCTTAGAACAGTATTCATTAAATTCATATGTTGCAATACTCTCCCTACATTATCTGACCTGAGACATTTTAGCTTAAGACCCATTTCATTCTCTACCAAGGCTTTTCCATTTAATAAAAGTGTCAAATACATCAAATTTGTTTCTAATATAATAAACCCAAACTTTCCTTGTTGCATCATCAATAAAATTAACATAATAACTTGAACCCCCAAGAGATGATACCTGAGCCGACCCCCATACACCAAAATGTACCATCTCCAACTTACTCTATTTCTTTGTAGGTCCAACCTTAAGAAACCTTACTCGACTTTTCTTGCGCATATATGTAAGTTCTCACAGAACTCCAAACCTATTTTTGTTATATCTGGGAAAATCCTTCTTTATGATCTCCATGCTCTTATGGCCCATATGACTCGAGCCTATAGTGCCACAATTTTGCATCTACTTCTAAAGTCACAAGATAACAAACATTAGTGCTATAAGTGGTTAAATATAAGGTTCCATCCTTCTTACCTCTTGCCACCATAAGAGCACCCTTGGTTACCTTCCAAGAGTCCGCTGTAAATGTTACAGTACAACCATCACTTCCCAATTTCCTTGCCGATATCAAATTTTGTCTTTAAAGTAGGCACAACATGTCTGACATCCTTCAATAGCCATGTATTCCCATTCTGCATCTTAACCAAAATAGAACCTTTTCCAACCTATACTGCAAGGGCTCATCATCACCAAGAAAAACATGCCCAAAATCCCCTTGAACATAATCAACAAAATAATTCCTATGTGGAGTAGCATGGAAAGAAGCCCTTGAATCTAAAACCCAAGATTCAACAATATTATGCAAAGAAAGAATCAAAGCATCCCTTGACATACATTACCCCGTTGCCACATTTTCCTCCTTATTTTCTTCCTGCTGTTTTTTCTTTCCCGAAGCTCCCAATAGTTCCATCTTTACATGCCCAGACTTTCCACAGTATGCCAACATATTAACTTGCTTTTGGATTTTGACCTTGCCTGATCCCTTTGATTTTCTATGGCTTCCTCTATTCTTCTGTCTCCCCTCTAGTTTCCACTGGTCAAAGCATTCCCTAAAGTAGAAGATTCCCCAGAGCTCTTTCTATTCACATTTCCTCACTTAGAATCACCCCTAAAACATCCTCAAACTTCAACTTTGAGTTAGCTGGAACTGAGCTGCTTACCACCATTACCAGGAATATTCCAACTCTCAGGTATAAGAGCAAAAAATTAATAAAGCCCTAAATTCTTCATCAAATTTTATTATAACCAAAGCTAGAATATTTACAACTGTATTAAAATCATTTAAATGATCTGCTACTGAACCATTCTCAGAAATCTTCATATTAAACAACGTTTTCATTAAAAATATCTTATTTGAGGCAGAGGGTTTTTCATACAACTTCCATAATGCATCCATCAATTCTTTTGTAGTCTTTTCCTTTGAAACATTAAATAATACCGAAGATGTAAGACACAACTAGATTATCCCAAGTGCCTTCCTATCTAGCAGATCCCATCCCCGCATCTGTCATGCTCGAGGGTTTGTTCACCTTCTCAGACAACAAAATATAAAGATCCTTTTGATAAAGGTAATCTTCCATCTGCATCTTCCAAAGACTGAAATTTTACCCGTTGAACTAATCAACTCTAGATCTTCCATCATCTGCCATAGCTCCCACTCAAGATAAAACTTTTCCTACGATTCAACACTTCAGCAAACCAAACCTTGCTTTGATACCAATTGTTAGGAAATAAGGGATAAAATATGCGCAATAATCCCTCACAGAATCGCAACAGTAGAAACTAATATGCAAAAATTATTACAAATCTCAAATAAAAGTGCAGAATAAAATAACACAACACAAAGAGACAGTATTTAACGTGGTTCACCCAATTTGGGCTACGTCCACCAAGAATCACTTGCTCAGATTTTATTACAAGCCACCGCTCTCTCAATACAATACACAAATATGTTTGGAGCTATGCTCAACAAACTCTACAGATTATTCCGCATATTTTATCTCTTATTTCCTAACAATTGGTATTAGAGCCTGGTTTGGTTTACTGAAGTGTTGAATCACAGGGAAATTTTTAGCTTAAGTGGGAGCTATGGCAGATGATGGAAGATCTAGGGTTGATAAATTCAACGGGCAGAATTTCAGTCTTTGGAAGATGTAGATGGAAGATTACCTTTATCAGAAGGATCTTTATACTCCTTTGTCTGAGAAGGTGAACAAACCCTTGAGTATGACAGATGCAGAATAGGATCTGTTGGATCGGAAGGCACTTGGAATGATCTGGCTGTGTCTTGCATCTTCGGTATTATTTAATGTTTCAAAGGAAAAGATGACAAAAGATCTAATGGATGCATTAGGGAAGTTATATGAAAAACCCTCTGCCTCTAACAAGATTTTTTTAATGAAGAATTGTTTAATATGAAGATGTCTGAGAATAGTTTAGTAGTAGATCATTTAAGTGATTTTAATACGGTTATGAATATGCTAGCTTCGGTTACAATAGAATTTGATGAAGAAGTTAGGGCTTTATTATTTCTTTGCTCTTTGCCTGAAAGTTGGAGTAGCTTGGTAATGGCGGTAAGCAACTCAGTTCTAGCTAACTCGAAGTTGAAGTTTGAGGATGTTGTAGGGGTGATTCTAAGTGAGGAAATGTGAAGAAAAATCTCTGGGGAATCTTCTACTTCAGGGAATGCTTTGACAGTGTAAACTAGAGGGAGACAGAAGAATAGAGGAAACCGTTGAAAATCGAAAGATCGGGCAAGGTCAAAATCCAAGAGCAAAATTGTATGTTGGAACTATGGAAAGTCTGGGCATGCAAAGAAGGACTGTTGGGAGCTTCGAGACAACAAGAAACAACAGGAAGAAAACAAGGAGGCAAATTTGGCATCGGCTAATGTATGTCAGGATGCTTTGATTCTTTCTTTGCATAATATTACTAAATCTTGGGTTTTAAATTCAGGGGCTTCTTTTCATGCTACTCCACATAGACATTATTTTGTTGATTATGTTCAAGGGGATTTTGGGCATGTTTTTCTTGGTGATGATGAGCCTTGCAGTATAGTTGGAAAAGGTTTTGTTCAGGTTAAGATGCAGAATGAGAATACATGGCTATTGAAGGATGTCATACATGTGCCTACATTAAGGAGAAATTTGATATCGGTGGGGCAATTGGGAAGTGATCGTTGTACTGTGATATTTACAGCTGACTCTTGGAAGGTTACTAAGGGTGCTCTTGTGGTGGCAAGAGGTAAGAAGGTTGGAACCTTGTATTTATCCACTGATAGTACTAATGATTGTAATCTTGTGGCTTCAAATGTAGATACAACATTATGGCACTATAGGATCGGTCATATGAGCCATAAGGGCATGGACATCATAAAGAAGAATTTTCCTAGATATACAGAAACAGGTTTGGATTTATGTGAGAACTGCATATATGGGAAACAAAAGTGAGTAAGGTTTCTCAAGGTTGGACCTATGAAGAAAGAGAGTAAGTTAGAGTTGGTACATTCTGATGTGTGGGGGCCAGCTCAGGTGTCATCTCTTGGGGGTTCAAGTTATTATGTTACTTTTATTGATGATGCAACAAGGAAAGATTGGGTTTATTGTATTAGAAACAAATCTGATGTATTTGATACTTTTGTTAAATGGAAAGCCTTGGTAGAGAATGAAACAGGTCTTAAGTTAAAATGTCTCAGGTCAGATAATGGAGGGGAGTATTACAGCAATGAATTTGATGATTATTATTCTAAGAATGGAATCCGCAGGCAAAGGACGGTTCCAGGAACTCCGCAACAGAATGGGGTATCAGAAAGGATGAACAAAACAATAATGGAATGTGCTAGGAGCATGAGGATACATGCAGGATTGCCTCTTTCTTTTTGGGCAAAAGTGGTGAGCACAGCTGTGTACTTGATAAACAGAGCACCCTCAAGTGCCTTGAATGGAGGCATACCAGAGGAGGCTTGGTATGGTAAGAAAGTTGATTATTCATTTCTTAGAGTCTTTGGATGTGAGGTGTTTGTTAATATAGACAAGGATGATAGGACCAAGCTAGAGGCTAAATTAGAAAAATGTACTTTCATTGGTTATGGTGGTGATCAATTTGGATATAAATGCTAGAGTATTAAGGAAAAGAAAATCATTCGATCTAGGGATGTGGTATTTAATGAGAAAGTCATGTATAAGCAGCAGTTGCAGGAAAATAGGGAAGAATCCAAGAAAGAATATGCAACGGTAGAGGATCTTCCGGATGGGAAAGTGACACATGAATCAGTTCAGGAACCCCCTCAACAGGAACCCCAAACTCCTATATTGAGGAGGTCTTCTAGGGTAAGAAGAGAACCTAAACGTTTTTCTCCTTCTCTTTATTATTTATTACTCACTGATAGTGGAGATCCAGAGAGCTTTGATGAAGCAATGCAGGTAGATGCTAGGAAGAAGTGGGAGCAAGCCATGGATGAGGAGCATAAGCCTCTGATGGAGAACCAAACTTGGGATTTAGTGAAGCTACCAAAAGCCAAAAGAGCATTGCAGAACAAGTGGGTGTATAGAGTTAAAGACGAAGGAGGAAAGAAAAGATATAAGGCTTGGTTGGTGGTCAAGGGGTTTGCACAGAAACAAGGTATAGATTTTGATGAGATTTTTTCTCTTGTAGTAAAAATAACTTCTATCAGAACTATTCTTAGAATAGTGGTAGCAGAAGACTTGCACTTAGAACAATTAGATGTAAAGACTACATTTCTCCATGGTGATTTGGAGGAGGAGCTATATATGTAGCAGTGAGAAGGATATGAAGTCAAAGGTAAAGAGGAGATGGTGTGTGTTGGTCGTCAAATATGACTTTTAAGAAGAGCAACAGTCAGGGGACAAGAAGTCCCTCCTCTTTAATGGGAGAGGTTCCCTTATTCAGAAACGAACTTATTTACAAATGTACAAAACATTATTTTCTGGTTAAACTTGGATATTACGAAAGTGTTTTCAATGAGGATGTTCAAGTACAAAAGGACAGAGGAATGAGAAGACGAGAAAGAGCAGAAAGGCAACATGCAGAATTATAGATAACAGAATAATTCTTTATGTATGCGAAGTTACAGTGAATTTAGAACAAGATCATTCGTATCGTATAAATAAGATGGAATTTAAAGACACAAAGTTCTGTAAATAACATCTGCCAGAACACAAAGTTTCCTAACGTAACACAGATTCATTAATCAAGGACACAAAGTTCCTTCTTGGTTGTACAAGATCACCATGTATTGCAAAACTGGAGAGTATGCAATCAGCGAGACTAACAAACCATTAACAAATGATCTTCACAAACATTAAACGAAAGCTCAGAGATAACAGAGATTAGATAGACAAAGAATGGAAAGCCCTTTTGTATTGATTTCTTTGTAATCTATTTACACTTTCAGAAAATATGCCAAGTTCTTCCTCTTTTAGAATGGCGTAGGAAGGCCATTATATAGCTTACAAATCAGTTACTCTTCGTAACCGTTTCTTTTAACTAAAGAATAGTTAAGGACTGCCAATCGCAGTACCTCAACTTCTTACAAAGAAAACGGAAAAAGAAATGGAAGAAGAGAAAAGAACAAGGAGAGAAGACAGGTGGCCAGTCACTGAGAGGGACCCACTGACTTCAGAATCCACTGCCTGAATTTCTTTAACGCCTCAGCTATGTCTCTGCCACGAGGAATTGACGTGTTGGCCTAGACTGAGTCCAAAATCCAAGACAGTTCTCCATGTCTTTATCAAACTCGACATGAGTATGATAATCTTTAGTTGCTTCTTCAATGGCAGATTGAAGAGAGCAGATTTCTTTCATCCTTTCTTTAGAGACAGAGCTGTTCCTTCAGTAAATTATCTTTGACAAGCCTCCTCCAATTGACTTTGATCTTCCAAGGAAAGGGAAACACCAGAATTTTGATCCTGAAGATGACAGTATATCTTTGAAAGCAGAGACAACCAGTGTCTTGAAAGCTTCGCCCTTCTGCCAACTTTCTTCAGTTCTCCCAAAGCAAGACTCTGTTTCGAGAAAAAGATAGCAGGAAACCTTTTGATAGATTATCCTTGAAGTCAGTGTGAAAAATGCAAAAAGGGGGTCTGCTACCCGTTATATAGCCATTGAGGAGAGAGAAAGGTGATCAATGCGCATTAAATTCATATCTATCAGTTTGAAAAACAACATATTTGGGTAGAGCGGGAAAAACTAAGTATGAATGGCATTTGGTTCGCTTGGGACATGTGAGACGCGAATGCACGAAACACGCGGCTCGGCCGATTCGGGTGAAGCAGGGAGAAGACGCACAAATGCATTTTGGGACAATTGGGACGAAAACGCGCGAAGTACGCGGTTCGGGTGTTTCGGCCGAAATTGGAACAACTTGCACTTTTTAACTTTGGGACATTTGGGACAAAAAGTTCCGAAGTACGCGACTCGGCCGGTTCGGGTGAAAATGTTACAACAGGTCCGGAGAAGTTTGGGACATTCGGGACGAAAACGCGCGAAGTACGCGATTCGGGAGAATCGGCCGAAAATGAAACAACTTGCACAATTTGACTTTGGGACATTTGGGACATGAAAGTGCGAAGTACGTGGTTCAGGGTGTTTCGGCCGAAAATGGAACAACTCGCACGAAAAGTTTGGGACACTTGGGACGAAAAGTTCCGACGGGCCCAGAATTGGGACAACTTCGGGGAAATCGGCCGATCGGGGAACAGAACGCACTTCGGAACTTGGGACATGCGGGACAAAAAATGTCCGACAGGCCCGAAAAACATACAAAATGACCCGAAACATGGATTTTTTCAATTTCATGACTTTTTTCATACTACCAGCTCGACAGAAAAGACACTTAAACTCAAAATTTTTTTTAAAATTCACTTCTCAAGAGCAGGGGGAATTTTGAGTGGACAACAGCTGGCTCCTTCTGGGGATGACTTGGCATGAATTCAAGGAATGAGACAAGGCAAGAACTTAGACAAACTCAGGGGAAGCAGACCAGTACCTTATCCATTGGGCAACGGAGTCAACAAGAAAACCAATACAAAGGGCAACACACCAAAACAAAAAGGAGAAAAACAAAACGCTGTACAGAATATACAAGAGACTCCCTAATCACCTAGGACTTGAACAACTTGAGATACTGCCCACTATAAGGAAGTGGGAGAGGAGAACCATCCATGTAATCAAGATAGAAAGGAATTCTTACCAGCAAAGTGTCTGACCTTGAAAGGTCCGAGCCAAAGGGAATCAAACTTTCCATGGCTGCCACGAGGTTCATGTCTTTTATCCCATAACAACACGGTGTCTCCAACTTGGAAATCTCTGAACCTAGCTTTCTTGTCAAACAGGACCTTTACCTTCTGCTGGTGAACAGATATCCTATCAGCAACCACCAATCTGTCCTCATTCAGTTTGTGCAGGTACATAATTCTCTTGTCCAAAGCATCTCTGAAACTAGTATCTTCAATGGCCTTCATTAGGTGCAAGGCTGGCAGTTCCACTGTTACTGGCAATTGAGCTTCTACTCCATATACCACTTGAAAAGGAGACATTCCAATAGCTCTCTTTGGTGTAATCCTGTCTGCCCAAAGAGCATCATAGAGCTTCTTGTGCCAGTTTCGTTGAGACTCATTGACCAACTTCCTTATGATAGTCACCAGATTTTTGTTAGTGGATTCTGCTTGCCCATTTCCCTGGGGGTAATAATCTGAAGAATGAGCCAGGGAGATGCCATACCCGTAGCAGAAATCCATTATCTCAGTTGAAGAGAAATTTGAAGCATTATCTGTTACAATCTTATTAGGTACACCATACCTTACCAAGATGTTCTCTTTAATGAAGCTGCACACCACTTCAGAAGTAGTACTCTTGACTGGAATAGCTTCCACCCATTTGGTGAAATAGTCAGTGGCAGTTAGCACATGAGTGTGACCAGCACTAGAAGCAGGATTAAGTGTACCAATGAAGTCCAAACCCCACTGTTGAAATGGTTCCTCAATCACAACTGGCTTGAGAGGCAAAGAAGCCAATTTAGGTCTTCCCACAAAAGTCTGACAAGCCTCACATTTATCAACCCACTTGGATGCATCTCTGAACAAGGAAGGCCAGTAGTATCCTCCACGGAGTATCTTATGAGCTGTAACCGTTGATGAATAGTGCCCTCCACATGCCTGATCATGAAAAGCTGAGAGCAACTTTCTCTGTTGTTCCTTGTCCACACACTTCAAAAATCTCCCATCTAACCCACGCTTGAACAAGGCGTTTTCCCACAATACATATTGCGCTGACCTCAATTTAACAGTCCTCTTTTCTTTGGCAGTTAAATGAGAAGGGCATTCCCCATAGGTGAGAAAATGGGTGATGTCAGCATACCATTCATCAACTGAACTAAGGAACAGAACGGTAGGAAGGTCAACTTTCTCCTCCAGCAACTCATGTTTGGCTCCTTCTGCAATGAGCTCACAAAGGCCTTTTCCACGAACCAGCTTGGTCGGTTTGATGTCAATGTCATACTCTTGGACCTTAGCAACCTAGTTCCCTCTCTTGGATCCAAATTCTTGCTGTGTGAGAATCGACTTGACAGTTGTATCTGGGACCAATACCATGGAATGAGAGTTGAGGATGTAAAAAACGAAACTGCTTGACAACTTTAACCACTGCAAAAGCATGTTTCTCCATCATGGTGTATTTCAACTCATGATCTTTCAGAATATAGCTCATGAACGCAATTGGGAGCTCATGCTCGTTAGAGTCTTCTTGAGTTAAGACAACAGCCAAGGTATTATCTGTAGCATAGCAATAGATGATGAAATCTTTGTTGAAATCAGGACAGGCTAAAACAGGAGTTCTAGCAATAGCTCTCTTGATACCTTCAAAGGATTCCTTTCCTTCAGAAGACCAACCAAATGTTTGCTTCCCTTTCATCATCTGAGAAATATTCAAAGTTAACTCTGCAAAATCAGGGATGAATCTTCTCAAGAAATTTATCTTACCAAAGAAGGAGTGCACGCCCTTTTTGCTGGTTGGGAGAGGAATTTGTTGGATAGCTTGTACTCGTTCAGGATCAATCTTAATACCATCCTTGGAAACGATGTGCCCTAATAACTTTCCCTCTGTGACACAAAAGACAGATTTTTTAGGATTCAGAGAAATCCCATGCTCTCTGCATCTTAGCAGAACTGTCTCTAGGTGATCAAAATGATCCGCCCTTGTCTTGGAAAATACTGTCAGGTCATCAAGATATATGACAATACACTTCCCTTTCAAACTTCCAAAAGCCAGATCCATAGCTCTCTGAAAAGTGGCACCAGCATTAATGAGCCCAAAAGGCATCCTCTTGTAGGCAAAGGTACCCCAAGGAGTAGTGAAAGCTGTCTTGTGTTGATCTGCAGTATCAACCTCTACCTGATTATATCCCGAGAATCCATCAAGCATGGATAACATTTCAGACCCTGTTACTGCTTGCAAGACCTGATCCATCATAGGCAAAGGATAATTATCTTTCAAAGAAGCCTGATTCAGGTTCCTGAAATCAACACAGATGCGGATCTCACCATTTTTCTTCCTAACAGGCACAATATTTGTAATCCAGGTTGAATGGTGAATGGGAAAAATGATTTTAGCCTTCAACAACTTCTGAATTTCCTGAAAGATGGTGTCAGCTATTTTGGGATTATACTTGCCTCTGTTTCTGCTTGAAAGGTTTGATTCCTGGTTTGAGAGGAATAGAATGCTGCATATCTTTTGGCTTGAAGGCTTTTAGATCCTCATAAGAATAAGCAAGAACATCCTTATACCTCCTTAGAAGATCAATTGCTTTTCTCCTTTCATCTGTCGTGCAACATTTCCCAATATTCACTAGCCTAGGATCAGTAGAACTCCCAATATTGATTTTGTCATGCTCAGCTGATTGTTGAGGTCCAGTAGAAGCCCTAGACTTCACATACCTGTCATGTTTATCAAATAGTTCCTCTAAGCTTACCAATCCTTTAGGAATCTTATTCCCCTTGAGTTTAATGCACCCTTCCTGATCTGTTTCTTCCCCTTGGGTGACTGCTTTGTCAAAGGGCACACTCTCACGAGGTAGGTTGTCACTTCCCTCAAAATACAGCTGTTCGAAATTACCCTTGAGTTCCAGGAAAGAAATCAAATGTTGATCATCATTGAAAACCTGCCAGTTATTGGTATTATCAGGTACACTGGGTCGATGGATCATCTCAATGGTGAACTTGTCTTGAGAGAAATCAGGATGAGGAATCAGTAGTGACCCTGAGACAGCTAGTGAATCAGCCCTGCTGTTCTTTTCCCTAGGTACTGCTTCGATAGAGAAAGCATCAAGGAATTCAATGGAATCCCAAACCTGATTCTGGTAATGTTTCAGCCTTCCATTTTTTACTTGAAAAAGGTTTCTGACCTGCTTTACAATCAACTCTGCATCACCACGAGCCAGAAGATTCTTTACACCTTGTTCTTTGGCCACTTGCAATCCGAGAATGAGAGCCTCGTACTCTGCTGTGTTATTAGTATTCTCGAACTGCAACTTAAATGAAAAGGGGTGTAGGCTTCCTTCAGGTGACACCAGCAGGACACCGGCTCCAGAACCAGCTGAGGAACAACTTCCATCAAACTCTAAAATCCAAACCCCATTAGGATCCTTAGGAGACACTTTGGGGGGTCGGATTTCATCAGGGGACATAATCATGTAGTTACCATGCCCCATATCCTCATAGAGTATTTGTGCTTTAGGGTCATCTGTTTTCTGCACAATATACTCAGACTGCTTCTCAGGCAGCAACTTCTTCATGTGTCCATTGACAGGCACGAGTGCATGTGACCAGTCCATTTGGATTTCTCCACCCACATCCTTACAGAAGTTCCTACTTAGCAACATCCCGTATGAAGGGGGAATATCTGCAACTAAGATGGTAGCCAACACTTTCTTCTCAGGCAAAGCAGCAAAAGCCACTTGTGCATCCTTAATCCTTCCGACCAGGGGCACTTCCTTACTCTCCATAGAGTAACAAGATCCATAAGTGCGTGTGAGAGTTAGGCCTAAAGCATGAGCTACTTTAGCAGGCATCACATTATCTGAGGCTCCGGAATCTATGACACAATTACTGAGCCTATGACCAGCTATAAGAAGTGTTACATAAAAAGGCTTGATTTTGTCAATAGGCGAGGTGACAGCGGCTACCAGACTAGGCTGTGGTGCAGAAGGAGGAGTGGGAAAAAGGCCTTTAGAGGTGGTCTTAGAGTGGGAATTGACAAAGTGGATCATTTTAGCAAAAGCTTTGGGATGGGTTTGATAATACTCAGCTTCTGAGATTTGGACCTTGGTCTTTTTCAGGTGATCAACAATATCAAAGGATCCAGAAGTGGACGGGCCATCATCATTCGGTACTCTAGGCTTATCAACTTTAGGAGAGAAAGAAGAAGCAATTTTAGTAGTAGGATTAATAGGACTCACCTTTGGTGTAGACGAAGTAGGGATAGGAGATCCTCTTTTTGCAATCACGGGAATAGTTGTCGATTGCTCCTTAGATTTCTTGATGGGCTGTGTCACTTTCTCCCTCTGATTTGTCTGTTCTCGAGTCATGACAGCGAATGATTCGCTATTCATGTCGGCTACTACTTCATCATAGTCATCTCCATCATCAATGCCCTCAGTGGTGAAGAAATTTACTCTAGATCCCTCAAGTTCGTCCGCTTCGTCATCAAATTCCTCCACAAATTCCTCGCAAGCTTCATTATCTTCATCATCATCTAGTTCTTCCACCTCGCAGGTCGCATTGACAGGGACTTTAACAGGAGGTCCTTCAAGTGCTAATCTTGTTTGAGAAGCAGGCAAACGATTTCTGGGCTGGAAATTTCTCCTTGGAACATCTGCATAAGGGGCATGCTGAGCCAATTGTTTCTTTATAGCAATGAAGATCATTTGCAAGTTTCTGAACTAATGGATTAGTGTTAGGTCCAGGGGTGGAAGAGGAAGAAGCAGCAGACTTAGATTTGGAAGGGTCTCTTCTCAACTTCCCTGACATGATCAAGTCATCCTCGATACTAACAGCGAGGGTTTGATCCTCGACCAATGTTGCGAGATTAGCCCTTCTTAGTGCATAACTAACTTTGGGCGATTGAGCATTTAGGAAGAAACATTTTTGAATTTGATCAACAGGTCGGGTAGGCTGCGGAATTTTATTGATCAATTTGTTGAATCGGGCCACAAATTCTCTCATGGGCTCTTGTGAATCTTTCTTTATCTGAGAGATTTGGGCTAGCAAGGCATGTACATCTTTTGCCGGCTTGAAACGGTTTTTGAACTGAGTTCTCATTGTGTCCCAGTCGGTGATAGCGCCAGCCGGAAGGTGGTAGAACCAATCAACAGCATTATCTTGTAACGTCTCAACGAACAACCTTACGGAGACGTCTTCATGTTCGACTCCCAGAACTCCACATGCAACAATGAAGGCTGCAATGTGTTCATCAGGATGCACTTTGCCATCACCTTTGAACTTAGGGAAGTTCTTCCGGTTACCTCTGGGTAACTCATGCAAAGGCTGAGTGAGGGCTAGGGGCCCGACACGATGACCCCATGGTAATAGTGCCGCCATTCTTGGAAAAACGGCTTGGAGAGGGACTGCAACACCAGCAAGAATCAAAGCTTGAAGATTAGGGCTAGCTGGCTCTGAAGAAAAACCACCCGTGGGAATTCTGTCTTGAATAAGTGGAGTGCTTGTCGAACGAGTCCTTCTATTTGTTGTTGAAGGGAAAGGAAAACCCTACTGCTCCAAAAGCTGAAACTGAGAATCTTCGATACCAAGGGCCCTTCTCCCTCGAGTGAAACGCGGAGTTGCCAGATCAAAGGATGATCAAAAATTGCAGAACTGGAATGCGATTTTCCCCAGTAGAGTCGCCAAAAATTGTTGGTCGTCAAATAGGACTTTTAAGAAGAGCAACAGTCAGGGGACAAGAAGTCCCTCCTCTTTAATGGGAGAGGTTCCCTTATTCAGAAACGAACTTATTTACAAATGTACAAAACATTATTTTCTGGTTAAACTTGGATATTACTAAAGTGTTTTCAATGAGGATGTTCAAGTACAAAAGGATAGAGGAATGGGAAGACGAGAAAGAGCAGAAAGGCAACATGCAAAATTATAGATAACAGAATAATTCTTTATGTATGCGAAGTTTACAGTGAATTTAGAACAAGATCATTTGTATCGTATAAATAAGATGGAATTTAAAGACACAAAGTTCTGTAAATAACATCTGCCAGAACACAAAGTTTCCTAACGTAACACAGATTCATTAATCAAGGACACAAAGTTCCTTCTTGGTTGTACAAGATCACCATGTATTGCAAAACTGGAGAGTATGCAATCAGCGAGACTAACAAACCATTAACAAATGATCTTCACAAACATTAAACGAAAGCTCAGAGATAACGGAGATTAGATAGACAAAGAATGGAAAGCCCTTTTGTATTGATTTCTTTGTAATCTATTTACACTTTCAGAAAATATGCCAAGTTCTTCCTCTTTTAGAATGGCGTGAAGAAGGCCATTATATAGCTTACAAATCAGTTACTCTTCGTAACCGTTTCTTTTAACTAAAGAATAGTTAAGGACTGCCAATCGCAATACCTTAACTTCTTACAAAGAAAACGGAAAAGAAAGGGAAGAAGAGAAAAGAACAAGGAGAGGAAGACATGTGGCCAGTCACTGAGAGGGACCCACTGACTTCAGAATCCGCTGCCTGAATTTCTTTAACGCCTCAGCTATGTCTCTGCCACGAGGAATTGACGTGTTGGCTGTAGACTGAGTCCAAAATCCAAGACACTTCTCCATCTCTTTATCAAACTCGACATGAGTATGATAATCTTTATTTGCTTCTTCAATGGCAGATTGAAGAGAGTAGATTTCTTTCATTTTTTCTTTAGAGACAGAGCTTTCCTTGAATAAATTATCTTTGACAAAAGCTCTGAATTGAGCTTTGATTTCTCGCAAGGAAAGGGAAACACCAGAATTTTCATCCTGAAGATGACAGTGTATATCTTTGAAAGCAGAGACAACCAGTGTCTTGAAAGCTTCGCCCTTCTGCCAACTGTTCTTCAATTCTCCCAAAGCCTCCTCCAAGACTCTGATCTTCCCAGGATTTTGATAGATTATTCTTGACGTCATCGAAAACCTTATTCGCCAGCAAGATGTTCTCGTCTACCCGTTATATAACCGTTGAGGAGAGAGAAAGGTGATCAATGCACATTAAATTCATATCTATCAGTTTGAAAAACAACATATTTGGGTAGAGCGGGAAAAACTAAGTATGAATGGCATTTGGTTCGCTTGGCACATGTGAGACGCGAATGCGTGAAACACGCGGCTCGACCGATTCGGGCGAAGCAGGGAGAAGACGCACAAATGCCTTTTGGGACAATTGGGACAAAAACGCGTGAAGTACGCGACTCGGGTGTTTCGGCCGAAATTTGAACAACTTGCACTTTTTAACTTTGGGACAAAAAGTTCCGAAGTACGCAACTCGGCCGGTTCGGACGAAAATGTTACAACAGGTTCGGAGCAGTTTGGGACATTCGGGACGAAAACGCGCGAAGTACGCGATTCGGGAGAATTGGCCGAAAATGAAACAACTTGCACAATTTAACTTGGGACATTGGGGACATGAAAGTGCGAAGTACGCGGTTCGGGTGTTTCGGCTGAAAATTGAACAACTCGCACGAAAAGTTTGGGACACTTGGGACAAAAAGTTCCGACGGGCCCGGAATTGGGACAACTTCGGGGAAATCAGCCGATCGGGGAATAGAACGCACTTCGGAACTTGGGACATGTGGGACAAAAATGTCCGACAGGCCCGAAAAACATACAAAATGACCCGAAACATGGATTTTTTCAATTTCATGACTTTTTTTCATACTACCAACTTGACAGAAAAGACACTAAAACTCAAAATTTCGAAAGTTCACTTTCTTCAAGAGCAGGGGGAATTTTGAGTGG
The DNA here is from genome assembly GCA_019776745.2 of Taxus chinensis. Lineage (NCBI taxonomy): Eukaryota > Viridiplantae > Streptophyta > Pinopsida > Cupressales > Taxaceae > Taxus > Taxus chinensis. Next base: position 644,280,783 of record CM034153.1, on the reverse strand, counting down.
ACAACAGTGTGCAAACTGAAGAAGAGCTTGTATAGCCTGAAACAAGCTCCACGTCAATGGTATAAGAAGTTTGATAGCTTCATGATGGAGCAAGGTTATATTAGATGTCATTTTGACCATTGCGTGTATACAAAGAAATTTGAGGATGGAAGTTATATTATCCTGTGTTTGTATGTTGATGACATGTTGGCTACAGGTAAAAACATGCAAGAAATAAAAGTACTCAAGAAACAGCTAAGTGAATCCTTTGATATGAAGGATTTGGGGGTAGCTAGACAAATCCTTAGTATGAGGATAACTCAGGATAGGAAGGAACGGAAGTTGACTTTATCTCAGGAAGAGTACATTAAGAAGGTATTGGATAGGTTTAACATGCAGGATGCTAAACTGGTTGGGACTCCTTTGGTAGACCATTTTAAGTTATCAAAGGAGCAGTGTCCCAAGATAGAGCAGGAAAGAAACCAGATGTCCATGGTACCTTACTCATCAGCAGTTGGCAGTTTGATGTATGTTATGGTGTGCACTAGGCCTGATATTGCCCATGCAGTGGGAGCTGTGAGTAGATTTATGAGTGATCCAAGTAAAGAGCATTGACAAGCAGTAAAGTGGATCCTTCGGTATTTGAGAGGGACCATGGGGACAGTTTTTTGCTACAGTGGATCAGACACCACTTTACGTGGTTATGTAGATTCAGACATGGCTGGAGATGTTGACAGTAGGAGGATCATGACAGGTTATATTTACACTATAGGTGGGACAACAGTGAGCTGGATTTCACGACTACAGAAGCTGGTGGCTTTATCAACCACAGATGCTGAGTATGTTGCTGCCACAGAGGCAAGCAAAGAGATGATTTGGTTACAAAAATTGCTTGAGGAGTTGGGGCATAAGCAGAAGGAATGTAAGTTACATAGTGATAGTTAGAGTGTTATACACCTAGTTAAGAACTCTGCTTTCCACTCCAGGATGAAGCATATACAGTTGAGATATCACTTCATCAGGATAGCTTTGGAGGAAGATAAGTTGAAGTTGGAGAAGATTCATACCAGTCAGAATCCTGCAGACATGATGACCAAGGTGGTCACAAGGGATAAACTAAAGTTATGTTCAACTTTGGTTGGCCTTCGCGGATGATAGTGAAGGGTTGAGAAGCTTGCTCAGTGAAAATTAGTCTCCAAGTGGGAGATTGTTATGTTTGTGGAGCCTATTTTCATGTTAGAGTGTGGTATATCTTCTATGTGTTACACTCGAGTATTTTTACGGTGGTCCTGCTCGCCGGTGAGCAGGTCAGGGGGGTTCGGGGGTGAAGCCCCTGAAGAAAATTTTCATGGGTGGTTTATTAACCCATGGGTAATGGGTAACCATTATGGGCTGTTTTTGGGCCCATGGTTTTTTGGTACCCATTGTTTGTAAAACCGCCTCTTTAGCTACCCATAGGTTTATGGGACGGTTTTGTTTTTTGCCCATTGTTTGGTACCCACAGTTTTGTAAAACTGCTTAAGCAGTTGTCTATTTATATGGTCTTATGCATATGATAGATAGAAAAGCAAATGTATTGCAGATGTGCTTTGAATTCAGGTGTGAATTCTGTAGAGTTTGTTGAGCATAGTTCCAAACAAATCTGGGTATTGTATTGAGAGAGTGGAGGCTTGTAATAAAATCTAAGCAAGTGATTCTTGGTGGACGTAGCCTATATTGGGTGAACCACGTTAAATATTGTCTCTCTGTGTTGTGTTATTTATTCTACACTTTTATTTGAGATCTGTAATATTTTCTGCATATTGGTTTCTACAGTTGCAATTCTGTAAGGGATTATTCCTCATATTTTATCTCTTCTTTCCTAACACCTGACACACAGTGAGGCAATTCATTTATAGATTAGTACCTAATCCATTTTATTTCATTTCATTTAAATATCAAAATAAAATATTTAACATCAGTATTTAGCTTATATCATTTATTGTGTTTTTGTACCTACTTAGATTAGCTTAGAATGTAGATACATTTATTTCATATTTTAGTTAATCAACCTTGGAGAATTCATATCAAGGATTTGCCAAGGTAAGAGATACAAAAATCAAAATCCTTAAAACGAGTTTTGAAAATTTGAGAATATTAGACAATGGAGGAGTTGTAGAATATTGCATAAAAATAAATGATTTACTTGATATGATGAGGGTTTATGGAGAAAATCTTGATCGTACAAGATAGATTCATAGTAAGGAAATTTTTGATATCTTTGACACAAATATGGTTGCATATTGTGATCACTCATGAGGAGTGTCGGGAAATTAACACTATAAGTGTTGATGAGTTGGTGGGTTCTCTCTTGGCCTGTAAGGATAAGACGAGCCTATGTGCAGGAGATTCATAGCTGACTCTAGAACAAGAACTTGCATCCAATGAAAGCATTTATTAGGGGAAATATCAAGCTAACTTCACAATTAAAGGCAAGAGAAAATTTACTTATCATTATTGTAAAATAAACATATTTTTTTATATCAAAGATTGCAAGATACTAACAACAAAGGAATCAAGTTAATCTAGAGGATGAGAAGAAGGCATTTCAAGGTGAACAAAGTGAGGGGCACGATGGCTCAAATTATTGTCTCTCATGCAACATGGGATTAGAGGATGGAATTAATACGCAGTTTCTTGATTCAGGCTACTCAAATAACATGACAATTCAAAAAGATGGTTTCAATAAGTTAGATGATTCCTTTAAAATCCAAGTGTAATTGGGAGATAGAAAGACTATCTAAGTTGAATGAAAGGGAATCATACAACTCACCAAAAATAAAATTAAGGGTGATATAAAGAGAATAAAATTAGATCCTAAAAGTGTGACATCCAATTTCACAAGATATAGTGATGAAAGCAAGGCATACAAGTTTTTTAATCCTATTAGTAAATCCATAGTTATTTCTAGGGATTGTAAATTTTATGAAAATGAGATATATTTTGATCATCATCAGATTTCTAAAAGGGTCATGAGTAAATGGAGTAACATATTGAATAAGAGTTTAAGGGCTTACAAATTCCTACATCGGTTTCTATTCAAATAGGAAACAATATTAACTCTTACTAAGAGGTTAGTCACCCATCTACATCAACACCAAGTAAGCACAAGCATTTGTTGAATCCACATCCAACAAATCAAATGTTGGATCATAATTATGAGAGGAGGATCACAAGGTTACAAGCTCAATAAGTAATTTGTTTGTTAGCTTCTTTGGTTCCAAATCTAACCTTACTTTTTCATTAGGTTTTGTATTCCTTTCTATTCATTTTTTAACTTATGTTTGTTGTAGATACGACGTTTGTCCTTGCAAGTTTCCAAAAGACAAATAAAATAAAAAACTTGGTTGTAGGACTGGGTTTTGATTTTTCATCCATCCATTATGTTATTTGACACAAACGTAATTGTAATTTTCTGTAATTATCTGTCATAACCTACGTTTCCAACATTTTCTTTCATAACTAATCTTGTCCACATTGACCACTTAAAATAATATTGACATAACTTTTGAACTATCCTCATATGGTTGCTACCAACAAACACTCATATAGCTCACCCCACATCATAGATCATTCCTCCTTTTCAATCATGACATTTTTTACCAAAGGAGGGTTGCAGAAGAATCCAATATCTTCGATACCCAAATTGAAGATTCTCCTATCTATAGTTTATCCCTCATGACAATGAGAATGACTTCCTTAAGATTCCACCTTTTGATCCTAAGTTTGAGAAAACATTAGATTGCAATATGAAATCTCTTGTTAAATACCTAAGGAGATATTATTATAAGTTGGATGCTTCCAATCTGAAAATCTATTCCATGGAAAATAATCCATTTTCATCCCACTATGGAGTTTACCCACACTTTTATCGTTTCCATTAGACACATGCCATCCACAATCGTGCACAAGCACCTTATTTCTTCCATGGAAATTATACATCCATTTAAGTTTCATTCTAACACAAAATTTCCACCCTTTACCCATCACGCTTCCACTAGTTCATTTATACCTAACATTGATCTATATGCTTCATTATTTTCATACATATCTCACCCATTTTCTCACACTTATACTCACATCCCAGTTAATCATTCCACATATTCATTTACCCAACCACTTCAAACCCACACATTCTGAAGCATAACCAATTTTAACAAAGACCTATTGGATTGAATTTATAACCTCGAGCTACAAAATAAGAGCATGAGATCCCCTAAACTCACATATATTCAATTGTGTAATGAACCCATCTATCAAATGGTTCCAAAAAGAGAATAGAATCCACACTTTGACATGCCTAAATTTGATAAATTCAAATATAACAAGAGCCCTCAAAATCATCTCTTTATATTCAAATATGTTTTTATCTAATCCGTCATTGTGACTATAGACACAATATCACACACTTGGGTACATTTCTAGGTCCTAAAAGTATACTCATATTCATATGATTCCTAAGCGAGGAAAACTAGTAATTGACAACTATCTTTGGCCTCTTTTCTTTCTTTTGTATTTTCTATTTGGTCTTACACACCCTACATGATCTGTAAACATCTACTTCGAAAATTTGCGAGACCACAAAATGTTGTTCCTACTTCCAATTATTTGAAAATGTCAGAATACTGGAAGCTAGTGAATGAATTTTAGTGCTTAAAACTACTTGCAATAAGTAGAATGAACAATTCAATGCATAACGCAAGATTTTTATCCCGAAAATCCCCAGTTTGAGGGAAAACCAGTCAGGAAGGGAAATTGCTCTTTCTTCCCACTTCTATATATTATCCAATCAAATTAATTACAGATTACAAGAAGTTGAAGGAAGACAAACAATGATACTTCCACCCTTTGTACTTGTTTGCTCTACACTTTGTCCTTGCTTCTACAATTCAATTCCAACACCAAAGTATTCTTTCTCACTTCTCCCATGAATCGATGATCCCAATCCACTTGCTTTTCTTGCATTTATAGCTACTTCTCATGTCCTCCCATGCACAGGAGAATGGGAAGGGTCGTACAGGGAAGAGACACCGTCCAAACACTTCTAATATGTGAATTTTCATGGATATCTTTTTTTTGTTTCTATTAGTGACAAGATCGCCTGTGAACGCATAATGGTAGTTACACAACCGCCACGATAGTTACGTAACCATCAATCTATCAAGAGGGGTGGTTACATAACCACTGAAGCGGTTACGCAACTACTACTCTGCATAGAGTGGCAGTTCTGTAACTTAACAGTTTGTTCTTCTTGTTGATTGATTTTTCTTCTAGTTCTAGTTGCTTTGATGAAGTGGTGTTTCTTTAGATCCATATGGTTCACACCTCCCCCCCTACTTAGGAGGATTTTGGTCCTAGAAAATATTAATGGGGGAGTAGATGAGGAAATAATTCCCTCACTTTCTCCTTTGAGTACCATGACGCTTGCCTTGGTGTCTTCCCCTTGAGTCCAACATGTCAAGATGCATGTAGATCTCTCGTTGTCTCTCTAATCTTCTACTACAACACTACATCCTCCTCCAAATTACCTCGTGAATCCAAGACGCATTCTTCTATGGAAGGTAGTAACTGACATTCCTCTTCCTCATTAAGCATGGATGGCTCATATAGGTGCAAGTTCTCACAATTTACTACTGAGTACATTTGCATGAAGTGTGGCAAAACAAGTCTAAAAGTGTTCTCTCCAACCTGCTTTAGTATGGTGAAGGGTCCATACCGTAGTGGCTTGAGTTTCCTTGCTTGACCTTGTAGTATCTCTTTTCCCAAGTAAAGCCAAACCTTGTCTCCAACATGAAGCTTGTACTCTCTACGATGTTGATCATGTCTAGCGTTATACTTGGCTCAAGACTTCTCTAATTGTTCTTTTACCTTGAGATGGATTTTTCGGATCCTCTCAATGAACTTTGTTGATCTAGTCACTTCTGAATCATGTATCTCTCATTCTTCCTATTGTCCCCAATGGATTGGTAGGTAGATACCCCAAGCATGCTTCAAAAGGTGACTGCATAGTGGTTGTGTGTACTACCATATTGTAGGAATGTTGAATGTAGGCTAAGGACTCATCCCAAGTTCATGGATACCTGTTATTATATCCTTTAATCAGTTGCACCAAAGTTTTGTTCACCACCTTCGTTTGTTCATCTATATGGGGATGGACGGTTGTGCTTCTTTGTAACTTGGTGTCCATCTTGTCCCACAAGGTAGTCCAAAAATTCCCCAAGAACCTAGAATCTCTATTAGAAACAATAGACTTCGGCACACCAAAATGCACCCATACATTAACAAATAAAAGTTCAGCTACCTCACTTGCTTTTAGTGTCTTTTTACATTCCATAGGAACACACATTTTACTAAATCTATCTATAACAACATAGAGATAATCGTGGCCATGTTTAGACATAGGTAGCCCCCCTATAAAATCCATAGAGATATCCTCCCACAGACGAGTAGGGACCAGTAATGGCATATATAAACCTTCGTTCCCAATTTTAGGCTTACTTGTACAACAAAGTTTACATCCTCTTGTGAATTTAGATACTTCTTCTTGAATATTGGGCCAATGTACATACCTTTGCAAGTGAGCCATGGTCTTACCAACACCAAAATGTCCTGCTACTTTCGAGGCATGTGCTTCCCTCATAAATAGAAGCCTTTCTTCTTTTAGCACACAAAGTTTCCCCCATTGGTGGAGTAGCCCATCTTTGAGATAACAATCTTCAATACCCATCTTTTTATCCCTCTTGGACTACAACTGTTGATATGTCACCCCAAAATCTTTGTCTTGAGTATATGCTTGTTAGGAATTATATGGTTTAGTGTTTTTCATATGGTTTTATATTTATGCATTGTAAAATGTAAATGTTAGTGGTAATAGTAAATAGGGTGAAAAGTGGGTGGTTAGTAAGTTAGAATAATAAAAAAATTAATATCGTTTTATTATGGTGTTTGTTTATTGTTAATACCATTTGAGAAAATTAGTTTCATGAGGAAACAAAATTTGTTGAGAGATTTTTTATTCCTCCACTCCTATATAATGGATTCATTTGTAACTGAGGAGATACAATGGTTGTATGTTGCAGTAATATTAATATTTGTGTGGAGTTTGAGTTTGTTAAATCTCTGCAATTCTTGTGAATGAATTCTGAGTTTGTAGATTAATCAATGGTGTTTTGATCACACAATAAAGAGCATAAATTACATTTGGTATCAGAGCATGTGTATTCCATGATGGAAGAATAATTTGTGGTTGAAGGGGCAGCGCATATCTACATCTTGCCCCAATTGATGATTATAAGATAATGAGTTGAAAGTATTTGTATTGTCTCTATTTCTAGGAGATCCTTCATATTTTTTTCAGCTGGGTGTAGTAGAAACATAAAAAAAAATTGAACGTGCTCAAGTACAATATTATGTTTAATTTCTTTTCAAATCTGATCTATCCATATGATTCAAATTTGTTATATGTCAGTCAACCACAAGTATAATATTAGCTTCAGGCAAATAAAAACAACAATGCCATTTCTTACCATAATCCATATTTGTAAATGATGGTATTTGTTTGAACCACAAATCAGTCTTCAGATCTGTGCACAACACAAAACTCCTAGCGTGCATTGCAAAAACCAAAAAAAAACTTGGTCTCCATTTGTGAGTTTGCACAACCAACTCTGATTGGCCAATTATTTTAATTTTTCATAAAGACTATAGTTTTGAAAAATTGATTTCTCCTATATTTTTTGTTGAATAATTGCATTTTGAGTGCAATTAATATAGTTTTGGCAAAATTAATATTTTTTCGGTGTTAGTTCTCTGAAATATTGGTATTTTTGGAATCCTCATTTCCTTCTTATTCCAATGAGTGGTCACACGATTAATTTTCTCGCCATTTTGAGAAAAAATTTAATCATTGTGTCAATTTTAATTAAATTAGGCCATTTTACGAGAAATTGTAATCACAATAACTCAAAATCGAGCGTCGTCTTTTGCAAAAGTGTTTATTTTTTCATCCCTGTCACATTGGTTATAATTTTGTGAGAAAATACCAATTTTAAAAAATACCCTCTTTTTTGGCTATCCAGTGGGCAATTCCTCGTTCTATTTTTTTTGTATAAATCTGAGTATCATTGTGTCCTCAATGCCAAAATTTAAAATGGTAAAGGATACATTATCGCTAGAACACGACATCCAAAATACGTAGTACCAAGAATACAAGATTTTTAAGAATCTTGAGGCTAGATATGAGGCAAACACTGAACCTAAGGAAGCTTGACCACAAAAACGTTGAAGCTTGACAGTGCGCAAATACATAAAGAGCCTCAAATCCAAATCAATTTGAGTTAGCAATATTTTATTAGAGGTTGGAGGCAATGAAGGATGGAGGACAAATAACGTCCTCTCATTAATCACCTACGACGAGGCCATATCACTAGTTTGGTGACATGTGTGTATGTTTTTTTTGCTTTCAACATGGTGTGTTGATTTCAGATTTCTTTGTGTTATGGAAAATTCACATTGCACGGGTGGGGGGAAATGACACATTGTTTTAGTTTTGTGTGGATGAATAATATGCATTATCATGGATTTTGATATGTAATCTCTTTAAGAGCAACAATAGTGAAACTCAAGCAATGTACTGCAGAATCATGATATTGTGGTTGTTGGATCCACTGGAAAACCATCTATAATTGTGGTTGTTAGTGTAGACACCTAAATTCGGTATCTCTACCCTTGTCTGCCCACATGTGCATATTTTTCTATGGTCCTATCTAGGTCCCCCTTTAATTTGATCCATCCCCTTCAATATTTAATAAAATGACCACTTATTATCCCATTCTTATTAATTCACATTAATTAATTAATTCCCATTAATTAATTTATATCCACCTACATGCCCTATTCAACCTTCCATTTGGGATGATTTCATTCTAAATCCACATCCCACTGCTTTTCTATCTTTTATTCTATCTAGCTTTGTTTCCTACACATCCCTAAACAACCCATTCCTGCCTACATGCTTTAAAGCAACTTTTTCATTCATCAAAAACCTAAAAATCCTGACTAAATAACAAAATCCACCCCATTGGGAAAATTTTCCCCATAGTTGGTGGCAAATTAGCCCAATCATTGTCGACCCCATCAAACTAAGTTCATCTCTCTCCAAAAAAAAGGACAGAAAACGCACAGGCGCAACAAAAACTTATCTTTCCTACACTTTGAGGATCCACCTTCAAACCAGAGCATCTCAACAACCTTCTTGCATCCCTTAGAAGTTTTTTTTAATTTCTTGTGCAAAATCCAGAGGTTTCATTGATTTTTGGTGCCATCTATATCATTTATGTGATTATCTTGTTAAGACTAACATCTTGCGAGTTCTGTAGCCGTCTTCACTTCATTATCAAGCTATTCTTTTGGTATTTCTACTTGCAGGTCATTCTTCTAGCCCATTTCTCCTCGACCTTGCCTCACTCTGCTACAACTGTTATTACCCAACTTAGGTCATCATCAACTTGGCCTTCTATTACTATGTTTTCCATCTCTAGAGCCTTCTTCAGCCTCTTCCTGTGTTCTATCTCTGCCTCAGCTTGTTAGATCCATCACAGAGCTTGTCTGTTGAATCAAAACTAGCCCATTTGCATCCCAGTTGTTGTCGCCCCACCCCTGTCACTATCGACCAGGGGCGTGATTGTCAATTTACCCTTTTAGATCCCTATTGCCCTCATTCTCTGGTGTTTTCTCCCTCAGGTGATCTTCTACAAGTTGACTCCAACATTCATAGGATTCTGCTACATCTAGTTTGCACTCAGACCTCTGCTGGTCTACATATTTACAACACTTTTCATATTCACTCACCCAGGTCACCGTCGACCTACCTCTGTGCAGTCTAGATCATCATCAACCCAGTCAGGTACCATTTGATTTTTATTTTATTCAGTTATAATAATATATAAATCAATCTTTAATACTTTCAGATTCAATAGTGTTTCTATTTCTACATGTTATTAGATTATCCATCTTTTATTTCACTCTCTCTTATCAAATAAGGGTTGACATCAGTGAAAGGAATGTAATACTTCTTGGAGCTGGTTTGGTCGAGAAGCTCCCACATATCTTATCTAATAATTTTCCTATAGTGATACTTATTTACATGTTTATCAAGCTTTCATCGAGGATCCATCATTCACCTTTGCACCTGTTCATCCATATCATACATTTGAGGTACCATAAACCCTCCATTTTTTGAGTTGTTTAACTTTCTTTAAACCAAATGATAAAATACCTACAACATTCTTGGCATGCCCGGTGGGACCACCCTTTAGGTAATCTCTTGCATTTATTTTTATTTTCTGCTTCTTCTATCTTCTACTAATAATGCAGCACAAGGCTTCACTTTTTTCTTGCTCATGTTGGGTTTGGCTGTTTAGGTCACTCTTTGCTTGAAGTTTAGATAAAAAGGAAAAAAATTATCCAGGTATTTTTCATTTCTCCCTATTTTCTCCTTTTTGCATCGTATTTCCCTTTCTTATGTGTGTCATCATCGAAAGATCACATCTGGATTTGGTTTTAAAAGAACCTTTGTTTTTTGCATCTTGTTTGCTCATATAGATTAAGTAGGGTTTAACCTTCTGCATCTCACATCCTATCACACACAACCTAAAACTCACACATCTAAATCACACATTTAGACATCTTCCTATCTAGTGGACTGATTGGGATTTCATCACCCAACAAAAAGCCGCCCGAGACTTCCCTAGCCAAGAGTACCTGAAACCAGCCACAGACTGCCATTTCTTAGGCACCTTTGTTATCCACATTTTTCTTTTCACATCTTCTAATATATCACGATGATAAGAAACTTGTTTCTTGATTTATTTGATGGTAAATTACATAAACAAATGTTCACCTATTTCATGTTTATTGTTTCCCTTCCTCAACTCGAGATACCACAACAATCCAATCCATCCAATGACATCCCTTCTTCTAATGATCTCTCCCAACAACATTATAAACTTAAGACCACAACCTTTGGTTACCCAACCCCTTGTCTCCATGGTCTCACTTCATGAGGACCATGTCATCCAAAATTATCCCCATCTTGGAACCAATCCTCATATCTCTCATCAATCCAACCTTTCAAGAACTACACACCCATCTCTGGCTCCTTTAGAAACTCTTGGACCTCCTTCTAGCCCCATGTATGGCTTCTTATTATGTAAATATCCCATAATCTTTCAATCCTATCAATTTACTCAATTAATGGATCCCATTCCACCCACATTACTTTATATCAGTTCTATCTCTATTCCATCCACTACTGTCACTAGTATGCCTATCCAACAATCTCAACCTCTTAACACTCATATTCCCACTCATCATATATCTCAACAACCTACCCAATCCCAACAATCACATCACATCCCTATTCCTCAACATCAACCATTGCAACCAATTATGCAATCTCAACCCATGACATATATTAATCCTTATCAAATGATTCCCCAAACACACCGCACATCCACAAACTTATCAATCATCTTATCAAGCTACTTTCCATGCCACACAATCACAATCCCAACCAATCATCACAACAAATGATCCCATGCATGCCCTAATGAATAGATTGGCTAGTTTAGAGGCCACTACATTGGGACCCAAGGTTACATTATCTTACGAACAAATTTGTAATGAACCCATTCATTCATTGGTTCTAATCAAACCTTACCCTCCTCACTAGGAGCTTCCAAAGTTTACCAAGTTCAATAGCAAGGATGATCCCCAACAACATCTTCGTGCATTTAAACATGCATGTTACCTTATCACACAAGATCAGGAACTTATGCTTCGCACCTTCCCTATATCTTTGGCCAATCTAACACTAGATTGATACAATGAGATTCCTCAATATTCCTTATTCTTCTTTACCTAGCTCACACAATTATTCCTAGAGCATTTTTTGATTAATATTGCGTGCAAAATCACTATCAATGACTTATATGCCATTAAACAGTTTGATGATGGGATTCTCACCTACATGCTTTAAAGCAACTTTCCATTCATCAAAAACCCAAAATTCTGATTAAATCACAAAACCCACCCCATTGGGGAAATTTTCCCCATAGTCAGTGGCGACCTAACCCAGTCATCGTCGACCCTATTGAACTAAGTTTATCTCTTTCCAAAAATATGGACTGAAAACACACAGCCATGACAAAAACTTATCTTTCCTAAACTCTAAGGACCCACCTTTGAACCAGAGCATCTCAACAACCTTATTGCAACCCTTGGGAGTTTGTTTTGATTGCTTGCGTGACATCGGGAGGCTACATTACGTTTTGGTGCCATCCATATCATTTCTATGATTATCTTGTTAATACTAACATCTTGTAGGTTATGTAGCCATCGTCACCACTTTATCAAGTTGTTCTTCTAGTATTTCTACTCGTAGGTCATTCTTCCAACTCGTTTCTCCTCGGTCTTACCTCAGTCTACTACAATCGTCGTCGCCCAGATCAGGTCATCATCGATTTATCCTTCTGTTACTATTTTTTCCATCTCCATGTCCTTCTTCAGCCTCTACTTGTGTTTTGTCTCTGCCTCAACTTGTCAGATCCATCACATAGCTTCTCTGTTACATTAAAACTAGCCCATTTACATCCTAGTCACTGTCCAATAGGGGCCTGCTTGTCAATTTACCCTTCTAGATCCCTACTACTCCTCATTCTCTGGTGTTTTCTCCCTTAGGCTATCTTCTGCAAGTTGACTCCAACATTCACAAGATTCTGCTACATCCAGTTTGCACTCAGACCTTTGCGGGTCTGCATAATTGTATCACTTTTCAGATTCAGTCACCTAGGTCACCGTCGACCTGCCTCTATGTAGTCTAGGTAGCCATTAAGCCAGTTAGGTACCATTTTATTTGTATTTTATCTAGTTAGAATAATACTTAAATCAATCTTTATTACTTTCAGATTCAATAGTGTTTCTGTTTTTGCATACTATCAGATTATCCATCTTTTATTTCACTTTCTCTTATCAAACGGGGGTATACATCCGCGAAAGGAAGGTAACATTTCTTAGAGCCAAATTTATCGAGTAGCTCCCGCATATTTTATCTAATAATTTTCCTTTAATGATTTTTATTCGTAGGTTTATCAAGCTTGCAGCAAGGATCCATCATTCACCTTTGTGCCCGTTCATCCATATCATACATTTGAGGTACCATAAACCCTCCATTTTTTGAGTTATTTTACTTTCTTTGAATTGAATGAGAAAATACCTACAACAGTTAGTAATACACTAGAAAAATTATCTATAGTTGTGGTTGTTAGTAATCCACTGGGAAAACTATCTTTGGTGTGGTTATTGGTTAACCACTTGGAAAACTATCCAGAGGTTGTTGTTATTGTCCTAGAAACCATCCAGATCATGAGCGAGATGGAAGCGACAGTTGCAGTACACATGCATGTTTTTCCCATGATCACACTAAGGGGGGAATGTTAGGAATTCTATGGTTTAGTGTTTTTCATATGGTTTTATATTTATGCATTGTAAAATGTAAATGTTAGTGGTAAAAGTAAATAGGGTGAAAAGTGGGTGGTTAGTAAGTTAGAATTATAAAAAAATTAGTATTGTTTTATGATGGTGTTTGTTTATTTTTAAAACCATTTAGGAAAATTAGTTTCACAAGGAAACAAAATTTGTTAAGAGATTTGTTATTCCTCCACTCCTAAATAATAGAGTCATTTGTAACTAAGGAGATACAGTGGTTGTATGCTACAGTAATAATAATATTTGTGTGGGAGCTCACTATAGATGGTCACATAGCAAAAAAGTGTGAAATTTCGGGGGTAAGAGGATGGAAAAATGGGGTGTAAATGCTTCAACTTGGAGTCACTTCGATCAATGGCCACTTTGCAGGAGGTAGAATAGGCGGCACACATAACCCTTTTCAGATCAGGCTGGAGGATTCCTGCTTTCCAATGTAAATCAGATTTCAGTGGGGTGGAGAATCCATTCCAGGTGGACATTAACAAGCTAACAAAATTTAAGGCTCCCACCGAAAGATGAACAAAAATTTGAATTTTCAAAAGTTGAGTAGAAACCCAAGTTTGTTAGCTCATTGTCGTCTTCCTTTTCGGAAGCTCTCATTCCTCTTCAGCTTCAGAATAATCAGGATCGGCCCGCTTAGGATGTCCAAGGCCTAGGGATTTCTACAAATCTCAGTCCCAGGTAGAAGGAAATTCATCACTCCATATCTTCAGATAAAGCCTCTTCATCGCATCACACCTCCACTGAAAAATCTTGGGAGGGTCTATAATCTCCCTTCGAAGAATTTTTACCACCCACTTCGGCTCAAGATAGTAAAGTGGAGATCGTAGAGGAGGTTGGGCTGGAAGGCTAATTCAATCTATTAAGAAGCAGAGCAATCATCACCAAATTCGTGAGGTAGTGGCTCTCCATAGGTGAAATCACATGTTAGTGCGAAGAGAAATGAGGTCAAGGCTTGCGAGTCCATTTCTTAGCCAGAGGTTTCTTTTTGATCCTTTTCCGCAGTGAAACCAAACAAACATAAGTTTTAAATAGGAAGACTTTTTTTATTTCAAAATAGGGTTTCCTCCTCTGCTCTTAGGTTCCCAATTTTGATCCACTCAAGGTAGAATCCAAAGTCCATCAGGCATGGATCTGCCTTTACACTTTGCCTATATAATATTGGAACCCCAAGATTTTATCCAAATTTTGTGACAGTCTGGGCCAAGTCATCCAGATTGATACCAGAACCCTAGAAGGCTTCCTCATTGCCTTTGCTAGAGTGTGCATAGCCTTCGATCCATCCAAGCCTTTACCAGAGTCAATCACAATCTAGGGCCCTTAGGGCGCTTGGATTTAAATAATGAAATATGAAAATATTTCTCAGAAATGTTTCAAATGTGGTCAAACCGGTCATCTACAAATTGAGTGCAAAGCCCCCTCAAAGCCATTTAATTCAAAATGGATTCCCAAGGTTGATATAGTGGGTCTTCAAGCAGTAGACAACCCTTCTCTTGCCCCTGTTCAGGATCTACCCCTGAAGGAAGCTATTTCTCTCATTTTAAGATCCTTCTTGCCGGATACCATGGCAATTGTAGAGGAATCAATTAGATTGTATAAAATTATGCAACAAGGAGTTCAAGTGGGTCAAGGTGAAACTTTGGTTGATCTGGAAAATTGGGTTTAGGACAAGGAAGATCTACCTAATTATCCCCACGCTTCTCTTCCAAAAGAACGAGTGAGGATAGGCAATGGGGAACTTCCCATAACTAGCCCAGCTATGGATTGTTCTTTAGTTATTACTCTTGGATTATCTAAGGTCCGCAATTTGGGTTCGTCTGCACCGGTGGGAAGACCCAACAATGAGGCTAAAACCAACAAAGAAATTGCTGAAGGTAAGCATATTCAGATAATTTTTTTTTTAAAAAATTAAGTAGGGAGGGCCAGTCTCTCCTGAAGGAACAATGAAAATCCTTTCTTGGGATGTTAGGGGTGTCAACGCCCCTAACGAACAACACTTAGTTAAGTGCTGCATACTAGAGTAAGAAGTAGATATTTGTTTCTTTCAAGAGACAAAGATGAATTTAGTCGAAGTTAGGGGATGTGTGCTATCCAAATTAAAGGGTTGACAAGGGCTCTCTATAGATTCTGCGGGAGCTTATGGGGGTTCAACGATATTTTGGAGATCACATAAGGAAACTATAACCCCTATCAAGGATATCAATCATTCTCAATGATGTTGTGTTTAGGTGCTTCACTCAGACGTCTCATTCCTCCTTTGTAATGTTTACACCCCTAATAATTTGATAGCCAAAAGGAATTTATGGTCCGCCCTAGCCAGAGATTTGGAAGTATTAAATGATGCACTAATCTTGTTTGCTGGAGATTTTAATGCTAACTTCAGATATAGACAAGAGTGGAGTCATTTCAATAAACCCTTAATCAAAAAATGATTTATGTTCCTTCATTCATAATGCTACCTTGGTGAACTTGGAACCCAAACAAGGTTGGTTCACATGGACAAACATAAGATTCAGATTCAGCAGGAATGTGTAAAGACTAGATAGATTTCTAGCAAATGAGAGTTGAATTCAACACAACATCATTTTGGAAGGTGTTGTGCTACTTATTTTAGGTTCAAATCATTTTCCCATTTCCTTTCATATTTCCTTTGACCTCCCCCCAAGGAAATCCCCCTTCAAATTCAAATTAATGTGGTTAAGAGACCCCTCTCTGTATGATTTGGTCAAATTATGGTGGACCTCCTTTCATTTCAAAGGCACTAAGATGTTTATCCTTTCCCAGAAGCTATCCAAATTGAAAGATAAGCTACTAACTTGGAATAAAAGCTATTTTAAAAACATTTTCGTGGAAAAAAATAGAGTGGAGATAGATCTTAAAGAGTTGAATGAAGTCATTTTCAGAAATGGTATGGGTCAGGATGAATATATGAAAGGAAAAGCTTTGATGTTAGAACTAGGGGATCTTCTCCTAAGAGAAGAAATATTTTGGAAACAAAATTCTTGAGAACCCTGGCTAAAAGAAGGGGATAAAAACACAAAATTCTTCCATTCGTCCCTCAAGGCAAGAAGAAGTTCCAGTTATATTTTGAAACTAAAATTTCCTAATGGTGATTGGATCACGAAGCAAAAAGGAATCAAAAAGGCCTCAATTTACTTTTTTTCAAACCTGATAACTGATGATACACATTCCCATCATGATTCTCAAAGTTCCCTGTTATACTTGGTGCCAAAATTGTTCAATGAAGCTTGGAATTCCAAAATTTTACCCCCTTTCTCGATGGAGGAAATCAAAGCAGTATTCTTCTCCATGGAGTGGGATAAATCACCCAGCCAAGATGAATTTCCCACAACCATCTTTCAATAATTATGGGAAATTGTTTATTTAGATGTTTGGGAGGCAATTGTAGAATCCAGATTCACTAGTAAAATTCTAGGAGCTCTGAATCATACTTTCATTTGTATGTTTCCTAATAAATTTCCAGTAGAATATCTGGATGCTTTTCATCCTATCTCTCTGAGTAACATACCATACAAGATCATCTCTAAGGCAATTGCTCTTCGACTTAGACTGCTCCTTGAGACTATCATATCCAAAGAACAGAGTGGCTTCTTGCTTGGGCATTGGATCTTTGACGGTATCATACTATCTCATTAATTAATGCACTCTTTGATGTTAGGAATAAAACTTATCTTAATTCATCATTACTTGATATTTGAATAAATGTAATAAGTTAAAGTATTTAGTTTAAATACTTTAAACTTATGGCAATAGGTATTAGTTATCCTTAGTTGTTAGTTAACTAAGTGATAATGTTCTCATCCCAATGTTTGTGGGATCATGTTCTATCTTGTATGTTTTGTTCCAGGATGATTTCCATGAGGGGAAATAGGGGCAGTTAGGGGCAATATGCTATTTATGCATATTTTCTCAGATTAGGTGATTTTCTTCCATATATTGTGGATGAGATAGAAGTTGTCCAATATCTATAAATATTGCAGCTCTCTCATTTATTTATAATGCTTGATTTCATATTAATAAAATTATGCAAACACCCGTCTTGTTTTTTGTAATTAAATATGGGTTGCAGACAATATTTGAATTAGAATCATTGCCTCAGTATGTTTCTCAAGATGGATTTCATAAAATCCTATGATAGGTTGAGTTGGCGCTTCCTTATTCAAGTCACGTTGAAATTGGGCTTCATCATGGACCTTTGCAATTGGATCTTCAATTGCATTTCTTCCCCAAGATTTTCTATTTTGGTAAATGGTTCAACAAAAGGATGTTTCTTAGGAAATAGGGGGATTAGGTAAGGATATCCCCTTTCTTCCTTTCTTTTCTTCCTAGTGGCAGATTCCCTCAGTAGAGCATTGTCCAATGCAATCCAGGAAAGGTGCCTGAAAGGCCTTTCCATAGCTAGTGGGGTAGATTCTCTCTCCCACCAACAATTTGTGGATGATACATTCCTTTTTGGTGCAACTTCAGTGGTTGGGGCAAGAGAGTTAGGAAGCATTCTCAATCTTTATTCAGTCGCCACAGGTCAGGTAATAAGTCTTCCCAAGTCCTTTCATCTTCTTTTTCAATTCCTCCCCTGGGCTTCAAAGGAAAATCAAACAAATTCTTGGATTTTCAGTGGGGCTCCCTCCCTCAAAAATACTTAGGCATTCCCCTATTCATGGGTGTTGGGAAATTTTCCTTGTCAAAAGAAATTAACTTATCTTTTGAGAAAAAATTGACTACATGAAAAGGTAAGTGGCTTACCTTTTTCCGGTATAATTTAACTCATTAGATCCATCCTTAGTGCCCTCCCAATCTATATGTTATCGGTCATGAGAATGCCCAAAGAAAATCTCTAGAAAATAGATAAAATTCTTAGAACCTTCATGTGGCAAGGATCATACAAAGAGAGAAAACTTCATCTAATCAAATGGGAGGAGGCCAAGTTACCCAAAGCATTCAGAGGTGTGGGTATTTTAGATTTGGGCATTCAAAATATTTCTCTTGGAGTGAAACACATATGGACATTTTTTCTCTTGCCCATCCAGTCTACTCAATAAAAATATGATTCAAAAATATCTTCCCTCAGGCAAATCGAAGAGCATCATAACAAACCAAGAACTACCTAGAGGGTTTCATATGTGGAACTTCATTTGCTCCTGCAGGAAAGTATTTTCTACCTGCTCACCTCTTGAAAAATAGGTAATGGGTGCATCAATAAAATTTTGGGAAGACTCTTGGAATGAACTCCATGCCCTTCAGAATACTCTAGATTTGGAGCCAATCAGATTGACAACTAAACCAACATGGAGAGATTGGGTTGTAGATTACGACCATCAAATGGAAGATGGTTCCCCCTCCTTTTCCTGAAAAGAGGTGGAATATTTAGATGTACCATAAGCCTCCAAAGATCTTTTCAAAAATATTTTCAGTACGTGTAGAGCCAACTTCTCCCAATTTTGATGATCAAGTCCTTTGGCTTGGAAACAAATCAGGACATTGCACGATAAAATCAAGCTATGAGCTCATCACTTTTCGGGAATGTAGAGGTTCCATCTCATGGATGGGATGTTGGGATTCTAATTGTCTTTCAAAATTTGGAGCCTTCTGTTGGGTCATTTACAAAGGGAAAATCGTCACTCAGCTTAGGAGAAGAAATTGGGTTATCAGAGGTCATCCCAGTGCTTGCTTTGCGATAAAGAACAAGAAGATATAGATCACTTGATGTTGCACTATTCTTTTAACTCTGAATGTTGGTCATGGCTGTGTCAAAAAATAAAACTTGGCATGGAAATCAGGAACCACAATAAAAAATGTATTAGAATCTTGGTCAATTTTAAAGAAAAATCACCCCCTTGGCTTGATATACAACCCTTTTCTTCTCATTTGGCACATTTGGTGGGAGAGGAACCTTTGTCTCTTCAGCGATACCTTCTTAGATGTTCAGGTGGTGATTTGAAAATTAGAAGTGGTTATTTCAAAGAATGTAAGCTCTTGCTATAATAACCTTGTAAAATTCTCCAGATGGGATGCTTCAATCAGGAAGGCATGGCCTCTCATTAATCTTCCCCCTACTAGTTCCATTCTAAAGCAATGCAAATATGAAATGGAAAAGAAGAACCAGAGAAGACAGGTCAGATGGTCACCACCCCCATGGTTTTTGCTCAAAGTAAACTTAGACAGGGCTTCCAAAGGGAATCTTAGGATTTTGGGGGGTGGGGTGCATCATTCAAAATGAGTTTGGAAAAATTATAGGCATTGTATATTTTCATCTTTAAGACAGAACAAGTAATCAAGCTGAGGCCCAAGATCTTCTTTTTGGCATAAAAAGGTTAGTGGATTGTGTTTTCTCTCATCTCCTAATTGAGGGCAACTCACAAATATTCATTGAGGCCATCATATATGGTAGCACTTCCAATTAGACCCTAGATTTCTATATCTCTAATGCTTTATATTAGCTCGCCAAGTTGGAAACTTGGAATATCGGCCATGTCTACCGTGAGGCCAACTCAGCAGTGGATTATATGGAAAATTGTGGGGTGGAACAGGAGGAAGACATCAACATATCTAATGATAAACTAAAGTGGCATGCTCTTGCCATCATTTTAGAAAGGGACACTGGATTAATACATGAGTAACTCAAAAGGACTTGGCACGCAGGAGACCTTCTTTGATGTGATCTCGAGCCCTTCAATTCATATGCCATCCTCTCTTTGTTGTCTTCATTTTGTAGGTGGTATACTTTGTTTTGTTCTTCCATGGATACCGTTCCCTTTCCAAGCCTCGTTTTAAAAGGGAAATCGAGGGAGATGGCCTTTTTATGGCCCAATTTTCTCCTGCCCATATGAGAAAAATTTTCTGAATTGCTTCAGGCTCGGTGGGTAAATGCAATTGAACACGTTCTGGGTAACAGTTATATCTAGGGTAACGGTCACACAAGAGTGAATGTTGAGATAACTTTAGTCTTTGTTTCCCGTTTGTTTTTCATTGGAGGAAATAAGGAAGAAAATGTGTTGATCACACTCCATTTTCATTCTCCCCAGGCACACGATAGGGGCCGGAAGAAGAAGTTTGGAATTTCTGCATGCCCACGTGCTTCCTACAGGTAGTAGAGGATGAGGGTTTGAACATGGTTGTGAGAGAATATGTGTATGAGTTATAAATACATAATAAGGCTCTATGGGAACTTCAATGTGAATCTTCACAAAAAATGCCGCATGACAGGGTTCTAAAGCTTCATTCATTTCCCCTTGGCTCTGGAATCTCTCTCTGCGACTATTGGCCATGTACCCCCACATGTTGTCCAACTTAGAAATGAGTGTAAATTCTACTACAATTTCCTGCTAAAGCCCGTTAGGGATGGTGATGTGGGTCATCGGTTTCAGTGCTCGCAAGAGGTGGTGTAGAGGTTGTAGTAGATTCAAAGAAACGTGTGAAGGAGGAAGTGATTGAACTGTCAGATTAAGCCCTAGCATATAACTTGTATAGTCTATCTAGATATTTTGATGTTTTGTTTCAGGGTGGCTCTCTCTTACTCTTTCATACTCCAGTCATCTTATATATTTTGATATAGTAATATATTATGTAATGTAAGGGAGGGGACCCAAGAACCCCCTATTCATAGCTCTGGAAAAAAAACATTTTCTTATATATAAAAACAATTATTTTCGTGGAGTTTGAGTTTGTTAACATATCTGCAATTGCTTGTGAATGAATTCGGAGTTTATAGATCCATCAATGGTGTTTTGATCACACAATAGCCGAGCATAAACTACATAAATTCCTCCACATAAGCTTCCTTCATGAAGGGCTCAAATACCGTGAGATATAGTGGCTAAACTAGAGATTTTCTCTTGTGTGGGCAACCTAGACAACATTTCCACCACCAAATTAATGTTACCCTTCTTATACTTGATCACCAAATGAAACTGTTGAAGGAATCCCCATCCACTTGTAGTGGCTTTCCCTGCTGCAATTTAGATTGTGCTTGCAAATATTGGAGAGGATTTGTGGTTAGTGTGCACAATAGTTTCTTTACCCAACAAATAATGTTTCCATTCTCTTTATTGCCTGAACTAAACCATAAATCTCTTTATCATATATTGAATATCCTCTAACTTCTGAAGTGAAAGTTTCTGAATGATAACATATTGGTTTACCTCCTTGTAGGCAACACTGCTCCTATAACATAATCACTGACATTTATCTCTACTTTAAAGGGTTGTTGCAAATTAGGAAGAGCAAGTACTAGAGCATGACTAATTTTGTATTTTAATAACTCAAAAGGCCTTGTCTTATTCCTTACCCCAGTCAAAACCCTTACTCTTTGTAGCCGTTGTTTGTAGAGGTTTTACAATGGACATAGAAGCCCAAAATGAACTTCCTCATGTACTGTACTTCTCCCACAAAAATTATACTCTATGTGGCTCCCATTGGCGTTGGACAGTTGGTGATGGCTTCCACCTTCTTCGGATCCACTCGTAGCTTCCCAACCTCTAACCACAAGCCCAATACAGACAAGTGACTAGATTTGGAAAATTCACACTTCTTCATCAGGGATAATTTTAGCAGCGAATATTCGTAATATGGTGAAAATTTCATTTTAAGAAAATTTGAAAAGGTGAATTATTCGGAGTGGGTCGGTGTCCTGTTCTCCTAAAATATATAGTATATTTTTTTCGGGAGGTCGGCTTTGCCTTCATTTAAAAACATCTCCTATAAAAACCTAGCTAATTCACCAGGTAGTATACCTCAAGTAGCTTACCAAATTACCAGTACTGTGAAATTTGAACTCACATACCCTTAAGCACTAGAGATTCAGATTATTGTTAGCCTGTGATTGTTGACATGCATGACAAATGCAGTGTTGACGCACGACAAATGCATTGTTGACTCGTGACAAATGCAGTTGTTAACACGTGACAGAGGGCATTGTTGACGCGCGACTTGAGCTGAGAAGTTGACGCTGTGACAGAGGAAGTGTTGACATGACTTTGGCAAAGTAAGTTGACGCATGACAAGGGTAGTGACGCGTGACAGGAAATGGGTTGTTGACGTGCGACAAGTGTAGAGTTGACACTTGACAAAGACCTCAGATAGGGGACGCGTGACAAGACCTTAGACATTGGACAGATTCGCTACTTGGTTCTTTTTCTGATGTAGGACTCTTTTCAGAATAATGGAAGGTGCCAGCTCAAAGAATACGAATAACCTAAAAGTAAGTAAGAAATCTCAGAAATCACTCTTCAAGTATTTTGGAAACTCTACAGATACAGATATTATAAATACCAATCATATAGATGCCACAAAAAATAATCAGAATACTGACTGTGTGGAAGGTATTATTGAGGTGGACATGCATTCTGCACAGTATCAAATTCAAACAAATGAAACCTACGATAATATGCCAGATCTTGAAGATATTGTTCCTGTTGGGGTGCAACCAGAAGTGTAGCTAGATATCACAGATACAAACACTCAGCAAAATGGAAGACAGAAATCAAAATCAAACTCCGGTCCAAGAAAGAGGAAACCAGGTGATTGTGATATTGCTCAAAATTCTACTCAAAAAAGTAAAGCATTGAAAACGAACAAGAATATGTGGACCATTGGTAGGACATACAAGTTTGATTGGGCAGCTAAATTTCTGTTTATTGAACCTATACAATCATCTAATTCTGAAGAGATCCCATCTGAATGTACATGTACAATATGTACGTGGAAATTGGGAAAGCAACAAAAAATGCAACTGAAGCTGGACACTATAGAAAAACATTGTGGAAAACAATATTTAACTGTAACGGGGGCGGATGGCCAGAAAATCAAAACACATAGGTGGAAAACTGAAAAAGAATGCATGCATGTTAGATACGCAGCGGAATATGAGGCAGAGCAGAAAAAACATAGACATCTGTTGGAAAAGGGAGGAACAATCACATCGCATATTGGTAAGATGAAACAAACAAATCTACATGCAAAATTCATACAATTCTCTACTCTTTTTCAAATACTAAAAAAAGGAAGAGTGATTTCGGATTTCCTCGATTTCAAAGTTTTGTATCAATTTAACGGAATGCTGAATGTACCTCAGTCTCATTGGTCTGAAAGTAGTGGATGGGAAATGGCAAAATGCCTCTCGATGATAGAGAAGGAAGATTTGAAAGAGAATGTAAAAAAAGCAAACTTTATCTCTCTTTCAATTGATGAAGTGACAGTAGTCGACAACACCACATGGGTATGTATCCACGTCTATACTTTAGAAAATCATATAAGGACACCTCATCTGTTGGGTGTTATGAAAATGGTTGAAAACTACAATGCCGAAAACCTATATAAAATAGTTGTTTCTCATTTGAAAGATGTTGCTGGAATGACTGATTATGAAATTGCTACGAAGTTGGTATGCGTTGGAGCAGATGGTGCATCTGTCATGCAGGGTCACTGAACAGGGCTCTGTGTTAGATTACAAACAACAGTGGCCCCATATATGCTACCAATTCACTGTATGGCTCACATAATGAATTTAGCATATAAAATGGTAAGCAACCACGAAAATGTTGCTAAATTAGAAGACCTTATAAGAGAACTTCATGCCTATATGTCAAGCAGCCCAAAGCGATTTCTCGAGTTCCAAAAATTTGCAATTGGAATTACAGATGGCAAAAAACTTCTGAAGGATGTGGAGACTAGATGGATCTCTTTGTATGAACCTGCATGCAGAGTTCGTGAGGAGTATCCTTCATTGGTTGGTTTCATGCACAAATACCGTCATGAAGTTGATAGGGCAAGGGACTTGTTGTTCCGTTTAACTGATTTGGAGACATTGCTTACATTGGTTGGTATTCTTCCAATGTTAAATGAGATCAATACACTGATGAAGCATGCACAGGGAAGATTAATCTATATTGTGGATTTTATACGGATGAGAAAAATGGTATGTCAAAGTCTTGATATATTGTACTGTTCCCAGGATAGTTTTGATGCACCTGTTTTTGAAAATTGGAAAGATTTATTAGATCTTAAAAATCCTAACACCTTTTTGAGATTTAATATCCACGATCACCTCTGCATCACTGTAAATGGGAGGGAAATACCAATGCACATTTTGCAAAAACGTCAAGATATTACAGGATCAGAACGAGAAGATGTTCCTCGTGACACGTAATTTGTTTGAGTCTGTTATAGTTGAAACAAGAATAAAGCTTAAAAAAATTTCAGAAACCTTGTCATCAGAAATTAGGGAACGTTTCTGTAAAGATAAAATTCTGGAAGCCATGGGTGTGATGAATCCTAATTTTTGGAATACTGAAGGTGGCCGTGCAGACTTTGTCAGAAAGCATTTCCATAAATCAATGGGTACAATAATGGAACAATTTACAAAGACGTTAGAGCTCAAGGGTATGGAAATCAAAGGTATACTGAATGCCGATTTATTAAAGTTTCAGTCAACAAATTTTGCAACAACAATGAGGAACCAATATAAGAATTTAGATCAACCTTCTGAAAGTGGTGCTATTACAAGGCTGTGGCGAGGAATCTATCAAAGTTCTATCTTACAAGAAGATATCAGTGAATATTTCAGATTATATGAGTTATGCCAAACAATGATTTTGGGGTCTGTGGAGGATGAAAGGGTTTTCAGTGCATTGTCATTTATAAAATCAAAATTGAGAAACAGGTTGGATAAAAATCTGGAAAGTTGCATGAGGTGTTATGTTTCTCGATACTCCATCGAAACCTTTCCGTTCGACAGAGCAATTGCGCACTGGAATTCCCTTTGCGAAAGAAGAGGTGTGAATAATACAGCTACAAGTACAAATATTCCCAACCTTGAGAGTGTAATTGGCTCTTCGTCACATTCTACAGAAGACAACATCGAGTTTGATGAAGCTATTAATAATGGATTGTTTCAACTTTAAATAGGTATCTTCTTTATCTATCTTTTATCTTTATCATTAAAGATGTTACAGGTCTATATACTAAAAATGTCAGGCAATTCACCCATCTATCTACTAATCCATTTCTCGTGTTGGGTTTTTTTAAAACACAGATCTAGCTCATTACCAGTGGCAGTGATGATTTCAACTTTAAGGAGGTATCTTTTTCCCCTTAATCTTATTGTTTGTTACTATTCATTTTTTTCAGCTCTGGTTATCATTAAAGATGTTACAGGTCTATGTATTTACATTTAGTTAAATACAATCTTTTTTATTTTTTGAAAACGTGGGTTGACATCCGTCCGAGGAAGCTGTTACTTCTCGAGGACTGACAATGTCAGGCAACTCACCCATCTATCTACTAATCCATTTTTTGTGTTGAAAATTTTTAAGACAAAGATCTAGCACATTACCGGTGATGATTTCAATTTTAAATAGGTATCTTCTTCAACATAATCTTATTGTTTGTTACTTTACATTTTTTCAGCTCTTGTTATCATTAAAGATGTTACAGGTCTAATTCTATATATTTACATTTATTTAAAGATATTGTTGGTCTATATATTTAAAGATGTTGCTGGCACTTCTCAGGACTGACAATGTCAGGCAACTCACCCCTATATCTACAATGTCAGGTAAAACAAAGATCTAGCACGTTACCGTTGATGATTTCACAACAATCTAATACGCAAGAGGTAAGCTAAACCCTATCATATTTGCAATTATGTTTAATTTCTTACCAGTGATGATTCTTTCTTGATTTCTTAAAATTATATTTAATTTATTTTTTTATATGTGCAAAATCCTTTGATATATTTTTTAAACTGTGGGATAAACAATACATTATACAATTTTAAATATAAGTCCACATAAAATTCCTCATCATCCATATATATCATATCATCACCATATCATTATCATATCCTGAGTCCTGACACTACAATTATTATTAACACAATTATTTATCTAATTTAAATTTATTAAAACAATTCCATTTTTTTTAAATAATTCATAATCATATCATTACAATTCTATTCGTTCTAATGTCATCTATATCCAATCTAATCATTAATGTCATCTATATCCATTATAACACATTCCATTTATTTATCATCTATATCCATTCTAATGACATTATGATCATATTGTTACAAGTATAGAGAATAATTATCTTAAAACAAGTTCAAAAGTCTAGAGAAGAAGAATTACTGTGCTTGATGATAAATCTACGTCCACATTAAATTGATCATCGTCTATATATATCGTATCATTATCATCATTCATCGTCTTTCATCATCATCTATCATTAATTATCAATTATCATCATTCATCATCTACGTCCACATACAATTCATGACAATGCAAGTAAACAAGAAACATACATATAATTCATGATAATCACCATCTAATGCAATTAAAATTAAAGATTGTATATAAATCCATATAATTAAATTCAAATACCATAGTACATACTCAATAGTAGAAGTTTTCAAATTCAATATTTAAAGTTTCCACAATAATAAAAGTTTCTAGTTTTCAAAACCCTCTTTTTCTTTATCCAATTCTACTCCTCTGCTTGCTTCCCCAACGAGCTTCTTCCACTGTGGCTGTACCCCTTTCCCCAACACCAGAAATAACCCCTGAACTTATAAGATCTTCCGCAGCACTGTCCAGATTTTTAAAAATTCTTTCTTCTTGATTTGTCGCATCTCCATGTGACAACAAATTTGGATCAGCTGTTGCTTTAGCTTTGAATAATATGTCAGGGTCGAAACCATGCTCTTTAATTATCCGCTTTAGTGTATTGTTTTGTTTGTTAACCAAAACAATATTTTGCTTCAAATTTTTTGCTGCGGATAAACTGTTCTTTGCTGTTTCCAAGTGAACTTGCAAAACCTTCGCCTGACTCTTCAAATTTTCATATTTCAACTACACAAAAAGAGTAATGTCAATTCAAAATATTACTAAAAAATTAAAATTTCAAATTAACAAGAATGATTGTTTGAATGTAATAGTACTTACAACTGCTCTATCTCTTTCGGCATTTGCGATTGCTACCAAATCCTTGTCCTTGGACCATTTGTTAAAATATGCTTGGGCCTCGGCACTAATATTTTCCAATTTGTTTAATGAATTATCTAAAATGTCGTCTTTATAGTTGTTGTTATACGTGACAGTCCCACTTCTTACTTGAGTAAGTAAGGAATCCATCTTCGCAAGTTGATTATGGACTGCAGCGTATAAACTATCCCGTTGCCAATAATTTTCATAACGACTAATAATCTCATTGATAAGAACTTCAGCCCTTCTCTCCCATTCTATAAGCTGATTGATATGAGGAAGAATAAACTCACTGACATGGGATTGACAATCATAACCAATTAGGTTCTCCAAAGGAAAAGGTAGCAACTGTTCACTATCTGAATCTGATGAAGATGATCTTGCTGGAGAAGTATGGGGGCTTTCAGCAAGATCAACTGCTACTTGTTTCTGCCTTTGGGTGGGCTGATCCTGTTTGTGAAAAAATAAATCAAGATTTAGATAAATAAATTTAAATCAAAATGTAATTCAAAATTGTAAAGCATATTTAAATTGAAATTTGAAGTATATCTGCTGGCCTTGAATCATCTCGCGGGTATTGAAAAAACCAGTTGGGTCATTGCTATCAATGCCCAAATAATCTTCATCTAAATTTATATTGTTCAAAACTGATATGCCCATTACACTGGGCAAGCCACCGAGTGAGAGAGTTGGAATTCGAAAGGAGGAGGCAATGTTTAGTGTCCCACTAGGGGCCGGAGCAAGTGGCATGCGTTTACCAATGTTATTTTTCACCGTTCCTCTGGTTGGCATTTTAAAAATTATTGGTTGAGTGGGTTTCGGTGCCACGGTTTGATCAGGACTGACATGTGCTGAAAAGTACAAGAAAAAAATGAAAAATAGGAAAACAATTCAAAAAGGCAAAAACTACGAAATTAAACGTACTATAGTAAAGTTGTACCTTCTTGTTGAGGGGTAGTTTTTCTCGGTGCTAAGGGTGGCCTTGTAGGAGTTGTATTCAGGGTTTGTTCAGAAGATATGAATGCATGTGACTGTATGGAGTGAGTTAGGGAAGAAGGTTGAGTTTCTGAAACAATTGTATGTTCCAAAGTCCCTACAATTCATCAATATTAAATGTTGACTATTCATTTGGTTAAAATTTAAATCGAAAAATAAATATGCAACTTTGCAATTTGTAAATAATATATGAGAAGGTATTACTTCTCTGGCGTTTAACGAGTTCAAACTGTCGGGGGTTTGGAGAGGAGTGAGCTTCCATTTCAGACTAGGAGTCCCCCGAAGCCTCTAGCGTGTTGTTGGTCTCTTCCTCTCAATAACACCTTTTTTCGGGGAAGGGCTTCAATAAATCTTCTCTGCAAAAAAATTAACATTTAAGTGTTAATAACTGCGCAGTGTTATGTCAAAAATTGAAATACAAACTAAATACTTTATACCTGTTGTTCTTCAAATGGAATTGACAACTTCATCAACTCCTCATCAGTGCAAGTAGGAATTTTTTTATCTTTTAAATTTAAAAGTGCCTCATAATAAAGACCAAGGAGATAGTTTGTTGAATAAATGACAGGTTTTTTAGAAAGTTTTGAATTTGTTAGTTCAGTTCTTATTTTTTTGGATAGATAGGTGCACCAATCGAATTTTTGTTTTGAGATAGTGGAAACAATGTATGTAATTTCCCAATTTGATATATCTATTTGGCGACCCTGCAAAACAATTCTGGATTGAAAAAATGAAATAACTGCAGCAAGAAAGTGGTGTGCAATTGATTGCGTATACACACCACGCCTGGATTTATTGACATGGGCTGCAAATGCGAAATAGTGAAAATTAGTATAAACATTGAAAATTGTATCAGAATAAAAAATAGAATAAAAAATATGAATTAAAAATAATTATACTTACAATCAACATGGAAACCGAATGTTAATTCGAGAAATTTCTTGTCTTCTTCCAGGAGTGTTGCCTTGGTTGTAACAATTGGTAAATTTCTAAACAGAAGGCTCGTAAACCGATGGATGTCATTTGCTTCGATAATGAATTGGAACATTTGGCCATCATTCAACGTCACATAAAAAAGGTCATCCTCTGAATTATAGGATGACAGAAGGTAATTCAAAATATCCAGATCTGTTTCGAAATGGGGCATATTAACGAGCCCTGTAAATTCACACGCATCCATCAAATCTTTATATTTTGAAGACATCTTTAAAATAGTATGGATGTGAGGGCATAAGGGATTCCTTTATATGATTTTTTCCAAGGATTGAATTGGATTATCTTCTTGATTTTTTTCTTGAGCTTGCAGTTGGGAAGCATGTGAAGTTGACATTATAGTTGTGCTTGGATTCTCTTCTTTGACAACGATTGAGACCTGTGAAAATTCAAGAGCGGGAAGGTGTAAATGAGAAAATGACCAGTCGAAGGGTATTTATAGGATAAATCGTGCGTCAATTGCCTTAGCTGACGCGCATCAACTCGACCTGTTGACGCGCATCAACAGTCCCAATTAACGCGTGTCAACAGGCCGAGTTGACGCGCGTCAGCTAAGGAAATTGACAAGTGATTTAGCCTATAAATACCCTTCGACTGGTCATTTTCTTGTTTACACCTTCCCACTCTTGAATTTTTACAGGTCTCAATAATTGTCAAAGAAGAGAATCCAAGCACAAATATAATGTCAACTTCACATGCTTCCCAACTACAATCTCAGGAAAAAATCAAGAAGAGAATCCAATTCAATCCTTGACTAAGATCATATACAGGAATCATATTGTTGATGTGCGTCAATAGTCCTATTTGACATGTGTCAACAGCCCCTGTTGTCACGTGTCAATAGTCCCAGTTGACGCACGTCAACAGTTCTAGTTGTTGTGTCAATTGGTTCTATTGACGCGCATCAACTAGAGCTGTTGTTGCGCGTCGACTGGGACTGTTGACGTGCGTCAACTGGGACTATTGACACACAACAACTAGTATTATTGATGCGTGCATCAAGAGATTCAATTGAAGTGTATTAATGGCTCCAGCTGTCACGCGTCAATTGATTCTATTGACGACGCGTCAACATGAGTTGTTGACGCGCGTCAATAAAACCTGTTGATGTGCGTCAATAGACTTGGTTGACGATGCGACAACTGGGTTCATTGACGTGCATGACAACTGGGTTCATTGACACTCTATTGACATGCGTCAAGGATTTTTATTGACATCTTGTTGTCGCTTGTCAATGATGTAGCTAGGAAAAACCAGGCAAAAATTTGGTTTTGGAATACTGTCAAATTTTCCTTTTGCTAAAACTAGTTCCGGGGATATTCGCCAGGTATTTTCTGCCTACAATTTTATAGAGGTGTCTTAAAATGAACCCTGCCTAGTGCTGCTACCCCATGTGCATAGTTCTTTAGCTCTACGATTTTTTGGTTTTGTGGTTACCTTTTTGGCATTTCTCGTGCCTTTGTGGCACTTTGATTTTGGAAAGTGAGTTTTCGATCACCCTGTTGTTGTAACTCTTTTGTATTATTAATATAAAGAAATGTTCCAATAGTAAAACACATTTCATTTCATGTATCGTGCATAACAACTCTATTTCAAATTCTTTTCAGGTTATTTTTCCTTTTTCCATATCTAATGAAAATTTCCTTTTGTTTTCCTTAATTTTAAGAATTTTTTTTGTAAATTCAAAATTACATTTTTTTACTAATTAAGGCATAAATCAAAAAATACAAACTTTTAGCCAAATCCCTTGGAGGTTTTTAATTTAAATTTATAACATGCAAAATTACCTTTAAAAAAAATTCAATTGCTATTTCAATATATGGTCATTTTATTAATTTGATAACAATCACTTTTTGTTTAGCATCATTCGTTGGGTTTTATCCCCATCATCTCTCTTAATTTCTGGTCCCATTCACTTTTCTATATAATTTGGGGTTATATCTATCATTTAATTTTCTACCATCATGGCCCATACCTCAATTTCTCAAGTATCCTTGTTTCATTTGCTTCAACGGAACCAATGATGTAGAGATGCTCTTACACAATTGTTAAAGCAAGTCCATCTCCTTGATCATACGACACCCTACCAAGTGAATTCCATTTTGGGTTGTATTAAAGCTTATTCTACTAGTAATGATGACACCTCCCATAAGGCTATATTAAAGTCTATTAAATTTTTTAACCATGCCTTTCAAGATCAACTTCAAGCCATGAATGCTACAATTAGTTCTCTCAAGACTGAAATCCACCACCTCAAAGATAATTCCAATGCACATATTCATTCTCTTTATATGCATCATGATGTTCCTAAGGCCAAGGATATGCCATATGATCTAGGTGTTACATGTGATCATATAGGTGAGGGTAAATTACTCCAACAAAAAACACCTCTTTCATTTGATGAACATGTTAAACAACATGATATCCTATTTCATCTCCACAGTCATCGGTTAATTACTTTATTTCCCAATAATTACTATCCTCATTATCGAATTACCAAAGCCAAAGGCCGACCATTCTGTAATTATCATGGAATTAATGGACATCGTGATAATAATTTATATGCTTTACAATGAAAAATACTACATCTTGAGAATAAGGGATTTATTTTATTCTCTAAGCAACATTCTGCTACACATTCATCTCAGGTTTCCACACCCCAATGGGTTCCTAAACATAATTCATGTATGTCTTATGGGCATAATTCCATATAGAATGCCTCAAGCTCTACCATAATAAAAGCATCATTACTTCCACCTGATCCATTTCCTAACGCCACACCAACAATATCAGCTGAGCCACCACAAGCTCCATCTAAGGCCAACACAACAAAGGAATCTACAACATATCTACTTCTTCACCACACATTGAGATAGATTATGCAAACACAAGTATCAATGACTTAGTGAATGATTTATGGATCTCCATGGGCATGGGCACCTATAAGGTAAATCCTAAATATACTTTTAAGTAATCTTCTGAGAGCAACATGGATAACACTAATTCAACCCTACTACTCAAATATGATGATAACGATGATTTTGTTCCTTCTTACTATTGTGATGACTATAAGTACGTTGTTAAGAATTTTCCACATCTTGATCCTATTGATGAAACAAATTACACTATTTCACCAAAAGAATTACAAATTTCTCACCATATAGTTGTAAAGTATAAAACAACACAAAAGGCCAAATATAAAATCCCAGTGCCATCACTTATATATTCTTTAGCACATCTAAGCCTCATGTTCACATATGTTCTTCTTTTCTAGTAGATAATGGGCCCTTTCCTAGTAATAGCATTACATAGATCATTTTGGCATTCACATTTTGGGGTGTCCTAATTCCCCCACACCACTCAATAATGCTCTCTTGTTCCAAGTCCATACTTGATTGCTGAGGGAATTCTTCATATAGACCTCACTTTTCACACACACACACACACACACACACACACACACACACACACACACACACACACACACACACACACACACACACACACACACACACACACACACACACACACACACACACACACACACACAAAAAAAACTGTGGGCATCCTTATTCCTCCCTTCTACCTGGCTTTCTTTTATACATTTGTAATAAAAAATCAAAAATCATTATCTTAGATCTTCATTGGATGCATTCTTCCTTGCTTATACTACTCTATGTTTCACCTTTTCTTATCATGTTACTATGGTTCATAGTATGCTTTATCATTTTTTTTCATACACGCATGCACATTCACACGGTATCTTGAGGTGAATGCAGGCCACTTACAAGTTGTTCCACGATGTATGATGCTTAGTCCTATCCATTACCAGTCCCACTGAGGCTCTTCAGAGCATCTACCTTTTCTCACTTACTATCAGGTTCTATCATTACAATATTGCACATTTTTCATTCATATATTTAGATATTACATTGTCCTATACTATTTATCTTTCCTAATATACTAACGTGTGCTTCATATGTAGCATTTGCCTTACAGGATTTATTTCAATCATGGTTATCTGATTTTCTTGTACCTTGCTTTCCATTTTTTACAGGATATACGCTATGTTTTCTTGTTTCCTTATTTACACAAGCCTTGATCGCTTCGATTTCCTTGTAACATCATGATTAGTGTCCCATATATGCAACTGACTACTCGTTGCGTCCTTGTTTATTTTTTTCCTATATGTTATCTCTTAGTTGTTCTTTCTGTATGTATTACTAGTTTGACACTAACACTTGTATACTAGCATTTTGCCATTGTTTTCTTGCGCCATGCTAACTACTATGCGTAATCCCTAACACCCCTACATGATTCCTATATCTTATGTGCATATCAGTTTCAACCTTCCTTGTTTGGGATTCGTTCATTATTGCTCATCTCACACACCCCAAATGAGTGAGGGAAAACATTAGGTGAACCTTTCACCCTCCCATCAGCCACAAAAAATAGTTATAGAACCACAAACAACATGATTAGAACCAAAATTAGTTATAAAATAGGAACAAAAACTGATTTGGAAAAAAAATTAAAACCTAGATAGAAGTGCCTAGAATAGACATGAATGCTTGGGTGCTATTGTTCCACATGGGCACTCCCATCATGGGGGAAAATAGTTACAAGAGTAGTTTCAGCAGTTGCATAATTACAATATTCTCTAGTTTTAGCAGTTACACGACCATCTTTAGACTGCAATTAGTTACTAACAAGAACTAACTACTTACTCAGGAACCAAAGAAAGAACTAAATAAGGGAATGAAACCTAGGACATATGCAGGACAACAATATGCATGGAATAATGTGTCACCCGAGGAAAGTTACAAATTAGGTTTATGATCATCTGTAGTGGTACTTATCTGTAGGGAAGTGTTAATAGTTGGAGAGAAAAACAAACCTCTCTCCCAATACACTTTCCCTTAGCGATGACATGCCGCCTAAATCTGAAGTTTAGTGTCGGGACGCTCAAATCCCTAGTTTGGCAACAATACGCTCAAATCCTTTATGTTATTCCAACCATCTCCTAAGCATCGAGTCTACAAGTACGAATAAATTTATATCCCTTTCTCTTTCAACACTCTAAGTGTAATATAAACCCTTGGTTTATCTTTTCCACTATGTATTTCCATTTTTACATATTTTCTAAGTTAAAGTTCGATTGCATTTACCTAAAGCATTGACTACACTTGTTTTCTTTTGTAGGTTCTATCCTATCCCAACGAAGGAAAAACACACAAGAAACCATGAAGAAAATATCAAGCACACTCTAGAAAAGATGACATTCCAAGGAGCTACACACATACATCATTATCACTCCACACACGTAAAGGTCACCGCTAGGATCCTTATCCTTCCATATACTTAGAATTTCATGGAACACATCTTTCACAATTTCATTTAGTACACTACAACACTCATTCACCACACTATTGGGTACATAGTCTTCATTCGAATCTCCAGGGTATGATTTTATTTTCTACTTTATGAGCTACCAAATCCTTATTCACCATTATAAAGTGGGGGAAAATGTAGTCACTAAATCACACACTTACTATGTACATCTAGCCTCTAAATACTTCATTTATATGCATGATTCATAAGTGAGAGAAGTAGTCATTAACAACCTCTTTAATTTTGTTTGACATCAATTTTATCCTTTTCATCTTTATTGTTTTCTATTTCTAATTGACAACTTACAATTTTGCATATTGGATGACATCCTACTCATCTCTGATTTCACTTTCTGACATTTTGAGCACCTAGTACAAGACTACCAATTAGGGACATGAGCGCTCAGACGCAACTGTCTCCTGTGGGGGTCTTTGTCATCCTTATCTTTTTTTTTTTGATATTTCAAATGTTACTTATTTCTTGTCTTCTTTTATCACCCTTGGTCAGCCTTTCACTTGTTAATGACAAAACTTAAGCAAAGGAATAATATATATACATGTCTTATTTAACCTCATTAAGGGGGAAATCATTTAAGAGGCACATACTATTACAATGAGCTAATATTTTCTTTCTACTACACCAAGGATTGTATTTTGGGACTTCATACTTCATTGCATGGGAGGGTTTATTTTGAATTCCATACCACACATTTACATTGGGATAGAGTAGTTGTAGCTTGTTATTCATTGTGAGACTAACACTAGGGCATCCTAGCTCAAGGGACACTATTTTAATCACACACCACAAGAACTATATGGAGTCTGAAATGCAGTGTAATGCTTAGTGAAAATCACATTGGGGTGATCGCTGAGGGTAGTCTGACTCAAGCATATGTATATTTTTATTCATCTAATGTGCACTTGAGTATTGTGCAGGTAGCTAAAGTTTCTTTTATAGGTACAAGTGTGACAAAATAAAGGTGCAATGAACTTGACGCGACCTAAAACAAACAAGAGGTGACAAAGAAAGAACCAAATCCCAAGTTATTCCGCAGACACCAATGCCTAGAATAGATACTAGCGTCTAGGTGACCCTATCCCATTCCAGGCGGTTATATCATGTTACTGTCCAAATCATAGTCTTAGACATAGATCCTACACTGTCCAAGATTAGTTGTTCCAGATCATTTACAAGACTAGAATCAGTGTTGATTTATAGTTACAAGATGAACCAGTCTACAAACCATATATATCACTCTTGCTTGTATTTAAATTGCTTGTTCTCACTTATTTACTATTTTATTTATCTGATCAGTAGTGTCCTTATCTTAGATTTAATTTTTATTAAATAAAATATATAAGAATGAATATTTATCTAAATTAAATATAATAATAATTGTTATCATAAATATTGTTGGTTTAGTTTATTTGATAGTGTATAACCAATTTTCATATTTACATATTCTAACACCGACTTTACTAGCCAACACTCCATACTCACAATATATATGAGACTATTTTTTAACTTTGTCTTAAAAAGAAATTAATTTTTTGTAGAAACTAATATTTTAATTTTAAGAGACTAAATCTTGCATGAAGTTCAACATGGTCATGAATAATTAATTAGAAATAATGATGAACATAGAGGATTTATATTTGGAAATTGGTGTCATAGTGATCGTGTTGTGAAATATAACACAAATTTAGGTGATGAAAATTACATGGAGAAGAAGGTCGAGGAAAAAAAGGACTATGCCTAGTATGGAATATTGATAAGGACTTGGAGCTATTTTTAATCGAAGATTTGTTTGAAGATCACATAGGAGGATAAGAAGGGACTCCATAACTTACACGTGGTTGAGTATCCTTGAGGGGAGTTAGATCCACTAGTAATGGTGGCGGTCTAAGATTCTCATTGTGGTGAATTAATAATGGATCAAGGAAGTTGAGTCGGGGATATCCTACAATTGATGGTATAAGGATGGATTGTGGTGTTGCTAAAAATTGTAACTACGACTAATTAACAATTTTTCATATCGCAAAGATCAAGGTGGAATCATACCAATTTGATCATGAAGGACTTAAGTTTTCTTAAGCATGAGGGTAGTTTAAATAGTAGGCTAAGTATTTAAGCATTGTGAAAAAAAAATGAGATATGGGGAAGTACAAAATCATTCATAGAGAGGAAAAGGAAAATGAACATAGAACAATGAGGAAAGAAAACATGAAGAACAAAGGGGAAACAATTAAGTAATCTAATATATGTTGTTATTGATCCTATCCAATAGTGTGAAACCTATGGAGAATATAATCTCTTGAAGGATCGCAAATAAACTAACACTACATTGTTAATTAATTAATTTTCCAAAGACATATAGATGGATGCCAACAAATTGATTAATGCAAACATGAAGGATCTATTTAATATATTTTTCATCTTGCTCTTTTTAATAAAAATCCATATGTCCTAAAACAAAAGATGCATGCTAAAAAGAACTACTTAAAAATAAATAAGAAATGCAAAAAATTTAGACAAATCTTGGTACACTATATAATAGAACTATGTATACCAAACATTTGGTTTTTATTAAAAAATGAGAAATATCATTTTAAAAGTGGAATATCTATTACAAAAAAATGAATTAAGAAATATGTTTACAACAGCTATTGTGATCAAAGAAAACTAACAAATATTATAGAATCCAAAATAATAAACATTCATCACTTGATAACAAGTACAACACTCAAATGAAACTCCACGACATGTAAATAATAATTTGTAATCAATAGAAGATTAGATTATGCGATATTTATAAAATGATCAAAAAACAAAGAGGTTAATACTAGATATACCTATGTGTCTCAAATCATACACTTATCCATAATTTATAATATTGTTCAGAGATCTTATAAACAATAACCTAACTAAAAAATGGAATCACCATGTTGATATATTAAGGAACATATTTATTAGAGCTTAGCAATACATGTATATTTATTTATTGTATCATAAGCCTTTTATACCTTTTCATTCAAAAAAAAATAAAAAATAGTTATAACCAATTTATAAAGATTATGATTTTATAATATTTAAATTCTTTTAGATTATAAAATTAATAAAAGATAAGATAAACTAATGAAATGAGCCTCTTAATAGAAAGTTAGAATAGGCATATAAATCATAGATGAAAATGATAGATGGCACCACTTACACACTTTAATAAATAATAAAATATGAGAGTAAAATACATGCCAAATGCAGTCGTCACTTAAATAATCTCCATTTCAATCTATAAAACACTTCAACGCAAATACAAAGACTGAAACATTTCACATGTTCATAACATAAGTAGAACTTGAGAAAAGTTGTTTCATGTTCCTTTGTATATATCTTCAAAATATTTATTTGCAATACTTCATTTTCATCCCAAAAACATATCTTTCTTCTTTGTTTTTAAAAAAAGAAAATGACGCATCAATGAAATAAGCAAACACCAAGGAGACAAAAGTGTTTTGTATACTTGAAATTATATTTTTTCATTTTTGAGGCCTTAAAATGACATATTATTGCTCAAGTAAAAATTCAAAACAAGAACATCGAACAAATTCTTCAAATCAAGAGTATGAAATTTTTAACATCCTTCATCGTACAATAAATTTTGGTTTTTTTTAAAGTTCATATAATATAGTTTTGGGTAACTTATTTTGAAGGTTAAATGTTTGTCATTCTTCCATATCTTAAGCTTGCATTGATGGTAATTTGGACGTCAAATTAAATATATTGAAAAAACTATAAACTCACAAGAATATATTTTAGGGCTTAAAAGACAAGTCTCTATTGCCCAAAATACTTTTAAAGTTTGCCCGAATATATTTAGAATCATACCGGAATGAACTTCATTTCAATATCATTATATTTTTCCTTTTGAGACGTAAAAATATGAAAACCATTTCCATTTTTTCATGGATCTTTTGAAATAGAGTTGGAAAAAAAATATTTAGAGAACAATGTCAACATTATCATAATTCTTTACCTCATCTTCTGCCTTTCCATCACATAAAAATGAGATTATCTCAATGTACTTCAATGCTTACCTCAACTTCCCATCATACAAACTCCAAAGAAGTGAATAATGCTACATCTAACTATATATATCTTACAAACTATTTTTTATTGGAATTATCACAATTATCTTATTATAATAAGAGGTTACAATAAAAGGTGGTTGCAAAAATTCATGGCCCAAACACCAAGCCAAATGACGGATCATAAAAAAACCATTTCATCAATACAACACAAAAAAGTAAGCACATGCAACTACAACACTGAGTGGAGGAGGAGGATTATCTCGAGGAGGAGGCATCTAATGGCATATGACTCATCATCCGAAGGATTTTGAACAACCCAACCATCACGAGGGTACTGGGTAGCTAGAGGAACTATAATTCCCCAACCAAGAGGTGGGGAGCCCACAAAAGTCATCCCTTGCAGAAGAAAATTCCAACAAGATAAAGTAGCAGTGGAGGAAACAACCAAAAAATTCCCCCAAGGTGGTGGCAGTGGAAGTGGCCATAGATTGGAGAGGGATGACGAATTTTCTAGCTGCTACTCCGATGCCTGGTAGGTAGTGGTGGGGAGCCCAACTGAAGTGGATCTGGAACTCGACTCATTGTGCAAGGGGCACTCCCCCAGTATGCAAGACACTCTTGAAGATGTTAGAACTCAAGATTCACTTTCTTGACCTATGCTTGAATATGGAGGAAAACAAAAGAAACAACATTAACTCTATCATTATATTGGAATTGAATAGAAATAGCTTCATTATTAAAAATGGCAACATTTATGCATTTCCATAATTGAAAAAGATTGATAGCTTTAAAAAATTTCCACAGAAAAGTAATGCAAGTACTCCACTAAGATTTATCTCCAAAAAGAGCCATCTTCCAAGTGATAGGATCGAGGTGATATGGCTTGAATAATGAGTGGATCCAGGTCTAATAAGCTTGCACACAAGGGAAAAACTAAAAAACATGCTTGAAGGTTTTAGGGTTGCCGTATGTAGGAAATTTGGGATTGGAAAGACTACGGTGTTTAAGTCTATCACCAAGCAGGAGGCCTTGATACTCAAGGAACCAAACGAAGTGCACAATGTTAGGTTCTAACCAAGAACTCTAAACCCAATTTAGGTGAAAAGGCCAAGATCGAGGTGAAGATTTGAGGTTCCATCTAGAATTAAGCTTGCAGATGGCAGCGGAGAAGGGACTCATAAGTTAGTAGGATAGACCTGACATGTAATGTTTAAGGGGGTATCCCAATTCCATCTCCAATATTTCCACCAATCAATTGGTGGCTGCAAACTCAACTTGTGAAGCATAATATCTAGGAGAAGCTCTTGCAATTTGATAATAAAAGGAAGGTTTGATTTGACCAAACCAAATTTGAGTTTAAGCTCTAACCAATGAATATAATTTTTAGAATAAAAAAGGCTTTAAATTGAGGTAATTCCCTTCCTGAAGAGATGGAGAGCTTTAATTCCAATTGTTTTCGCCAATGGTATGTAGTTTCTAGTCATAATCGGAGACTACCAAATGTTATGGTCATTGAAAGAGATCCCCAACTTGAATCCATCTCCAACCCAATGCATGTACGACTTGACGACCTCCTAGGCTTTCTATAAGCTATTGGAAACAAAAGTACCTTCAATTTGGATGGGTTTCGACGTGACCAAAATGGTGTGCATACCTATATTCTTCCAACATTTTTTCTATAAAAAGCACTGACAAAAATGAAATTTCGTAACATAATTTTCCATAACTTCTGCCCTTCTGCAATATTAATAATCCATTTAGCACATAAGGTGAGGTTGTGTTTAAAAGCATTGATGATGTCCATGTCACCTTTCTTCCTATGGTTGCAACAAAATTCCTAGGACACATGCTGGAAACCTTTGAT
Source organism: Taxus chinensis (assembly GCA_019776745.2). Taxonomy (NCBI): domain Eukaryota; kingdom Viridiplantae; phylum Streptophyta; class Pinopsida; order Cupressales; family Taxaceae; genus Taxus; species Taxus chinensis. The sequence continues at coordinate 644,239,891 of CM034153.1, read as the reverse complement.
GTGTTTGTCATCAACCCATAAGAAATCCTAAAGCATCTTGGCTAGTTTATTATAACTTTGTATGGTGCCCAACAAGAAGAGTAGGTAACATGAGTAGTAGAAATAATCTTAGTGCAAACCTAAAATTTTCCAGCAAGATAAAGCATATTAGTGATCCAATAGGAAATCTTATCCTCCATTCGATCCAGAACATATTGCCAAAGCACTAAAGGAGTGTAATTAAAGGAAAAAGGATTGCCCACAAACTTGACCTATTCACCATATTAAAACCATCTCCAAGAGTACTGCTTAAGACAATATGACATGAGCGAGCGATTTACCTGTACAAAATGGTTTTGTTTCATTGCAACACCGACCCTAATGATTTGCAGAAAATGTTGAGATAATCTAATATCTTAGTGAAATAAATTTCATTGTCAACGAGCATAAGAAAATAATCATTTGCAAAATGCCTTATGATAAGCTGAGTGGAGTGATCTAGGAGATAAATTTTATGAACAAGCCTTAAGGAAACATGATGAGCAAGCAAATATCCAAGTTCCTCTGTAGCTAACACAAAAAAGGGTTGGGGTGAGAGGGAAACCTTATCGGATTGAATGAAATAGGCCAAAGCTAGAGGATTTCTTTTTTTTTTAATGGTAAGGTAAGCCGAGGCCCGAGAGAATAAAGTTTTCCCAGCTTGTTGAAAAAAATCACCAAATCTAAGAGCATGCAGCATAATATCAAAGGCCATTCTATTCGATCATAAGGTATTTCAAAATCCAATTTAAGAAAAATGGTTTTCTGAGGAGAGGAGAGGCTTGATCCCAGTCCATACCTTCCACAACAATAATGTTGTTTATATCTTCCTTTAATGAAGTCAATATTCTCAGGCCTCACAATTACTGGGAGAATATAACAGAGCCGCAAAACTAAGGATTTGGTGAGAATCTTATACAAAATCAGTAAGCAAGGTGATCTCCATTTAGTGATAAGCTCTGGATCACCCATATTACGTAGGAATTTAATTCCATACCTAATATTGGATCTCCATTTAGTGATAAGTCAATATTCCATGCACTGTACGATAGAAAATAATTCTTCCATCATAAGGGGATATTCACATTGATTTTTTTTGCCTAAGATAACTTGCATGAGACAACATCTAAGTTTTTTTTTGAGAGCATCTTTTCACTCTTCGGTATAAGATTGAGCTAAAAAAACTAGATTACAATGCTCCATAAAGACATTAAAAATGTCAGGAAAGCTGGTAATCTGATCCTGAGCCATGTGAATAGTTTTTGTTTGGTATTTGGTTTCATTGGTTTGAAGGGATTTGAAAAAATCATGGGATGCACATTATCCAAATTTCAGCCAATGTAACTTGAATTGAATCTAAGCTCCTCTGGCAGAATACGCCTAACTAAGCTTGACTTTATGCCACAAACCAACTGCTTCAAATTACAATCAAAGACAAAATGGATAATTTTCAGTCTTTGAAGTGCATTGTTAGTTCACTTATGCACCCACACCACCTGCTTACCAAAGTGGTAGAGGAATTTGTCATTTCCTTAGATGGCCTCATTGCACCACTTTGTCTAGCTGGCAGCATAGGGCAGACGAGGTGCCAAGTTCTAGATTTTGGTGACAATCCAGATTACCCCTCATGTGTAAAAGTGACATGTTCAAATAAAATTGATTATGTGACACATTAAATTGATCCCCTCCCCCTAGATAATCTGAAAAGTGATGGGACAATGGTAATAAAGAATGCACTCGTAATGGATGGTTATTAAAGAGTTGTTCATGATCTTTCTTTGAGAGAAAGACACAACCCAACCTTTTTAAAATTTTATCTTCTCCAACTCGAAAATTGGACCATGAGAACCACTATTGTGGAGTAAAATCCCATAGAGAAGCAAAGGGTGCACTAAACTCAACCCATTTTTGAAATAAAACAATTTTCACATTTTTCAAGGCACCAACGCATTTACGGACCACATTCTTTTTCATCAAGATGTTCGATCATATTGAAATATACACAAAGTTTCCAAAAAGCAAGTGACAAGTTGTCAACTATCCATCTCCATAAAGTAGCTCTTTTTGGTACATCATTAGAAGCATATATTTTAATAATGCCAAGAGCATAGTCATTGCCATTTAATAGGACCCATAAGGCCCGATGGGGAAAATATTCCCCATAAGCAACATTTAATGGGGAAAATTTAGGGGATATTGATATACTAAAACCACTCTAACCGTCATTATGAGAAGTGTGGAAGTGGGTAAAATAAGACACAATACACTTTAAAGCAGATTGCAGAAGAAAACACGAAATCTTAACTTCATGTAAACATAAAAATTAAATTTCCAATTTTTTGACGTATAGAATGCACAAAGAATTTACATGAGGAATATGTGAGACTTATAACATTCCAAGATATGAAATTCATGTAGGAATTTCATCCATGTTAAGTTCCCCTTGTCCATCATGCAAGTCAAAAACATCATCTAAAGTAGAAAAATTGTTAGACAAAACCGATCACTGGTTTAGTTTAAGAAAATCCTCTAAACAAATGGAGTAATATTTAGCCCCATTAACTCCCCTTGGCAATTCATTCCCACCCTTTGGTGGGCTACGAGAGTGACGAGAAGATTATGAAGAGGTCCCATCTTTTGACCTTATCAATTTATTGGACATGTCTTGGTTCTGCAAGGGTTTGGGGTGAATACGAGTGACATAAATGAAGGTAGATGACATAGGAATGCTAGCATAATTACAAATAGATGGTGGGGATTTGGGTAACGATGCCAAAATGGTTTTATTTCATGTGGCCTTTTTTTATCATACACAATGGTCTAGTTCTCATTGCTAGCTAATGCATTAACTATTCCTTTCATGATTTTGTCCTCGGTAGGATTAGAATTAGCCATGAGTGAGTAGTCTTGGATTTTGTGGGTAACTAGTGTTGGAAAGGTTGGAATAAATCACCTTTTAAGAAAACTACATAGAGCCGACTTGAATCTCAATGATCTCTTTTAAGTCTTTGGTTAAATCCACCTCCGCATACACCTGTTTGTGGGGACAATTTGAATAAAAAGGGTTTGTTTCAAAATAGATAACACACCTGATGGGCTTGGCAATATCAGATTTAAAAGACCAGAGAGGGATAGGAAGACCAGGTAGCTCGACCCAAACGGAAACCTTAAGGGAAACTTGGTCCACAAATTTGAAATATTTGGTCTAGGGTGAAAGGACGAGAATCGTATTATACAAAAAACAATAACAAGATTTACTCATAAGGGTACAAACATGTAAAGATTCTTCAAATAAAAACATAAAGAAGGCTTTCGTAAGATTTATGATACCAATGACCTAAATACCAAGAGGCTCCCAGTGAAACCTAATCCATGACCTGAGGGAATCTTCAAAAGGAATACACCCAACGTAGTAAGTTATAAGACTATAATCCTCATACCATTTTATTACAAGTTTAACAACAATATTTATCAAAACATCTGGAACAAAGTCAGTTTCATTTCCTTATTGTAAATTTTACGAACAAACTTCCTTGCGCATTTGGGGGCCATCTTCTTCGTTCCCTATAACAAATTTTGCGGAAGTTAAACTAAGTGCCATATATGCTCCCAAGAACAATGGAAAGCCAATAGTTTGTGTACACAATTTTTGAGAAACCAACATGCGTGAAATGGAGAGCCAAAGAGAAATGACAAGATAATAAATAACATAGTGTAACATGGAAGAACCCAAGCAAAACCAATCAGCTCATTGATCTATAATCCAAAATTTCAAAACCCTATATTCAAAATTTTCAAGCAATGATAGTGAATTAATCATGAAATCTTTGTATTTTCAAAACTCAACTCATGACTTCTCGAAAGTGAAGATACATCCAAAAATATGCTTGGGTGTATCAAATAAACTATCCATTTACATGCCTAGAGTTGTTAAAAGGAGATGAAATTAATACTATGGAAATTACATCTAATATTAGAAGATCAAAAAGTGTTATTAGGGTTCAGAATAATTGACACTTATCCACATGAAATTATTTGATTTAGAGGTATAGTTATTAATTTTGTACGTGATGTTGATAAGGGGTTTGATTGATGTTGTAATTGTAGAAATATAGTTGATCCACTTAATTTGAAGGTTGTTTCTACATTTCAAACTTGTTATAAATTTGTACATGATTACATGTGATACCGTTTTCGATAATTAATTAATTTTATAGTTGATGTTGTTAGTTTTGCATCGGTTGTTCAATTGGTGTTTTGTTGGAGAAACTTTTATCGTGCAATTGATGATGGGTGTGATTGATAGTTATAGTGTATGACTTTAGTTGAAACATTACATTGAAATGTTGTATGCGTACATTTAATTATGTTACAGATTCGTACATTTAAAGTTGCAAATCATATTTGAAAACATCAAATAAATGAAGGTATACGTACACATAATGAGACATGTATACATTTTCAGTTTTTATATCATGAATGGTAGCCTTTAGTGGGCAATTTTAGTTTCAATAAACATGATTACATTTGATACCCCTTGAACGACTGTGCCGCTTTGGATAGAAGAAGTGTTGAGTATAGCAGTAGTGAAGGTGTTATCAAAGCAGAGCGTAGTATTTACGATGGGTTGAGTGATAGTAGTCTTGCTTCCTCCTTTCTTCTTGCTCCGAAGTGCTGGTACGTGTGCCATATTTGAGTATCTCTCAAATGAAAAAGAAGATGAAATGCGCAAATTTGCAAATGAGGGAACTCTAGAGAAAGTTGTGAAAGTCAGACCCTGCCTTTCAGTGGTTCCAATGTCGATGGTTGTTCTATGCAAAGTAAGTCCCTGCGACTTGTGGATAGTTAATACCCCAGGCCATTTTAATCGGCAATTTTCATCGATTCCCTCTTAAAATAGGTTTTATGGGAATATGTAATGGGTTGGAGGGATCCCAACATGGGCCGTTGTATCTATCAAATTTGACAACAAATAAAGGTAATGTTGGTGGTTGCATTGATGCATCGTAGACAATATCGATGATTGTTCTTGTAGTACCATTCACGAGGCCCGCGTCAACCCATATATTTGCAATAAGAATGATTTTTGGGTCCTTGCTTAGATCTGTTGATTGGCAATTCTTCAGTAGTTGTATTTGATGGCAAGATTGGAATGTCAGGGGATCGTAGGTTGTTGGTTGTTGTAAGTTGAAAGATATTAGATATTTAATTATCTCTGTCAGATATATACTCCCACAATACATACATGGAATAGTTGGAACGAGTTACAGTTTATTTCAAAAACACTTATAAACAAACACTTAACCACTACAAGCTATTTTTTAAAATCAAATTTCTTGCTTTTTGCTTGTGCAATTTTCTTTGCACATTTCTTGTAGTTTTGTCTAGTTGCAGATGCCTCAATTGGAATTCCCATTCTCCTCAATTTGTGGGGTGGTTCATATTTCAGTGCATCTTCGTTCGAATCATAAATCAAGCAGAAGCCTCGTGAATGATCTCCAATCGTTCGAATTTTGGAGAGAAAAATTGGGGATGTTGGCATCAGGTGGAGGTGATCTCTGATCATTTCGGCTATCACTGTTTTAGGTGGTTTCGGTTGCCTACAATGCAAAACATTAACAACACATTGAATATGCTTAAACTCTTCCTCCCTCTGCAAGCGAGGCATAGTTAATGTCAATCCCGTTGTGGGGAGGGGAATTGTGTTTCTAGTCTGCATCATATTAAACTGGAGAGGGAAAATAAGTAGGTTAGTCCACCAAGATGTTCTTAGGTATGACGGGTAGCTTTAAAATCCTTGTCGCTGATCAGTCTAACGTCCAACTTGGGACGCTTCGAAATGGCCTCATTGGGGAACGAGCCCCTCAACACATAATGAATCCTATCATTGACGAAGGCACGTGCCCCCACATGTCACTTCGGAAAAAGGATTGGAGTCTAAATATAAATGTAACAATCAAAAGAAAATAACATGAAAGCACTCTACAATAATTTTTTAAACCATAACATGCAATAAACAAAACAAATGAATAAATACTTGAATCAATATTAAAACCCACCTCAAGTTTGTTTAGAAACGATGCTCTCTTCTTTACCGCGGGAGAATGAGAATCACAAATACCCTACAAAAAAGTGAAAAAAGAAGTTAATAAAACTAAATATATCTACATTTATTCAATTAGTTACAACAAAACCAAAAAGATTGTAAAGAGTTATTAAACATTGTATATTAGTAGAGGCCATGTTAGTGCTTTGTAGATGATGAGGGAATTGCAAAAATAAGGTAATACTTCAGACATATATTCTTGTTGTATGTTTTGTATCAAGCCTGGATATTTTAAAAATGATGTTCACTCTGCAGTGAAAATTTGCACACCATTTAAGCATCACTCTGCTTTTAAAGGAAACTCTTGTATAGGGAGGTTTGATGTTATCCCCATCCAGGTTAGGGAATCTAGTGGTTGGACTCATGATCTTGAAATATACATTAGACAATAAAGCTCCTATATCTATCTAAAAAAACAATAAAGTTCATATGAAGGGAAAAACATATAATTGGCTACTTGAAACCCACTTTTAACATTTATTCTAAAGCGTTGATAACACAGTGAGCTCAGTCACAAGAGTTGTGCAATGGAAATTTGAAACACTTATGTGAGGAAGTAAAGTAAGAACCAAAGTAATGTAGAAGTGAAGGCCATTAATATCTTATATTTGATTAGAATGAAAAAATGAGTACAATAACACCATGATGGCAATTTTTCACCTGAGACATCTGATACACAATTGTAATGAAGACAAGAGTACAAATACAAAATGATGGTTGTTTTTTGCCTTAAAATTCTAACTTTAAAATCTGATGGAAGATTTTCATCCAAGGTAAGGGTGCCTATACTGCTTCACCCAATACAAGAAAATTAGAAATGTTGGAATGGAGAATCTAAACACAAAAGATCTAAGATTTACATAGAAGTCCATCAAAAATTGCTTCAAACAAATATGTTTGTTTGCATTTTAATTGTCATCATTTTCCTACATCAGTTTATGCCAACATTTTGAGAAGAACGCCAAACAAAAAAACATCTCATTGTACCCATTCAAACAATACAAATGTGGACGAAAACTTTGATTTGTGTCATCAAGACTTTGACCTGTAAGTGCCTTGCTGATGAAATTCGAATAAATTCATAATGCTAATATCAATGGATATGCAAGTAGTAGCTGATATCAGAGCCCTATAGATAAAGAAAAGTACCTTGTGGAGGATTATTTCATTATCTCCACAGCACCATATTGGGAGTAGACTCCATTACAAACAAAAACTACATATGATAATGGTAGACTGTATTGACTATTGTACAAGAGAAAAACTACATATCATGGCCCGTCTCTCTATATGGTATTTGGCAGTAGCTCCTATATCTATCTAAAAAAACAATAAAGCTCATATGAAGGGAAAAACATATAATTGGCTACTTGAAACCCACTTTTAACATTTATTCTAAAGCGTTGATAACACAGTGAGCTCAGTCACAAGAGTTGTGCAATGGAAATTTCAAACACTTATGTGAGGAAGTAAAGTAAGAACCAAAGTAATGTAGAAGTGAAGGCCATTAATATCTTATATTTGATTAGAATGAAAACACGAGTACAATAACACCATGATGGCAGTTTTTCACCCGAGACATTTGATACACAATTGCAATGAAGACAAGAGTACAAATACAAAATGATGGCAGTTTTTTGCCTGAAAACTCTAACTTTAAAATCTGATGGAAGATTTTCATCCAAGGTAAGGGTGCCTATACTGCTTCACCCAATACAAGAAAATTAGAAATGTTGGAATGGAGAATCTAAACACAAAAGATATAAGATTTACATAGAAGTCCATCAAAAATTGCTTCAAACAAATATGTTTGTTTGCATTTTAATTGTCATCATTTTCCTACATCATTTTATGTCAACATTTTGAGAAGAACGCCAAACAAAAAAACATCTCATTGTACCCATTCAAACAATACAAATGTGGACGAAAACTTTGATTTGTGTCATCAAGAATTTGACATGTAAGTGCCTTACTGATGAAATTAGAATAAATTCATAATGCTAATATCAATGGATATGCAAGTAGTAGCTAATATCAGAGCCCTATAGATAAAGAAAAGTACCTTGTGGAGGATTATTTCGTTATCTCCACAGCACCATATTGGGAGTAGACTCCATTACAAACAAAAACTACATATGATAATGGTAGACTGTATTGACTATTGTACAAGAGAAAAACTACATATCATGGCCCATCTCTCTATATGGTATTTGGCAGTAGCTCCTATATCTATCTAAAAAAACAATAAAGCTCATATGAAGGGAAAAACATATAATTGGCTACTTGAAACCCACTTTTAACATTTATTCTAAAGCGTTGATAACACAATGAGCTCAGTCACAAGAGTTATGCAATGGAAATTTCAAACACTTATGTGAGGAAGTAAAGTAAGAACCAAAGTAATGTAGAAGTGAAGGCCATTAATATCTTATATTTGATTAGAATGAAAACACGGTAGTTTTTCATCTTAAGGTGATACACAATTGCAAAACTTTCTCATAACAAATGATCGTGACATTTATTTGTCTTGTTTAGACAATTTTTATTTTTGGAAGATCTTCATACCTATAGTGATTGTATCAGTGCATTTCTTTGCAATGTGGAATGTTTGTACACCTCTTGAATAGTTTCTATGGTTTAAGATTACCGCTTGTGTTTAATGTTTGTGTTTTATGTTATCCCATTTTGGCCTACACATTTTATTGACTTTGTTGTGCTTGGGCTAAGGAGGGATTAGAGCACCTAATGGTGTTAATGTATTAATGCTTTATCTTACATACCCATATGATTCATATCATATGTGATGAAACAACTATGACACTTGTCATTTCAAATCTTCGTAGCCTTTTACTGGTTTCTTATATACAAAGTGCTATTTCAATTCATAGCTTAGTGGATAGGTATGTTGAAATGAGTATGATGGACTTCTACAAAAAGATGGATTATGCATAGGTAGGATGGTTTTTGTTACATTTCACAGTATAGAAAGTATTACTTACACATATAATTCCCTCATCTATAATGGTGCGTATCTGGATGCCACCTAAAATACATGTCTGAGTTGGTCTCTTTTAGAAGGGTACATTTTGCAGTTCCTCTTCAATATAAATTATAATGGAATTAGAGTGCAAGTTAGTATTATGTTCTCTTCAATTCTCACAGCAGATATCCTATTGTCATTAACCTGGCCGCAATTTACAAAAATAAAACAGAATTCAAAATGTCTCTAAATATATCCTATTGTTTCCCTTTTGTTTTTCTTGAATAAGGATAAGCAAATATCTTACCTCACAGTGAAATAATTCTAACGTTTCCTTTCCCAAGATTAGAATAGAAAACACGAGTCACTCCAATAGTTTCTTGTTTAAAAAACACGGCATTGCAAAGATTTACCTCGCTGGCACAGGTCACATGGCAGCCTTAGTGAACTCCTCCTGTCTGCATAACCTCGCTCGCCACTATAAACTCATGTCATCACCTTCCCAATTCCAGCAAAGGAAAAAAACAAATCCCTATTCATTCGTGTGTAGTCTGCATGTAAGCGACTTCTTCTAGCATACACATACATACACAATCCCAATCCATCACATTTTCAAAGAAATCATGCCGCTCGAAGATTCGCTGTGGGTAGGGCAAGAGGAGGCCTTTGACTTGAACACTCTCAGAGCATGTCATGGCTGAGTTTTAATCCACGCTCATCTTCGTATTTGCAGGAGAAGGCGTTGCCATGACGTTCAGTAAGAAAAAGTAAAATTTTCTAAAAACGACGTGCAAACAACAATCAAATTTAATCC